>NC_061159.1:33378067-33430567 GCF_022113875.1 Hydra vulgaris | reverse complement strand
TTTTTTATCTTATAAAGTCCATAAATGCTCTATTGGATTTAAATCAGGGCTCTAAAAAGGCCATTCTAAAATTTTAATGCCGCTTTCATCTTTCATCATTCTTCTCTTCATATGATTTTTTGTTAAGAATGGTTTTTTATGAGCCATACATCCACTGAACCCTGCTTTATGAATGTGATTTCTTATTGATGTAAGTGAAATTGTGTTTCCTGTTAAGTTTTCCAGATGATTTGCTATACTTTTTTGCAGTTTCAAACCTTTTTTTTTTTTCATCATTCTTAAAATTTCTTTATCATCTTTTGAAGTTATCTTCAGCTTTTATCCTTGTCCAGTATAAATTTCAAATGTTTCATATTGTTAATATTTCTTTACAATGGCTCCTACTGTTGTTAATGTAATATTTGTAAGTTTTTCAACTTTTCTATAAGTATTTAACCTAGTCTTATAACAAGTTATCTTCGAGTACTTTTTAAATATTTACCTTTGAGTGCCATAAGGTTCGACGTATAGATTTTTTAATGTATTTCATTAGTTCACCATTAACAGCATTAGTTCACCATTAATAGCATTAGTTCACCATTAACAGCATTAATTCAACATTAATTTTGTGTTATTTAATTGTGTTATTTTTTCTAAATAAATTTATATAATTGATATAATGTAATAAAAAATTGTTTTTCTGTTACTTAATTTTTCTTTATTTTTAAAGTGTCATTAAAAATGAAAGATAAAAAAGGGAGAAGTAGAATGCAATGTCTCAAAGCAGGTTGTGATTGCGATGAATACACAAAAAAGAAAGATTTTAAATTGTGATCATGCACCAGTTTCAATTCACCATTTTTAATGTATTTCATTTATGTAATTCAATAATAAAATTGATATTTTATAAAGTAAAAAAGTTATAAACATTGATTATCATAACAAATTATCAATAAAACAGATTTTCTACAATTAATTTATGTACATACATATTAATACATGTTTAAGAAAAAAAGCAAAAATTGTATAACAAATGCATTTTCTTACATTTTAACTGAAAAATTACAAAGAGGAATAGTTATAATAAATTTAAAAAAAAAATCTTTCAGTTTCAATTCCATTTTCAATACTAGTAAAATCAAAAACATGTTTTAACAAAATAAAATGCAAAAATTACTTTGTATGATTAAATTCTGTTCTCACTGTATATTATGGTAATTCAAATATGTTTATTAACATAAATTAAAATAATTGTTAACATAAATTTTATTATTTCAAATATGTTTATTAACATAAATTAACATAATTGTTAACATAAATTTTATTATTTCAAATATGTTTATTAACATAAATTAACATAATTGTTAACATAAATTTTATTATTTCAAATATGTTTATTAACATAAATTAACATAATTGTTAACATAAATTTTATTATTTTGTTGATCCTCTCTTATTTTTTATCATTGCGCAGTTTCTCATACAATAAAATCAATTAATTTTTAATGTATTATATTTTTTTCAAGTGTATGTTATGGTTCCAATACTAATTAACCTTTTAAACAGTTGTTTTCAAACTATTTGTAAGCATTTTTGTGGTAATTTCTTTCTTCAATAAATCCCATATATTCTCTATAGAGTTTAAAAAAAGTTCCCTGACTAATCCAAAAGTTATATTTTTTGATGAGCCAACAAGTCTTCAATGGATTTTTCATTAGACTATATCTTTTTCAAATATATATATATATTTTTTGTTAATTAAAAGCTGCTCCAAAAGAAGGCCAAATTTAAAACTAAAGCTAAACTTGCAATATTTTTATAATCTAGGAGCGTGCCAAGTTAGAGTTATCAGAAAAAGCACGGGCAGAGGAAAGTAAACTTTACAAAGATCAAATTGATGGTTTGTATGAGGTAATAATAATAAGACATGGAAAAACTATTTCTTTTTGTTAGGGTGAATTGTCTTTAGTTGGTTATTTTTGATTAACTTTTAATTAATTTTATTTAATTAATTTTATCTAATTAACTTTTTAATTAATTTATCTAATTAATTGTTTAGTCTTGTAATTAAATATATAATTAAATATACGGTTTAATTTTTATTTTATTTTTTATTGTGCAGAATTTGACAAATCTGCTTAATGCTGGGCAATAAAAATAAGAGTTAAAAAAAGTTAATCATTTATAAATTAAAAAAAAAATAATCATTTATAAAATTATTGGATAATGATTATTTGATTGACAGCTTCTTTGTTGATGTTACAAAGAAGCTTTCTAATTTATTATTGTAATTTATATATTTTTTGTAATAGAGATATCTTAATGCATTAAGATGATATAATTTTCCATTAAGGTATTTCTTAATAAGATATTTCTTTTCCATTAAGATATTTCCATTAAGATATTTCTTTAGAATTATATTTTATAAAATTTAAAAATTTTTTTTTTTGCATTAAGACTTTTTTTTACCTTTATCCATTAAAAATTATTTTTTTTGTAATTTCAAGTTTTCATTGAACACATGAAATTTTACAGAAGCAGATTTTCTTTTGTTTGAATATTTTTTTATAGAAACTCAACAAACATGAAGAGCTATTGAAAAAGTCTCAGGTTATTTTTTATACTTTTGGTTTAATATGATTTTAAAAAAAATCAGATCGATCAAGGCACAAATTAGGTAATTGCAAATTACGTTATCTGGAAAAACTTCTGGTCTATAAGTTTTTAGATTTTTAAAAGCCGTAAATTTTGTTTATAGTTTTTACAAAATGTAATAATTATTATTTAATAAAATGATATCTATGCATTGATTTTGAAATTATGATATAAAATCTCATTATTAAACCTTAACATTATATTATACCCTTATATACATTATCACTGTTATTATAAAAAATTATGATTTCATTTTTAATTGTTTTATTGAATAATCATCAGATACAACTAGAAAAATGAAATACAATGTAATAATTTTTAATATTAAAAAAGAAAACATTGATCTAATATTTTAAGTAAAAGAAATGTTAATTACTTTTTTATTTATATCTTGTTTAACTGAGTTTAATTTTTTTTATATCTTGTTTAACTGTCTTATAAAACAAATCAAACTTAAATGCTTGTAAATCTCTCACAGAATATATGAATTGCTAACTTGAAAAAGGGGACATGTCCTGCAAAAAACATGTCCCCTTTTTCAACTTAAAGATTCATATATAAAATTAAATAGATAAAAATTAATGACAAAAAAAAACTTATTTAAACCACTTATAGTTATTTTAAAACAAAACAAAAAAATCTTATAGCATTTTTTTTAATTTTAAACATTTTTTTATCATTATCTTTTATATCAATAACAATTTGATTTAAAACATTTAGATCTTTAAATAATTCTTTAAAGTTTCCCCCAAACAAAAAAATTACCACTTTAATTTGGCTAATCAAAGTTTTGTTCGGGTATTAAATCTTTTTTCACATTTCAACGAAAGGTTGTAAACATTTATGCATGTTTACAAAAATCAGATTTTAGTGTTTCCTACAATGCTTTCTTATTGATTGTTTTTAAGTTACCCCGCATATTTTTTTTATCATCTATAATATTCAAAGAAATACCTATTTTTAAACCTCATATTTGTAATAATTTCTAAAATTTTCAGTAAAAGTTAGTGTTTTTGCTAGACTCATTTTAGTATTTTTGTTAGGCATTCTATTTGATTACAATTTATGGTATCATAATAATTATTTTGTCGTATCAAAATAATTAATATTTTACTTTTTTTTATTTGTTTATGGTACTTGAATTAACTGTTTATTTAATGTATGAAATGTTCATCTAAAACAATTAAGTTCCCAGCTAGCCAAACGGCTCGAGGCCCACACGGGACCCGCGTTGTTTTAAGTTTGGGTTTCGTACAAGAATCCCAGTCGGGACCCGCAAGGTTTTGTCCAGGGGACCCGCATGGGAACGTTTTTAGAAGGGTTCCAACCGGAAACCGTACGGGCACGTTTTTGGAAGGATTGATTGCAAAATAATTTAAATTTTTTGGAAATAAAACTATTTGTTAAGTTAATTCGTGTCTATAGAGACCTCTTTACGACTTGCACGACTACACGTATGAGTATCACCATACGGGAATTCTCGAATATCTTAGAAGATAGTAAATCTTATATATTTGATTTAATAGACGAATATTTTTTAAGTTCTAACTATATTTCTGATAATAACAAATCAGCATGATCTGATATAGATTTTTTTTTCCGGCTGTCTTGGCCTCGATCTCGGGCGTTAGCAAACCGTTTACGTAACTCAACCTCAATCTCTTTTTGGGTTGCATTAGCTGTCAATGCATTTCTTTTAACTGCACCTAAACAAAAACGAAAATAATTGTAAAAATTATTATAATTTATGTTTATGTAAAAATATCTAATTTTAAATATATTCAAATAAAAATAATTTATAAATTATACATGTAATGATTGTTATGTGAAAAGCATAACATACCACAGACTACATCAAATATTTCCAGATTCGAAAAGCATACTTTTCCAGCCTGCCCAGAAAGATTACACAGTCTTCCAAGATTATTAGATAGAATGAATTTCATCATTCTTTTAATGGCATCATCCAATGAGCTCCCACCAATATTGGACACAAAAAAGTATCATTGGATTTTTATAGTAAAAAACAAATAAATTGAATTAAATTAAGAAATGATTGTATTAGTTTTATGACCAAATGCTAGTCTAACACTGCACTCTGAGTCTACTGAACAAAATGGCGAGGGTGGATTTTGGTCAAGATATAATATAATAAAGGCAGTCTGAAGAGGCTTGGAAGATAAAAATACATTAAAATAAACCAATAAATAAAAATAAAAATTGTTCTTAGACAATGAAAAAAAAGTTACCCCTCACCAATATTCTCTTTATTGATCAATCTTTTAGCTGCTTCTCTAAATCATTAATATCTTTGATACTGGAAATGGGAAGGTCAATGCCTACAGGCAATTCATTATCTTTTTTCACCTGAGGTGTATTGATTTGTTGCATAATAGACTGCAACATTGCAGAATGAGTCTTTTAAGTTTCTTTAATTTCTTCAAGGGTTGTTATTAACCTCTCCAAAAAAACAGCTAAATCATTTTTTTTTAAATTGTTAAATGTAAATACAATAATACAAATTATCAAATTAATAAATACATAGGTTTAGCCACAGCTACTGTGTTCTGTCAGAATAAAGGTTAATTTAGCAAAGCACTTGCTGTGCAACAAATTATTATATTACTAAGTTTTATTAATTTTATTATTATTAATCTTTTTTAAATATTTTTTTAATATTCAAAAGTCATAATTATTTTAATATTCAAGAGTTATACAGTCAAAGGTTCAATAAACTAATTTTAATGAAGCCTTTAAAAAATTATTAATTAAAGAAATTTGCAACTTTAGAAAACTAGCTTACATGAGTTGATCAAACTTAACACATGAACTGGTGTTTCCAAGATAGTTTTTGATTGATTGGACAACACACCAGGGTGTAATATACCAGGCTGGCTATCAGATGTATTAGAATGTGGGTTGTTTAGATATTTTGACATATGCAACCCTGAGCTTGACTGTATTGCCATCAAGTGATCAGGTGGTGTTGGTTTAGTAATACTACAGATGTTTGTATTTCTGAAACAACGATTTGAAAACAAAATAGATAAAAATATAATAGGCTATATTAGATTTTCAAACTATTACTCCCAGGTCCACCTCACTCAAAAATTAAACTTTAAAGCCAATGTATACCTCCTATATTAATATGAATATAAACTTTAATAGCTTCTGGGTATTAAACTTTCATATTTACTTTAGCAATCATCTAATTAATACCCCTACAATTAGTTTTTCAGATTTTATAAGACACTTAACTATTCTACCTATCTTTCTATTAAAGAATATTCACACCTCTCTTCTATAAAAAACCTGAAAAAATCAGATAATATAAAGTAATAAAAATCAAAAAAATTTTTTTTTTTTATGATTTTAAAACTATTTTATTTATAATTTTTTTCATAAAATTATATAGATTATGCAAATAGAACTAATCTTACCCTGTTTCGCTTTCTTGAAAATTGTCTTCAACTTCATCATCGGCAACTTCACTTTCATAGATAAAAAATGTTTTCTTTTTCTGAAAAACAATAATGTTTTGAATTATAAAATAAAAATAAATTTAAAAAATTTTATTAATTGATTTTATTACTCATATATAATATTATTATTCATATATAATTTCATATCAATTAATTTAATATATACTATTCATATTCATATATACTCATATATATAGAAAATTTAAAAAATTTTATTAATTGATCTTATTATTTATGTATAATTTTATTATTCATATATAATTTCATATCAATTAATATAATATATACTATTCATATTTATATATACTCATATATAGAAAAATCAAGCTAAAAATGAAACCACAAAATATATTTTGAAAAGTAAAAGAAACTTTACTTGAATTCACAAACCTAATTTTTTGTGTTTCCATATCTCTACAATTACTAGAATCATCCGTATCATAATCAACATTTGATGTAACTTCAGCCTGCTTTGTTTTTTCTTTCGCACTTTTAAGAGTGTCTAGAACAAATTACTCATATTTTGTGTACACTGAAATGTATATTTAAATATTTTTAAACAACATTGGTATTGTGCTTTAAATAATTTTTCTTTTAATTTCTTGCATCTATGCACACTTTTAGCTGTAGAAAATATACACAGACAAAATATTTTGGGAACGAGAGAAAGAAGATATCTCCTTTCTACAATTACCAAAGCATTTTGTATATGACTAATTTAGAGTCCCAATAGGAACTTTCAATTTCATATTAAAAGAGAGACATGAATCTCTAAAAATTAAACAATACTTACTTGCAGTTCCTAGAATTCTTACTTCGTATAAATGCCAGTGTTCTTCTGCATTACTTCATATTTTTTTTGCGTTCAACACTTTGTTCGCTGCTTTTACTGGTGGATAGTAAAAACTTAATACAGTTTTATTTTTGATTAAATTTTTAACATCCCTGTTGAGTCGTTCAACCATCCACTTGATTGGCAGAAAATCAATCTCTTTAGTCTCAATATACTCGAGAATAGCATACATATTTAAATAGCAAACTAAATGCCAAAATTAAATAAACAATAATCATGTAATCAAATAATTGTAATCAAATAATAATCAAATGTAATCAAATAATCAAATGTAATCAAATAATAATCAAATGTAATCAAATGTCAAATGTCAAATGTAATCAAATGTCAAATAATCAAATGTAATCAAATGTAATCAAATAATCAAATGTAATCAAATAATAATCAAATGTAATCAAATAATAATCAAATCATGTAATCAAATAATCAAAGCAAATAATTTAAAATAATATCACATCTAAACATGTCAAAGTAGAAACTTTTTTGTATTTAGTTATTTATGGAATAATAAAATGTATGTAAAACATTCACATTGTAAACTATACTGTAAAACATTAAAATAACTTAAAAATAGTTTTATTAAAAATTATGAAAAATGCATTTGAGGTAAAGCGACAAATCCTTCTTTATATGGAAAAGTAGAAGATACTTCGTAACTAAACTAGCACCAGGAAAAGTTTGCCTTATGCCAGTAAGTTTGGTCACAAAAAACTTGAAAGCGAAATCGAACTAACTGGATCTGAAAAAAATAGTTCTACATCTTCAAATTCTTTAAACACAACTAAAGCTTTATTAGGTTCAGCGAAAGTGGAATTATGCAGAATATTTTTTACAATTCCTAACTTACTTTCAATTTTAAAACAATTATCTCCAATGGATGTAGAAACAAAATAATCAGTTCCATAGAATTGTTTGAACTGGATATATTTTTGGTATTCAATCGGTATAGGACCATCTAAATGAATTTTCTTCAAAATTGGATCTTTTTTTATTAGAAGTGTTTTCATTGATGTTGCAGTGCCCTTTGATAATTCAACGTCCCACTCAGCCAGTTGGATTCTGAGGTTTGCGAACTAATTTTTTTAATCTCCCAAGGTAACTTTCATATCTAAATGCTGATACGTTGCATACATCTCTCACATGAATTATAAGCAGAGTGAGGCTTAATACATTTAATAAAAGCCCTTGCTGGTGTATCACAAATTATAGCATCAATTTTCACTATGTAAGTTTTATTATTAAATAAAAAGCCATGTTGCTTTAAGCTTTTCATTTCTGAAACAAGGTCATTCAGATATTCATTAAGAGAAGGTTTTTTAGTGCTACTATATATAGCAATAGGAAAAGTTCCACCTGATGGGCACTCTTTTAGTGAACCAAGAATTGGCCAAAAAGAATTTTTTTGTTGCTTTAAGCTTTTCATTTCTGAAACAAGGTCATTCAGATATTCATTAAGAGAAGGTTTTTTAGTGCTACTATATATAGCAATAGGAAAAGTTCCACCTGATGGGCACTCTTTTAGTGAACCAAGAATTGACCAAAAAGAAATAGAATTGCTGTTAAAAAGTGGTCTACCGTCAATGTTAATATGAATATGTAAAAGATCAACTTGAGAAATAGGCAGATTAAATTTTAAAATGTTTTGTATCCAATACTGCACCCCAAAATAATATTCTCCACCTGCGACATGCTTGATATCAATATTTCGACGAGTATTTAAAAGGGTTCTTGAATCAATAGGAAGATCAGTGTGTAATGGAGTCAATATGTGTAATAAACCTCCTAAAGCTGAATGATATATACGATATGTTATTGCCCTATCTCGAATTTTATTTACTAGTGTACAGTCATCATTTTCATCATTATTATAATTATCATCACTTAGGGTGCTGTTAACTTCATCAGCTTCTAAATCACATCTACTATAATCAAAATTAACACTAGACTCAATATTATCAGAGAACATTTCTAAAAACTCTCTTTGAGATCTATCAAAAATAGTAAAAGGTTCATTTGGATTTTTGTGTTCGTTTGCATTATGATCAACACTTTTTTTACATTTACTAAAGCTTAACAAAGTACGTTTGAAACTCTTGATGTAATTCTTCTTCTTTTTGTTCTATCTGAACACGTCTTGAAATTAACGTTCCCATTAAATGCTGTTATTATAATTTATTTAATGCTTTCTGATAACAGCTATTGCTTAAATATTAAATATGTTATGAAATACGAATGTTTGTGTAATACAAAATAATGATTAATATATGATTCATATGTTAATCATTATTTTGTTTATTACCAAGTTCCATCAGATTAAATTATTAAATAATGATCTTACTATAATTACATTATAGTAAATATAATATAATTACATTATAGTAAGTACATATATGTACTTACACAATATATAGATTATGCAAAATAGTTTATATAAACCTTTCATATAAAACATATAAACGTTCATATAAAATATATAAACATTTCTTATAAGTAATTACATAGTCCATGTATATCTATGTCATAGATAAATCCATAAATTAAATTTCCAAATTTTTAATTTGTTGATATGAATAAATTTTGATGTATTTGTAATAATGGAAAGCGTGTATTTAATTTGTTTCACGATGGTTTGGGATATCAACACGGGACCCACACTAAAACCAACACAAAAACCTCGCTGAACCCAGGCTAAGTTACCCAGACTAGCCCAGATAAATACGGCGCGGGGCCTGAGCATCATGGTTTTCTGGGTTATGACTGTTATTACTTTTGCTGTTGTAAATTTATTGTTTTGTTTTTTCATAAATTGCAATATGATTTAAATTAATTAAATCATTCCATAAAAACAATATTTATTGTTTATTATTTTAAATAAAAATAAGAATTTGAAGACCACAAGTATTTCCAGGTATCACAATTCATTATTTCTTAATTTGCATCTTCTAGATAATTGATAGGTATGCCAAATATTATGTGAAATACATACATACATACATCCATACATACATACATACATACATACATACATACATACATACATACATACATACATACATACATACATTCTTACATACATACATACACATAAATATATTCATATATCAAGCAGAGTTAAAAAAAAATTAAAGCATCCCTTAAAAAGACTGTTGCTTGAACTTTAGATATAGACATCTGTTCCTGTATGAGTTAACTTTATTGGAAACATAAAATAAATACAAAACAATATCAGCTGTTTAAATCAACAAAAATAAATTAATATCAAAAAATTTAAAACCAAAAGATTATTTTAATCATTATAATTTCTATTTGATTTAATTAAATAAAATAAATTGATATAAATAAGCTATAATCAAATATTATCGATAACATCAGCTTGTTAGAAACCTTGTCAATTGTGTCAACAATGGAGTTTCACCCAACTCATCTTTGATTCTAATGTTACAAAAAATGCTGTTTAGACAAGTTTAGACTACTGTTGAAAGGTTGTGCATAGAATGTAATAGTTGTTGTTTTTAAAAATAAAAGACTACCAACAAAATATTGAAGACTTATGATAAGCCACTATGCCAACAAAGTCGATTTAAGAGGTTTACGTTTTTTATTGCGACTTTGTACAATATTAAAATAATTAAAATTAAAAAGCCTTTTTTAGGGAGCTTTAGTTTTTCAGGAGCTCTAATTTTTTTCAGGGGGATTTTTTAATCACTGCTATAGATAAGATATGATAACACACACATTGTAGATAACATTTGATAACACGCACATGTGCACACATATTACTGTTATTTTATTTTGAATATTTTAAATAATTATACTAGTATTTATATTTCTATATTTTTTACTTGTTGCTTATATCTACTTTCATTTGAGTTTATTTTTATAATTCAGCTTCATTCAGAGAATACATTGATAACTTTAAACAACCCTTCAACACCAGGTTATTATATTTTTATAAATAAATTTGCAGAATGATTAGGTATAAAGTTGTTCTGTAAACTATTTTATTTGTTTAAAAATTTCTGTAATTTTTATTTTGATAGTTTTATGGCATTTTTTAAATTCAACAAGTTTCAGCTACAACCAAATTTTGACATTTATAAATTTAACTGATCTCACAAGGTAATGAACTGCTAACTGCAAATAAGTAAAATAAAAAGTTTGTTGCAAACAAAAGATTGTTTTTAATAATTTAAAGATAATTAAATTTTTTAAGCTTACTCGTGTTGACAAAGGTATGTGAAACTAGTTTATATTGTTTGACTGAGACTAAAAATTAATTTTTGTTTTACAACCATACATTATTTATTTAAAACAACAGAAGGACCCAAAGGCCACTTATATTGCAGTATACATTAAAACAATGTAATAAATCTGTGTTAAGATCGATGCTAGTTTATGATCAAATTGCATTATATAAAACAACATCGTTGGACAAGACAGTTTTTAAACATTGATACAGATGATGTAGATACTACATTTTCCTGTAAACTATTTCATTAGTTGATCACACAACTTGAGAAGCAAAACTTTGTACTGTTAAGACTAAAACAGTGTTTGTAAAGTTTAAAAGCATGACCCCGAATACCTGTGTAAGAGGTGAATTTAAAAAGTCTATGATCACTTTACCATTAAAAATTTTGTAATATAAAACTAAATTGTTAACAACTCAACAATATTAAGCTAGATGTTTAATGTAGGACACTGACCAGCTGTTTTCTTAGTGAAGAACCGTTGAACTTTCTCATTTTTATTAATTTAGCAGGTATTATAAGGTGACCATACTGGAGAACAGTATTCTAACATAGGACATACATATGTACAGTAGGCTTTTACCATTAGTGATATATCTTTAGAATGAAAAGCTTTTAGAATTATATAGATCTCAACATAGCTTTATGTACAATAATATGAATATGCTGATCAAATTTCAGGTAACAATCAATTGTAACTCCAAGATCACGAATACAATTAACATGATCAAGTTCCTGGTTATTTATACTATAAACATGATTAGTTAAGTTTTGATTCTGGTCAGTAATGATGCAAACAAAGGATTTTTCCATTGATATCTGAAGTTGCAGAGTACAACACTAATCATATAAACGTATATTCCTAACTTAGTATGTGAAACCGAATCAAAGATTTCTTAAAATTAAAATAAACAATATCAGTAGGAATGTGGCACTAGAGATTGAAAGTCCAGTCATGAAGGCTTTCAAGAATGTTAGTGCAAGTACTGTGTTTATGAATAAAACTATGTTACTCTTTTGTGGTAATGTTTTGAGTAGAAGATAATTTATTAGCTCAATATTAATAATTCTTTTTATTACACGACAACAAGTAGATGTCAAGGAGATAGGTCTAAGGTCAGGCAAAAGTGTTGTAATTTTTTTTTTTTTATGAGTAGTTTTAAAAGTTTTATTTATACTAAACAAATAAACAAAATATTTTTTGTTATAAAAGTAACTGAAATTTTTACATTTTCATACAAAAGTGTTTTTGTCTGCTTTTTATGTAGTTTTTTTAATTATTTTTGAAATAGTTTAATGTGTTTAAATTGCTTTGTGTAGCAAAACATGTTTATGAAATCTCACTGCAAAATCATTTGCACTATATTTTGAAGCAAAAAGAAAATGTTTTGACTGTCAGTTAAACTGTTATCCTCTTTTAAACACTATGACCGATCATTTACTTTTTTAAACTTTTATTTTATTTTACTTTTATTTAAGTCATATTTGCACATAAGTTATATATAATCTAGACTGTACTAGAGTGTATATATCATGTATTTGTTTTATAATATATTTATTTTATAATGTATTTATTTTATAATATATTTTGTACAAAAAAGTTTAATTTAGAGAGCATTTTACTAAAACTAAATAAATGTGAAACTTTTTTAATTTTAGCAGCGGATAACATTTCTATAGAAAGTAAGTAAATTTTTTTCATAAATTATTTAATTTATTGCAAGATTTGAAGGAAATAATGAGGAAAAATGAGACGCAATTGTTATTAGATTTGAATGATTGGGGTTTATAGGATCATTCATATTATAAAATATTAGAATAAAAACATGAATCAATACTTATGAGAAGGAATTTGAACCAAGGTTCATTTGATGGAGTTAAAATCAAAAGCAAAAAAGTATTGTTAGAGAAATTAAAAATGAAATTAAGGTTTTTGTTTTATTTTTATCTATGATGTAGTGAACAATTTGATTTCAAGACCTCTCAAAGAGAGCATATTTTTGAAAGAACTTGAAATCTCTACAAATTTGTTACTTCATGAAGTACTCGTACTTATTAAAATTCATGTTGAGTTGTGAGTGAAATAGAAAAATGAAAAAAAAAATGTTTACTTGAATATTTTTATTTTATTAAATCTTGCTTTCATTAAGTTATTTGTATATTTTAATTTTATTAAGATGAAGTTTGTCTTTGGGTTTCTTGCAATTTAAAAGTGAATGGAATTCACAGAGTGAGCTTAAAGCCAGCATACAAAACAACTGATTGGAAAGACATTTTTTCCTTCTATGCTCCTTTAACACCAAAGGGAGAATTTAATAAACCAGTATATGTTTATTCTTGTGGAGGATCTCCGTTTTGGCGGCAGTACATTTCTTTTAGTGATAGCCCTCCTAACTCAAGTTATAAAAATGATTTGATATTTTATGTTGCTAATAACAAACTTGCAGGCACAATAAAATTATACATTCATTATGCAGGCAGTGCTAGTGTGGTGCATTCAATGATTTCTGAAAAAAAAAATGTTAAAAATTGGACGAATAAAGATGTCAGCTTTTATACCATTAAAACTGTTGTTTCTAAAAACTCCTTGAGTAACTCAGGGTTCACAGTAACTAACTTAAGTGACTCCGATGAAGTTTCAGTTTCTAGTATTGATGGTAACAATGAAGTCAAAGGAATGTTAGCGGTTGATCTTCAGAAGTAAGATATTTTGGTTCTTAAGAGATTTATTGATAAGTATACATTTAAAAAAAAAAGTATAATTTTATTACCATAACTGTTTAATATAAATATTTGTTAATATTAGAAGTAGAGAAAATCTACTTCAGGATGATTCTGAGAGCAATAAACAATCATATGATTCTGAATCAGAAGATCTGAGTCAACAACAGGAAGAAAAAGACGAATCAGTGCAAAGCAATGCTGAATATAATAAGTGAGTTTGATTTATTGCTATTTATTATTGTTTATTGCTAGTTGTTGTTTGTTCTTTTGTTTTGTTTTTTTATTTTTTTGTTGCTTTTTTTGTTTTGTTGTTATTGATGCTTCTTTTATTTTTTTCTTTGTTGTTCCATCTTTTGTTTTGTTGTTTTGTTTTTGTTTTTTTGTTGTTGTTGTTGCTTTTTTTTGTTGTTGATGTTGCTGTTGTTTGCTATTGATGTTGTTGTTTTTTTGTTGTTGTTGCCTTTTTTGTTTTGTTGTTATTGTTGCTTCTTTTGTTTTGTTACTGTTGATTTTTGTTTAGTTGATAAAGAGATTTTGGACAGGACATTTGGGAATCAATTTTTAGTCTTTAGTTTATATAACTTTATAATGCAAATAACATGAATTCTGCTAAATGTTATTTGTTGCTTTTTGCAGCACCTGTTGTTCGCGTTCAGTTTATGAGATATTTAACAAAAATCTTTAAGAAAAGTTTATTCTTTTATGTTTTGGTTATCTCTCTTAAAAAAGTTTGAACCTGATCAAAAAGGAACAAACACTTTGATATATTTAAGTATTGCCATTTAGCCCTAGCCACATTTTTTCAATTTCACTTTCTTGTTTAGGTTATGGTTATATGATTTATTGTTCGTGGGGTATATATAAAAAAATTATTTTAATAAAAGTTTTATTTTTTAAAAGTTATTTTTACTTTTAAATACATTTAAATTTTTAAATACATTTCAAGATTAAGAATGTTTATTTTGAAAGTATTTTGAGTAATAATAAAGTACTTTAAGCAATGTTGGTTTTTTGATACTCCTATGTTGTTGTTTTTCATATTCATTTTTATGAAACCTCAAAGCACATATTCTTTTTCTAGATTTTAGAAATTATTAAATTTCTAAAAAAGAACTTTAGACTTTAAGATTTCCAAAATTAAAACATAATTTAGCAAAGTATTTTACTGCTGATCATTAACTGGCCATTTAAAAAAAAAAAACTTAATCATTTACTGCTCACCATTTAAAAATAAAACTTAATCATTTACTGCTCACCATTTAAAAATAAAACTTAATTATTTACTGCTCACCATTTAAAAATAAAACTTAATCATTTACTGCTCACCATTTTAAAATAAAACTTAATTATTTACTGCTCACCATTTAAAAATAAAACTTAATCATTTATCTGAATATGTCAGTTAATCAACAACTTCTTTAACAAAAAGTTAATTGTTATATTAATATTAAATTTGAATTATATGTAATATTCTTAACAGATATTTATTTTTGTAAATTTATTTTTTTAAATTTATTTTTTTAAATTTTAGTGATTTAACATCATCTGGTTCTATTTTTGTAAGTTTTTAAATATTTTCATTTAACTATAATTTGTTTTATATTTTTTCATGATTTTTTATTTAATTTTTTAAATATAGAGTGGCGTTCAATCATTTAATAACTTATTGCAAAAAACAACCATTGATAGAGTTTCTAATTAAGTTGTTTGTTAAGATTGTTAAAAAGTTTTAAGTTATACCTGGTAAGAGTGAGGTACAAATATTTGTTAAAAGTTAGTGAGATAAAAGTACCTGATAATAACACCTGATAATAACACTAAGTCTGATAATAACACTAACATAACGCTCATAATCAATAACATTGATTATGAGTGAAATAAAAAAGCTTAAGTATAAAATGATTAACTTTGGGAGATAACTGAACAGATTTAAAAAACTACCCCATCATCAGCATTATTTTAGCAACCATGGTTGCATTGGTTTAGGATTTTTTGATATATACAATCTTGAGCTTTTTTTCTTTGCTAAAGTTTTGTGTTCTTTGCTAAAGTAGTGGTGTAGTGGTAGAGTGCTTGCTTCATAAGCAAGAAGTCTCGATCCCCACCACATCCCTTGTAGTACTGTCCTCAACTTGTTTCTCCACGCAGCGGCCTTGTTTATTAAGGTTCGTGTTTTGAAGTTAAAGAGTTGAGAGAGGGTTGTAGCCACAATAAAGTTGACCTTGACTGTAGTGGCCTTCTTTGTCCTTGAAGAGGTGAATGATATGAAAGAAAAAAAAAAAAGCTTTCTCCAAGGATTTCTACTTCTATCTCTATGTTTCTCCTGAATATGCTTTCTCTCTAGATTCTTGTAACCAATCATCCAAAACTTTATACCCTACGTGTCTAAACTACGTGTCTAAATATGTGCCTAAACGCTAACCTTCCCTGACACACCCAATAAATAAATCTAACTAAGCAAATATTTTTTTATACATTTTATATTAATTATTCAAACAACTTTCAATATTTAAAAATAGCAATTTTTAACATAATTATGTTAACACAATTAACATAATTATGTCAACATAATTAACATAATTATGTTAACACAATTAACATAATTATGTTACCACTTTGAGTTTGTGATTTGTTTATTTTTTATTTTTGATGTTTTGTTTTATTTTTTATATATATATATATATATATATATATATATTAATGTATATAAAATAACCCAAATAAATATCTTTAGAATACTACTCTTCCAGAAAAAGGAACTTATCAACCATATTCTCATAACCCATTAGCGATTGCTCGTTACAAACCAAACCAACAAGTATTGGATGCTCAGAGAAATGAGATTATAGATATATTAGAAGAAAATCTTGCTAAATATGGCATAGCTGAAGTAAAGATTGTTTTAATATTGATATCCTAAAGTTTATTTAATATAATATTCAGCCAAATAAAAATATTTTTTCTTTTCTTATAAAGCTTTATATTTTTTTACATTTTTTGTAAACAATAACAATAACAAAAAAAATTTTATTATTTATAAAATTTGGATACAGTTATATAAGTGGCACTCATTTGAACAGACTAGTTCTCACTTCTCTAGTTCTTCACTCAGATACAGACTACTGTATGAGTGATACCATCTTTATAAATCATTAATTTACTATTATAAATAATATCATACATCTAACTATTATTACAATATTTATTATTTGTTTAATTTTTTTGTTATTGTTGTAACTAATTATTGTTATAACTATGATTTGTATTAATTTTGATATTATGTTTTTATAATTATAATTCTTTATTACTATTATAATTATTATATTATAATAATTATTTTTATAAAAATACTGTTGTTAAAGTCATTTGTTAGAAATTTTCAAAATGCCTAAATTGTAAAATACCTTTTGCCTACCTTTAAATAACCACACAACTTGTAGGCATTTAATATACATACAAATGAGTTGTCATGGAAACCATTGTTAAACTTTTTATATTAATCAATTGTTTAGAATGAAACTCAAATGTCAACATCTGTTTTTAATTCTAAAATGAGTAATCATGCAAAAGAAGCTGAGTTAAAGGAAAGAACATTCCCTGGTATTTTAAAGTTGCGCCAAGAGATCCAAACACAACTTGATGAGTTTGTTACAAAACAATGGATGAAACGTAAAAAAGAAAATGCTTTCAAGTCGCTAAAGAAAAAAGCAAATGTCATTAAAGCTTTTATTAAACCTGGAAAAAGTACAACAGAAACTAGAGATATTGTGACTCGGGCTTTGCCTTCCATTTCTGTGTAGGTTTTTAAAAAAAAATTATAAAAGTGCACATTATTGATTTTCAAATATGTGTTATTGTATGTTTTAACAATTAAACTTAAAACAAAACAGCGCAATATACAACAGGTTCAAATAAAAATGACTTGTTTTGTATTTATTAGTTGTTGTTATCTATTTATATATTTTCTATTTATTTAGTGAACACAGCAACTATAGAGATGATGTTCAAAACAAAAAAAAAGTTCGCATAAATAATGAATCAATCAACTCTCCTGATGATTCAGAAGAAAATAAATTTTCTATGAAGAATCATGAAAGTAGGCTAACACATGATTTCAGCAAAGAAAATAAAGCAAATAATGAACTTTCAAATGAAATAAAAAATGATGTTTTATCATATTATGAAAGCAGCTCCAGTGATGATTTTGATGTTAGCCAGTCTTCTGACTGGGAATCAGATAGGTATATTTATATTACTAGTAATGGTATAAACACACACACATGTACACATAAGCACACATGCGTATACTCACTATGTAACAGTAGTTTTGCTTATTGAAATTTCCTGATCTAATAAAGTTTTTAGGTGCTGATGTCAAAAAAGTTTTTAGGTGCTGATGTCAAAAAAGTTTTTAGGTGCTAATGTCAAAAAAGTTTTTAGGTGCTGATGTCAAAAAAGTTTTTAGGTGCTGATATCAAAAAAGTTTTTAGGTGCTGAAAAAAAGAAGTCAATTTTAGCTAGCATAAGTTCTTTTTGAGATTTTTTATATTAACCAGTTGTAAAGCATAATTTAAAAAACAGTTCTGCATAATTTAAAAAACAGTTCTGCATATCGACTGCCAATAATCAAGTAAAAACAAGTACTGAACAAAAACAGATCAGCTTTTCAGGTTTAAAACATTTTACAAAAGTGCAACAATTTTTGTTAAAAGTCCTTGGAGGACTAAGATTAAGACCGTACATCTGCTATCATGGTTGCATACCATCAACCCTTATATCTTCATTTTATTGTTGCCTTGATTAGTAACCATGTTCTCTCTGACATTGCCTAAATTGTCTTTAAAAAAGTCAAAAGTTTTTGAAACTGTGGATGAGTTCATTTAACTGTTTTTATTTTTTATTTTTTTAATTACTGGCTTTACCTTGAAATCCTTTAACTACAGCATGAAAGGTGCACCATTATAAATTTTACTAATGTCATGTTCATTTTTAATTTTGATGTTTAGTATACAGAAATCAGACGCTAAAAGAACAGAAAAAAATGAAATCAGTGAACAGTTATATCCTGTTAGCAGTAATGATCAAACAGAGGTTTATTTTATTTATTTGCTAATAAATAACATTAATTATTAATTATTAATAAAATATTGTTAATAAATAACAATAACATGTTAAAATAAAATCTTTTTTTTTAATCTCTAGTATTTGGAAATTTTATTTTATGAATGTTTTTTATTTTTGAGTGTGAGGAGAAACACATTTCAACATGTAGTCCATATGTTTAGCATTTCGAAAAATAAGTAACAGTGACTTCTTGTATTATTGATATCTTTAATCATTATTGGTTCATTCTTGTCTATGATAGGTTGTACTGAATGCATGACCATAAAGTTGTCACATGCTTGGCTATAGTAGGTCTTTAATGGGCCAAAAATGTTACATCAAGGGGCTGGAGATGATGTGATGTTAGGGCAGCAGCCAAGCCATAGTAAAGTTTTTTTCTCTGCAATATAATATAGCCTCCAAAGTTGTGTGAGTTTTGTGGTTTTCAATAATCAATAGAACAGGAGATTCTTTGCTTGGTATTAAAAAGGTTTCATCGTTGCTCCAGCCATTATCATTATAGCTGTATACAGTTACTGGTGGGGCTCTTTCTATAATTTAGGAAACAATTAATTTTTTTGCAAAAATTAAAAACAGGTGGCAAAAATTAGTAGCGCCAATGCAACAAATTATTGTTACATTTCTTCCACTTTCTGCTGAAACAATTTTAGAAATCCTTTTAGATCCTGTAGGACTGAGAAACTGATAGCTTATTATGCACAGTAGACAGGTTGAAGGGAATTTATATTTTACCTGTTGCTCCCTTAAAATATTGAAAAAATTGTCTACACTTGGTTAATTGAAACCCATTGCTCTGGGAATCGATGTTGTTTCTGGTTTGCTTTCACTAAACTTATGTTTTTTTGTAAAATTAGCCAGCCTATCTTCTCCTGCCATCTTTGTATTCTTGTTGAAATGATATGAAATATTATATTCCTTAGCAAAGTTAAAAATTAATCTACTACACTGTTTCTTTTTTAATACAAAAAACATTTGTCCATTGCTGTTATGTAGAATTTTAAACTTTTCTGTGCAATATTATAGGTTTACTCAATTATATACTAGGTTCAAATTAGTATTTTTCTAAAAATCTGTTCAAATTTATCCTTGCATTATTAATTTTTTTTCAAGCAGCAATGAAGTGTAGCTTCATGTACATTAATCGCATTTGCAGGGCTATCTAATTTTTAAATTTTCTTGAACAGATGCCATAGCTTTTTTGCTCTATTCACTTTTTGAGATTTTCTTTTTATAATGTCTAACCATATCTGAAATATTATTATATATACAATACATCATTATTAAACAATTATGACTAATTTTTAATTAACTAAACAAATGAAACTTTAAACCATAAATAAAAAACTCATTTATTTTAAATAAATTGTTAAGCTTATTTGTATATTGTTTATAGTTAATTTTATATTTAAGAATTTTTATATTCTCTTATTTTATTTGTTCCCAACTGAACTCTTACAAATAGAATTTTCGTATTTATCTTTAATTGATTGCAATTCTCATTTATTTTAAATAAATTGTTAAGCTTATTTGTATATTGTTTATAGTTAATTTTATATTTAAGAATTTTTATATTCTCTTGTTTTATTTGTTCCCAACTGAACTCTTACAAATAGAATTTTCGTATTTATCTTTAATTGATTGCAATTCAGTTTTTTTTTTTTTTTTTTTTATGTAGTTTTCTTTTTTTTTTCTTTTTTTGCGTAGTTGCTCTCATTCTTAAATTGTTAAATATAAATTAAATTATAATTCTTAAATTATATTACTTAAATTATAATTCTTAAATTATATTACTTAAATTATAATTCTTAAATTATATTACTTAAATTATAATTCTTAAATATAATACTTCCACATTTCTTAAGATTTAACATTAATCTTTAATCCTTTTAATCCAATCAGTTTCGTTTTTGTTTTTTTTATGTTTTTTTTCAATCAGATCGTTTTAAGGCTAAAACAATGAAAATGTTTATTTAACTGTAGTTTGTATTAATTTTATAATAAATAAAAGTTAATAAAAAATTAAGTCACTTTAAAATTCTTGCGATCACTAATGATTTCTTGCATGCAAGAGTAATAATGCACAAACAAGCTGTCTGACAAATTTTATGAAATAAAATGTCATAAAACTTGCCTCCTAAAATTTCTCAAAGTTTTCGTGGCTTGGTTGACCAGTACAACGTTCTCCACTGGTCACTACACTGATCAAATGTATAATAGTTGTTTTTATAACAATTATCATCTCAACCATTATAAGAGTTAAAAATAGTTATTTAAACTTTTACATAAATATTGAAGAATTTCATCTATGTTATTTATGTATGTGTGTTATTATATGCATGTTTTATGTATATACATATATATATATATATATATATATATATATATATATATATATATATATATATATATATATATATATATATATATATATACATATATATATATTTGTTATTTTTATATACACGTTTTATTTTATATACACTTTTTTTTTTTTATATGCATGTTACTTTTTTGTACATTTTTCAATTGTATTTTTTATATTCATGTTAATCTTACATACTTACTTTTACAAACATGGCATTGATGTATACATTTTTTTAAATAATTTTTCAATATGTTTATCAAATTATCTATTTATGACAGTTTTAAAGATGAAATAAAACACAAATATTTACATTTTAAGCGCCAAAATAAAATTTTCAGATAAACAGTCTATTCTAAAAATAATGTTTGAATATAAAAACTATCATCATAGATGATACATCATCATAGATTATATTTTCAAAAAGACATTTTTTATAAAATTGTATTTGTAGGTCACCAGTATAGAATGAGTAAAGTTGCAATATATTCATATATGACAGGTTTTCCTGCTTGTTTTAAAAATCTTCTAAATATTTTAAAATTTTCCACTGAAAGGTTTTGTTTGAAAAATCGATATAATGTGTTAAAAAAGTTTACATACTTAATAAGGTTCCCCCCCCCCTCCACCCATCCTTCATTTGTACTCATAAGTTTCGTTTATGAGTATAAAAGAAATTTCATGACAAAAGAACAAATATACCATCAAGCAATTAAAAAAATGTGAAAGTATAAAATATATACTTTTTCAAAAAATAAAATAAAAAATTAGTTATTGTTATTTAATTATAATTTAGATTATCATTTGTTAACGTTTTGTTTTATCTTTGGCGTTGGGTAAATAATAATAAAGCTTATTCATAAAGTTATATTAATTATAGTGCGTTAATCTTTCTTTGCTTCATTTAAATGTCGTAAACATCGTAAATAAAAGTGCGCATTCTCGGAATGATTAAAGCACCTGTCTAAGTATCTTATTTAAAAAAAAAATCTTTATAGATTTGTTTTTAAATGTTTTTTTTATATAATCCTATGAGATCAAGGAACTTTGATTATGCATTTTTAAATTATGATAAATAAATTTATAATAATAAACAAGGTAATTTCTACTTTTTAATATAAAAATTTATTAATAATCAAAGACTCCATTTATGTCGTAAATACATTTAAAACGGCAGTGTGTAAATTTTTTTATTTTTAAAGAATTCTTTAATATTTTGTAGTTCACTCTGCTTTAATGAAAACCAGCATAACGAAACTGTTATAAAGTCATGAAATATGTTTTAATATGAAAATATAAAATGCATAATACAGTTTATATACCAGTTATATATATATATTAATAAAAATAACTGAAAATTGCTGAAAATAAAATACTGATATCTAGTAAAAATTTTTCCCACATATTTCATCAACCATTTAACAAATTGAATTATAAATTTATTTTTGAAGCTGTATTTATTTGTATGTGTGTGTGTGTATATATATATATATATATATATATATATATATATATATATATATATATATATATATATATATATATATATATATATATATATATTTATATCTTTAAAAATTTGTCAAACTTGTGCTGTTAAGAAATAGTTAATAAGACACATGTGTTCGCATGTAATTTTCTAGGAAAGGGTAGCCAAAAAAAAATTTTTTCAGCAAGAAGTATTTTTTTTAAAGGTATCATCCAATTTAATAAGAATTTTTTTTTATCAATCAGGAGGAATGTTCTATGTACACTGGTAATGTACAAACATGATAACATACACTTTTTTAAATTTAGATACCATACAATCCTAAAATGCGTCCTCCGAAAGGTGATAAGGTAATAAAAGGAATTATTTAATCTTGTTACTGCTTAGATGTGTTGAATTATAATCTTTGAGTGTATACCATTAAAGGTACGCGAACTAGCTGCAAGTCTAGAAGCTAGCTTGACACTTCGTGATCCTAACATAAAAATAGCAGGTGCAGTAGACACCATAAACGTACCAAAATCCAACCTAAAGAGGTCTGTGGCATTTAAAGAGGTAACTTTATACTCGTAATTAATAATTATATAATTATTATATATTATTATTTATATAATTTATAATAAAACTGTAAATGAGTTTATCAAATTTTCTTTTTAATTTTTTTTTTTTTTTTTCTTCTAAAAGGAGGATGACGAAGATAGTGATTTTTCTCTTGATGAATCTCCTGAACCAAGAAACGGTGTTGGGTAATCATTATACTGTATAATATTATTTTGATCAGAACCTTGTATTTTTTCATATTAGTTATTCAAATACACTTAATGATTTTATTTTTAGCGGCCAACAATACTTTGAAGATTACGACAAAGAGTTGGACGATATTTTATGTTTGTGTTTTTTTGTTATATTATTATTATTATTATTATTTTTACGATGGATGCCAATTGTTGTAAAATTTGTTCGGGATTCTAATCGCTTTCGCAAATTTTTTTTTATTTTTCATACAGCTGGTTTAAAACCGAAACCATCTTCTTCGTCTACTCCAGATAAAAAGTCAAGTAAGAACCATACCGAGGCAACCATGGTGACAGATTTCTTTGACGATAGCTTGTAACGTGCCGCTGACAATAGGAGTTAATTAAATTAATGTTTTTTGTGAGCCATTTAAATTTAAAAAATGATATAATTTTATTATTAGCTTATTGTATAAATAATCGCCGGATATTTAGTTCTTAAAAAGCAAAGTTTTTCTAACGATAAGTTTTATTACTGCTGAAAGTTTATAAAGTTTATCGTAAAATATCGTATTTTTTATATTTAAATTTCTATAACATAAATGTTTTAGAAAAGAAAATTAATATTATTTTAGTTTTTAAAAATTTTATCGATGGTTTTATCAAATATTTTATTGTCAAATTATTTAATATATATTGATTTTCCTATATATATACATATATATATATATTTTTTTTTTCGCACTGGGTAAATATATTTATAAAGTATAATTTTTAACAAAAGGTTCATAATTTTAACGAAAAGTTTGTATTTTAGTTTAAAAATAAACTGCAGTGAAACATAACTTTTTTAATTAAAAAAAATAACTCTGCTATATCCTTTAAATTTTTTTATTCAAGCAACAATGCTTGCGCCTGTCTTTTTCAAAATAAAACTGTAAACATTTACAACTCATAATTAAAGCATCTCATTAAGCATACGGAATCTTGCAAAAATTTAGAGTAAAAATACTTAATATTGATTGATTTCTATGAAAGTTCTTAAACTGACGAATACTTCATACTCTTTAATTTGATACATTTGACTTAATTTTATGGAGACATTCAGGTTTATACTTTTACAAATGAACATTTTGAATAATGCCTTTTTGAAAACAAATTTATGTATAGTTTCTTTAAATCACGTCTTAATAAGTTTGTAATGCTATTAAAATGAATTCTGAAAATTACTCACTTTTAAAGTTATTTCAACGTAAAACTTTATCAGATAATTTATTATTAAAAGATATAGTTTTGCAAAAACAATATTTCTCTGCAAAAGTAATCAGGTGTTTGTTAATCTAGCAAAATTTAAAAAGCATAAGTTTCTTTTTAATTAATAAATAAGATCTGGTCCTTTTTTTCTAAATATTTTACTTTTACGTCACAGCATAAAATGTTTGCTTTTCTAGATTTGAACTCTTTTGAAGTTTAATAATATTTAATTAAAGGTGCATCCTGATTAACTTATAATGGGGTTACGTAATTGGTAGCAATTTTACTTTTCTCTCGACAATAAAGATAACTAATAATAATGACAACAATAGTTTAGCAATCTGTCTTGTTTACATAAAAATGAGTCCTGAATCAATTCGCGAGTCTGTATTGTGCTCTCAAATAAGTAAACTTAATTTTATATTGCGTCATCAACTTGTTCGGGTTGATAGTCGAGATAATAACGGAAGAACGTCGTTGCATTTAGCTATAATTTACTCAAACATACCTGCAGTGAAGCTTTTGATAAAATATGGAATAAATCTAGATTTTCAAGACAATGAAGGTAAAACAGCACTCCACTTAGCAATTCAACATAGCAATATACAAGCAATTAAGGTTTTGTTAGCCCACGGTGTAAAAATAAACGTAAAAGATTTATTAGGCTTTACCCCCCTTCATCTTGCATTGCATTCAAACAACTATTTATCCAACAAAGAAGCAGTATTTTTGTTAGTTGCAAACGGTGCCAATGTAAATACAGCAAACTCAGCCAAAAAAACTCCTTTGCATACAGCAGTTAGTAGTTTTAACAGATACGCAGTAGC
Source organism: Hydra vulgaris (assembly GCF_022113875.1). Classification (NCBI taxonomy): domain Eukaryota; kingdom Metazoa; phylum Cnidaria; class Hydrozoa; order Anthoathecata; family Hydridae; genus Hydra; species Hydra vulgaris. Next base: position 33,404,834 of record NC_061159.1, on the reverse strand, counting down.
GTTACTCTTAAAGGCTGGCGCTAATGTAAACGTTAAAGACGAAACCAAATCAACAGTTCTTCATTATGCTGTGAATCAAAACGACTTAAATTTTGTACAGTTTTTTTTGATAAATGGAGTAAACGATTCAATTGTAAATGCATACGGAAAAACAGCTTTGGAAATGGCTCAAAATGTTTCTGATTGGCGAATTGCTGCTATTTTGAAAAGTTACAAAACATCTAAACTTGATCAGAAATTACAATTACAAGATAATTAAACTATTAAAATTAACGTAAGAGGATAAAATGGATAACTGTAAAAAAATATTTTAGAAGTACCTTTTTTTTGCTGAATGTATAAATGATGATTTGAAATACACATAAGAATTCATTTGTTTCAATTTCATTATTTTTTTTATATAATCTTAATAGTTTAGTTCTCGATGAGAATTAAAAACAAAGATAGAGTTCTTTTTTAAATGTCAAGGGTAACCTTAGTCAATATTTTATCGTGTTTGAGAAAAAAAGTAATAAAGATTTGATTGCTAAAAGCATTTTTTAATTCATTTGTTTTAAATTAATGGGTATTAAATGTAGTTTAAACTACATATGAATATACTGATATTATTTGTAGAATGTCACAATATAGTAATTAAAAACACAACATTAGTCCTTTGTGTTTCTTTATGTTTTGTTGATAAGATATTAATTATTTTTCTAGAAATTTCAATTTCAGAACACTCTCTGAAAGTCTTTGAATTTATTGAATGAAATATATAAATTGCACCTCCATCTAACTACTTTGTAATGATAACTTCAGGAATAATATGTTGAATACTCATCGAGACATTTAAGATAATTCGTCTTATTAGTTTTTAGAAGTTTACGTATTCAGATACTGCTGAGGGATAAAAATGATTTTCATGTCAAAAACTCTTCATCCCTATGTTGAGATGCAAAATAAAGAGATGCAAACATTTTGCATTCTTCTTTGAGCATTATTGTTTTTAATCTTCCGCTTTAAGTAGCAAGGATTTTTTTTTCTAAACAGATTTTAATTTATTTTGGGTGATTGAGGGTGATAAATTCAATCTCTTCCAGTTGTTAAACTATTCTGAATATAATAATCTGATGACTCAATACCCATTTGATTAGTTTTTTTTGACGGATGCGTCAAATAATATCTTTGTTTATAAATTTATGAGAATTTTCAAAAACTTTTTAAACTTAAATAAAATAATTATAATTCTTTTCATAGGCGGGTGTATCTTTGTGATTCAAAAGAGAGTGATCTAAAGAAAACATTCAAGGAACAAATTAATCCAAGGCACTGACAAACATGTTTAAATTTCCTATTCTGAAGCTCTTAACAAGCAATAGGTCTATTGTTTTTGACTCTATAGCAGTACACCAATAATTGGGTGTATTCTGTTCTTTGTTGTTGGGTCTATTGGTCATATTTTTTGGAATGCTTCAGTCAGTAGTGAATATAAACCAGCTAATAAAACTTAGACTCAATACTTTGATTGCAAATAATGGACTCTAGGTATTGAGTCCAAATGCAATTGGTTTTGTTAACTTTGCTGATTGATTCCTTTCATTCAACTTTTTTTGAAATAAGTATTCTTGATATATGTGAGCTTAATGTGAGATTAATGTGAGATATATGTGAGATTAATGCTTTATATACTTGTGGAAAAACGATATATTTTTATCCATCTTTTAAGATTTCTTTTTGTGAAACAATAAATTAAATGCACAATTTGAAATAATAACTTTACATATAAACCCTTTTGTCAAACCAAGTTTAATCAGTTTTGTATTATATTTTGTGCGCCGTATCTTTAGAATATTGTTTTGTTCATCTAATACTTCTTCCATTTTCAAATATAAGCTGGAAATTTTTTATGCTCTTTATGGATTGATGTAACTTAATTTTTATTAGTAATAAAAAACTTTTGTTTAGAACTTTCTTTTAGTAGTAAAATACGTACGTATAACGTTAAGTTATACTTGTTAATTATGTATGTTATTCAGGCTCAGGTATGCGCAATCTTATTTGCTGATTTTGAATGAGAGGCATATAATTATCGTGCGCCTTGAAAAAAATGAATTAAAAAATAAATAAATAAAAGAATTCTATACTTTTTTTGCATAATCGTGGTGGTCAATTTTGCTTGTTTGCTTTAAAAGATCTATAAGAGATCGTCCATAAATTACGCAATGCTAAATTTATTTAAAAAGCAGAAGTAGAAGATTTTAGACTTTTTTACGCGGCGATTTTCATATACCGTAACACGGGGTTACTTTGTGCCTTAAGTTCCTACTTTGTTCCACCACTGAAAATTTAAGTTTCATGCTTCTCCTGTTCAAACGTCCTAAAAGTGGCGCGTTCTTTGCTATTTTTTAATTTATATGTGGCAAATACTGTCAAGAAACCATATTGCCTTTGCCGCACACTAAATAATACATCTGTTAATTGGATGTCAAAAAGTAACTGAACTTGTTTGTAAAATTTACTGTGCAGAACTTCTACGTGGTTTGCTTTTGTAGTACACACTACAGAAAAAAAAATCACTGAGTTTGTTAGACTAACACTTTGGTAAAAAGATTTGAGTATTTTTTTTACTGTTTTTTTATTCAGTTTTGAGAAAAAAATAACTTATCTTATTTGAGTGAGTTTTTATTTAAAAATGGGGTTACTTTAGGCCGGACTTAAAGTAACACCACATCATAAATAAAATCCAATCATTTTATTTACATTAAATGGACATATCATATGGTTTATTTCTTAATTTTATTTATTATTGCTATTGTTATTATTATTATTATTATCATTGTTATTATAACAAATATGATAAATTAAAGTTATTAATAGATATATTATTATTATTATTATGAAATTATATATAAAATATTTATATATTATTGATTTTATTTTTTGTTTCTTTAGTTGTTGTTTGTCTGTTGTTATTTTTATATTGTTTATTATATTAATTAGTCTTGTACTACTTGTCCCCTCACAAAAGTCTCTTTTCATAGTCTCTTCAAAAAGGTTTCTTTGCATTTCTTCTTTATAAAAGTAGTCTCTTCACAAAAGTCTCTTTCATAGTCTCTTCAAAAAGGTTTCTTTGCATTTCTTCTTTATAAAAGTATTGTATTAATTTTACTATGTTGTAAACTATTTTCTTTTAATAGTAAAATATTGATTGATTTATATTCTAGCTAATAAAAATGCCAAGAATGTATACTAGAAGACCAGGCTCCAGAAAATATGTGGACTATTCTCCAAAAAAGCTCCAACAGTGCCTTTCTGCTATTAATGAAGGTCGAATGAGCCAGAGAGAAGCATCAAAACATTTTGAAATATGTAGAAATACCATACAAAACAAACTGAAGCTAAAGCACAATCAAAACCCAGGGCATCCTACAATATTTACTGCTTCGGAAGAATCAGCTTTTGTTGCTCACATCGTGGCAGTGTCTGAGTTTGGATTCCCTTTGGATGAATTGGATTTTAGGTTTATTGTAAAGGATTACCTCACTTCGCAAAATAAAACTATTCCACAGTTTAGAAATAATTTTCCAGGACTAGAATGGAGTAAAATATTTTTAAAAAGACATCCTATGCTTACTTTGCGCTTGGCAGCCAATATAAAACGCTATCGGGCTGCAATTAATGAAAAAACCTTAAGTGAGTATATTGAAAACCTCGCCCAAGTTGTTACAAATGTGCCAGCAGAAAATATATACAACTACGATGAAACAAACCTAAGTGATGACCCAGGACGCAAAAAAATTATATGTCGTAGAGGCTGTAAATACCCTGAAAGAGTAATAAACTCATCAAAGTCCAATATTTCAGTCATGTTTTGTGGCAATGCTGCTGGAGGTACAATACCACCTTATGTTGTCTACAAATCAGAACATCTGTGGTCCACATGGACTGAAAACGGTCCCCATGGAACTAGGTACAGTCGCACAAAACATGGATGGTTAGATAATGCTACATTCGAGGAGTGGTTTACTGCTCACCTGCTTCCTATACTGAAAAAACAGACCGGAAAAAAAGTTCTTATTGGGGATAATTTGTCATCGCACATTAGTCAGAATGTTTTAAAACTGTGTAAAGAAAATAACATAGTATTTGTTTGTTTACCACCTAACTCATCGCATTTGACACAACCTCTAGATGTTGCCTATTTTAGGCCACTAAAAAATAAGTGGAAAATTGTTTTAACTTTGTGGAAAGAATCACCTGTAGGTAAAAAATCTACAACACTTCCAAAAGGACACTTTCCATCACTTTTAAAAAAAGTGCTGGAATTAATAAAAGACACTTCTAGTGAAAATTTGATATCAGGTTTTGCTAAGTGTGGAATTTTTCCCTGTGATAAAGAACCTCTTATTAATCGCCTACCACTGCAGGATCGATCATCTGCTGATCTAAGTCTTATTTCTAAAGCATTTATCAGTCATTTGAATGACAATCGTGCAGACCTTGGACCTTCAATGTTAAAGCGCAAAAAAAAACTAAATGTTCCACCAGGAAAAGGAATCTGTCCTGACTCAGAAGAATCAGATGTTATACCAGTCAAAAATACTGTAAAAGTGTCCCAGAAACGAAAAAAAGTTAAATGTGTTATCTCTAGTGCAACATCTAACAGTGAATATAGGTGTAAGCTACGTGCATTTAAATCTGACTGAAACAATTATTATTAAACATTATATGTTTATATAGAGTAGATGCCTACCTACTTGTTATTTAGTTATTGTTTATTGTTATTACAGAACAAAAAAAATATTTGATACAATATACAAAGTTTTTTCCTTTTTTTTTTTTGTCTTTATATAGATCAAAGGCCATTTGTTTTAACAATTTCGAGATATTTCCTAAAGTAAATATTAAGTTAGTATTTGTTTTAAGATTATGAAAGTAATTATTTAAGTAATTTGAATGTTAATAAAACAAAACAGCACACCAAGTATACATGGCCTAAAGAAACACCAACCCAGGGTAACATTAGGCCACTTTTTGGAAAACTAAAAACTATATCTGTTTTTAATCTATTTTATAAATTAAATAGCTCGAATTAAAGGTTAATACCTTTATTAATAATTTGAATAAAAAAAAGATTGAAAAAATATTTTGAATAGACCAAAATTGATCGTTAAAACCAAAAATCGCAATAAAGTGGATTGAAGTAACCCCATGTTACGGTAACCTAATGGGCTGTTTTGTATTTTTATTTAACTTAAGGCTCTGCGAGGGAAAACTTTAATTTATGAATGATCGCTAGCTGGAGTATTAACAATTAAAATTATAGTCAATTTAAATACTTAATGATTTTTGGTATAGTTAATACGACCAATGGCTGTATTTTTGTATACTTTGTTTACTTTGGTATAGTCAATAAAACCAACCGCTTTTATTTCTGTAGATGGACTTATTGCTTGGAATTTTTTATTTATGAAAACTAGGATTTATATGGAAGTACCATTGCATTTTCAAATTTTTTGGGATAACAAAAAGCTACACATTGTGAAAATTGACATAGTTATCTATCTTATATATGTTAGCTTTTTTCTAGTTATATCTTTTTAGTCCGTATATTTCTTTTTAAATTGACCCAATGAGAACGGGACCTAAAAAAGACGTCTTTTGAACATTCAAAAGACATCCAAAATATTTAAAAGACGTATTTTTTATGTCCCGTATCCTTTGAGGATTAAATTTTTTTTTTTCAACTTAGTTATAACAAAAGAAAAGGGGGATGCTTTGATGATGCCATAACTCTCCTCAAGAATGTTTATTTTTATTTTGCATATCAAAACATTTTAAAATCTTTGCAAGATGTTTATAGGTTTAACGATAATGTTTTAATAAAGTTTTTCTAATGAAAGGTATTTTTTCTAAAATTAAAGGTCTTTAACAAGTAATATTTTGTCTATATGAGAATCAGCTTATTTATTTGAATTGTTTTTGATCCTCTGAATAAATATCATTTTAGTTTTTAGTTGTTTTTTTTTGCATTTGCAACATATTTGAAGGTTATGTTTTTTTTATAAGTATCCCAGTAATCATGCAAGAAATTTACTATCGCTTATGCTATATACTAGCAAATTAATTCAATGCACTGTCCGGTCCGCATTGGATTTAATCAGATTCGGTTGTTTTTGTTTTTAAAATCATTTTTTAGCTGCAAAAAAAATGTTTATAAACATTAAGGCTTTGCATTATTATTATAGTTTACATTATTTTTTATTATTATTGCATTATTTTTATTATTACTACATAAATAATTTATGTGGCAATAATAAAAATAAAAGTGAAGCGTCTGAATATAGTTTTTAAGTAGATTTTTTGTTTGTATATGAAAAAAAAATAGGTAATGAAACAAAAGGCAAAAAAAGCGGGAAACGTTAGAATTTTTTTTTTTTACTTTTTATTTTTTTTTTTATATTAACTTTGGATGTTGATACATGTAAATTTATTTTCAAAATTATTCTATTCACTTTATTTTTTATTTATTATTTGTGTTTTATTTAAAAAAAAATATTTTTTTATTTAAGTTTTTGTATATTTTTATTAAACTAAAATTTTTGGTATTACCAAAATTTTAACCATTTATTTTTACGTTTTATTATTTTTGTTTAATTTATACGTTAAAATAAAGTAAATCAAAACCATGAAGTACCAATATCCTTAAATAATTGCAAAGATATTATTTTTTTTATTTTATAATAATGACAATTATCAGGGTTTATGTAAGAATGATTAATTAGACAAAGCTGTAATTATGAAGCAACATAATATATAAACAGGTTGTATTTTAATATATAAACAGGTTGTGTTTTAATATATAAACAGGTTGTATTTTAATATATAAACAGGTTGTGTTTTAGAAGTGTTTTTAATATAATAAGTTTTAATGTTTTATTTTTTGAAGATTAAAAAATGATTATATAAAAGATCATTTGAAATTTTATTATCAATAAAGATGTTTTATAAGAGGAAGAAGAATTTTAGAATTACTTTTTAGAATTTTAGATTTAGTTTTTAGAATAGAAGAATTTTAGAATTATTTTTCAGGCACGTAATAATAGTTTTTTAGAGCTCAAGATAATTAATTTCTAAATAAGTTTTTTAAAGTTCAAGATAATTAATAATAAAAGCACAGAGGGTTGTCAGCATTTTGTAACTTTATACTGGAGTCAAATATGGAAAACGTACAAAAACTTGCACACATCAGAACAAAGTTTATATATTAGGCTTACCTTTAACACACCTCCTAAGTTTAAATCAGTTATAAGCTTTTAAAATTTTAAATATGTCAGTGTATAAAAACGGAAAAAAATGAGATCCTTTGATATCAGTATGACTTATTAATTTAAAGAGCTCCCTCCCTTCCTCAAAAATAAGTATAAATGATAAATTGAAATAAACAATGAAAACCTTGCGAGGTTTCATTCTTTATTTCAATTCATCCATGCCAAGTTTTTTTTTTCCTTTTTTTTTTTTTGAAAGGTGGGAATGGGGGCTTAAAGGTAGGCATTTCCTTGCCTAGGCAAGAATTTTCATGTTTATTTTTTGGGTTATTGTTTTAAACTATTTTGATTATTGTTAACAGATAATTTGATTTTTTATCTGTGTATAGTTTATTTAACTTTGAATCAAAATAAACTTTAGGAAGTTTGTTTTATAATTCAATGTTATTTATTTTATTCAATGCAATAAGTTATTGTTTAATGCAATTAGTTTATTATTGACATTTTTGTATTGAATGGATCTTATTTGTTTGAAAATTTTTAACATTAGTCGATTTTGATTTAATGAGAATAGATAACGCCATTTTAACAAAATTTAATTGCCCTGAAAAGATTATAAGAATGAGATTATGAATAAGAATAAATTTTTATTTTCATAAAAAAATAAAAATATATTTTGGCTCATGATTTGTTATTATTCTATTCTTTTAACAAACAAAAAAACTTTTTTTATGTAAAACATTCATACACTATCAACAAGATTAAAGAGAGATGTAAGTTTGTTTTATTTTATTTTTCGCTTTTTAATATTCATAAAATAAGTTAGACAGCATAAACATTTTTTTTAAATTTGCAATTTTTTAAAATTACAATAACGAAATTCCAATAATAGAAAACCTGATGGAAGCAAGAAGATGAGATTTTTGTCATATGATCGAGCCCCGTTTCACTTGTCGTCTTTTAAACATTTTAAAATTTTTAATACATAAAAAATAAAGTAGCAAATACACACAAATAATATTTAAAATAAAATAAAATATTTCAGCAAATAACATTTCCAGGGAATAATAATAAACAAACTGAAATTAAAACTTAAATTCAACGAAAGATAACTGTGAAAGTTCAAAACTGGTTTTTCAATAAAAATTAATAAATTTGAGTAACCAAAGACCATGTTTTATAACCAAAGACCATATAAATTTGAGTAACCAAAGATCAATCATAATTTTGCAATGTTTTCAAGTTTTATGTTTTGATGTTTATTGAATAATTTACGTTTTAAACTTAAATTAAATAATAAACGAATAAAACATAAATAAGTTGTGTTTATTTTTTGTTCATTTACGTTTATTTATATTCGTATTGAAAATTACCTCGTGTACACAGTATTATATATGTTTAAATCAAACTAAACAGAATATACATGTCAGGGGCCCCTTTGAGTGCGATCTGAAAGTTTTTTTTATTTCTTTATTGGTAATGTTTATATTTTTCATAACTAAAAAGCTCAAATGGAATTTGAGCTTGACTCATAATAAAATCATTAGATTGAATCAAAACCTACTTCTCATTTTTACTAGGCTTTATAGCTCTAGTTTTGTGGAAAATAAGTTTTGCTGAAAAAAAGTTATAAAAGTTTGAATAATGATCCATCCCTATAATAAGAAATCAATTATCATATTATAATGGTTAATAATTATCATATTATAATGGTTAATAATTATTGTATTATAATGGTTAATAACTATCATATTATAATGGTTAATAATTATTGTATTAATCATTATAAACTCTTTTACTTATTCTTATATTAAATTTATTTTTGGTACACAAGCTTAAACAAGTATTTTTCTTTAAAAAGTAAAACACTATTGCAAACATTATTATTAATTTTAAGGGTTTTTTAGTATTTTGGTTGGGCCGCCTTTTGCATTAATTACTGTATCCTTCTTGGCATACTTTGGAAGCAATGCTTTACATTTGCTCTTAATTCCTGATTATTAAGCCAGAAATTATTTAGTGCCTCCATTAAATTTTTTTATTGGTTATAGTTGTGTGCACTGTAAAGTTTACCAGGCGTTCTCTAATTGGTTAAAGCACGGTAAAGTAACATTTTTGACTCTAAATATCTTGTAAAGCTGTACCAGAGCTTTATGGCACTGGGCAGAATCATGCATAAAGATCGGTGGATCAGGAAACCAATCATGTAACTGAAGAATTAATTTGATTGCTAAAACTTTTTTATATTTATCCTGGTTCATGATCCCATCGAATATACCATTTATAACTGACCACATAACTTTAAAGTGTGTTTTACCGTCTTTATAACGTAGTCTAGGTTATTTTTTTCTTCTTTCCTGTTTTTAATAAAAAAGACTTACTCATTAATAGTTCAAATTAGGACTTATCCGAAAAACACACCTGAAAACAATTAAAAATAATAATATGAAAACTTGTATAAATGTCTTAATCAGTGATGTTGTTGCAGTAAGCAATTAAATAAGAACTTACTTACATTTTCCCAATCTTTAGCAGACATAAGTACTCTGTGGGCAAAGCCACGCCGAAACGATGTCAGTTGACATTCAGGGGCGAAGTCGGATTAACATCGGGTTTACGATAAAAATGGAAATGTTGTTTGACGTCAAATTAAGACAACGATGTCGGGATTCTGATGTAAATCCAACGGATTTTTGTAAAAACGTGGCGTGTGTGGAACTCAAACCTAGAATCCTTTGCATAAAACACTACGCTCTATCATCATGCTACACGCTCATATTGCACTTATGAAATTTAACCTTATAAAATAAAAAATATATATTTTAACCTTGTAAAATAAAAATAAAAATAAAACCTTATAAAACAAACTAATGTCAAATGGTATTAAAGATAAAACCCTGTTACGGTTCAAAAGTTTAATCTTACTAACCTTAAACAATTTGTTTAATATAACATGTGGTGTTCCACAAGAATCTATACTCGGTCCAATCATTTTTTTAATATATGTAAATGATCTTCATAAATCGTCAAACTTAACAACAATTAATTTTGCCGATAAAACAAATTTGTATTTTTCTCATAAAGATATTAATATGCTTTTTACTAATATGACAAATAAATTTAAAAAAGTTTCTGTTTGGTTGAAACAAAATAGATTATCTCTAAATATAAAAAAAATTAAATTGACACTTTTTTATCCACCTTCAAAAAAATGCCAGACCTTTTAATTGATCGTATAATTATAAAAAGAGAAAAAGTTAAAAAGCTTCTCGGAGAATATACTGACAAAAGTCTTGAAGAAATCATATTGATAATTTATGAGCAGCCGTGGCGCAGTGGTTAGAGTTCCGGCTCAGAACCCGGAGGTCCGGGGTTCGACGCCAGCTCTAGCCCAACAAGCGACATTGGTACGGAAGGAGGCGTGAACTTCCTGTTAAATGCTCTCCCGCGGTGCTCTATGATATTTAAAACATTCATTTATTTAAAAAAAGTTTTTTAAATAAATGAATGTTTTAAATGTAAACTAAATGTCTTCAACATTTTATGCTTCATGTTTAAATGTAGAGAAAATTTGTCACCAAATGTATTACACAATCTTTATTGTAAGAAATGTAAAAACAAATATAATCTTCGAATTAATAATCTTATTGCCTCTTTTTGCTAAAAAAAACAAAGACCAAAAAAGTTTTTTGTCTTTTACCGAGGTCCTTATCTCTGGAACAAAATAGTCTTGCCAAATTTTGATTTTTCTACCAAACTGACTTTGCTTCATTCAAACAGAAACTTAAAAAAATTATATTTTTAATTGAAACTATTTTTGTTTAGTTTTAACCTTTCTCTCATGGTCTTACTAATGTAAGACCTCATGGTCTTACTAATGTAAGACCATGTGTATGTAAAAGTGTACCCCCGGCCCCCAGCTTTTGACGATGCCGGGAGCCGGGGACACTTTTTTTCTATATATTTTTCTATATATAAAATTATAGATATAGAGGATTTTTTTTGGAAACTAACGATTGTGCCCTTCCACTTCGAAACTCAATCAATCAATTTCACGCAAAAGAAGTATTGTTTACAAAATTTTATAAAACTATTTTTGCGAAGAAACAATGTAAATAGTAAATAAAAATAACAAATTCAAAAACAGAGACTAAAAAGAACTATAAAAAAAAAAGTTTTTAAATATTAAAAGAGAAAAAAAAATCACACAGAATATATATATATATATATATATATATATATATATATATATATATATATATATATATATATATATATATATATATATATATATATATATATATATATATATATATATATATCTGCGCGGAGAAACTCAACTCGTTTCTCCGCGCAGCGGCCTTGTTTGTCAAGGTTTGTGCTAAAAACTATAGATTTTCAGAATGAGTCGAAATTATGTAAGTGGATTTAGCAAACAAAAGAAAAAGCAAGGGGATGAGAAAAAGATTGAACTTTGGCGAAAAATTAGTTCATTTTTCACCGACAACACAAAAATCAAGTTTTGCCTATTCAAAAATCTCTAACATGGGCAGTTGACGATGCAGCAGCAATTAATGAAAATGGTGAGGACAATAGTTTTGTGCAGAACCCTTCGGCAGAATCTGCATCAAGTAAAACATCAAGGGAAATGACACCAACAAAAATTCCAGATGTTGAGATTTCTTCAGAGATTCCAGATAGCTTCACGAGATTTCTTCAGGTCCTGCAGACTGGCCTGATGATTTGTCTCATCTCCGAAAAAAGTTAGTTCTATCAAGACCAATACAAGTGAAATATTATGCTTTCCCAAAGAGTTGCTTTTCCAATTCTAAAGAAAAACGAAGATTTTTGCTTCAAACTACAATATACAACTAATTCCTGATAAATGATGAAACCATAACAAGATCATGGCTTGTATACTCAAAAAAAGCAGATGCTGTATACTATTTCTGCTGCAAGTTGTTTAGTGTCGATAAACAAAAACTTAGTACCAGTGGCTTTCGTGATTGGAAAAACATTTATTCCATTTTAAGTGAGTATGATCGTTCACAAGAGCACAACAATTCCTGGATAAAATGGAGTACAGTGCAATCGATCAACAGAATTAGAGTATCTTTCAGAAAGAACATCAATACTGGCAACCACTAATTGAGAGAATTGTAGGAATTATTCAATATCAGATAAAAAACAATTTGGCTTTTTGTGGAAATAAGAAAAAACCTTTGCCTATGGGAATGGAAAATTTCTTGGCCTAGTGGAGTTATTGGCAAAGTTTGATAGTGTCATTCAGGAGCATGTTCGTTGAGTAACCAACAATCAATTGCCAAATCATTATTTAAGCAACAGGAATCAAAATGAGCTAGTCATACTATGTCAAGAAAACTTAAATTCATCGTCTAAAGGTGGTAAAATTCTTTGCTCTCATATTAGATTGCACTCCAACCTTGGCCCATAAAGAGCAAATGACTGTAGTGGTGCGTTTTGCAGAAACTTTAAAAAGTTCTGCAACAGTTAAAGAATATTTTTTGGGCTTCCTGGTAGCTGAAAATCAAACAGGTAAAGGAATTACAAAATTATTTACTACCTTTCTGACTGAAAACAACATAAATATTGTTGACTGCAGAGGACAAGGATATGACAATGGAAGCAACATGAAAGGTCGAATCAAAGGAGTTGCAAGCACGATTTTTGAGACACACTGGGAATCTCGAATAGAAAGTTGTTAAGAACCATTTACCTAAAATATTGAAGGCACTACTAGAAGAATTAGAAGACTCAACAAGTGATTCTTTTGCCTTTGCTAAACTGAGATCTTCAACAAACGAATTATCATCATATGCTTTCATCATAAAGACTGTAATATGGTATAAACTCCTACTACAGATTAATATTGCAAGCAAGTACTTGCAGTCTGAAAAAATGGACCTTCAATTAGCTTCGCAGTATATCAATAATTGTAAAGTAGCTTTCAGTGCTTTTAGAAATAATTTTGACAGTTTATTACTTATAGCTCAGAAAATTGCAGTTAGCTGTGAAATTGATACTGAGCTGCCTCAACCTCGAATGAGAAAGAACAAAAAACAATCTCTCTACAAATCAGCTAAACAAACACAGTTTACACCAAGAACATTTCACGGAAATTTCGAATATTATCGACTTACTACCAGCTGATGTGACATCACTAAGTAAAGTGCTTCAATATACTTCCAAGAAAAATATGACAGAGCTATACTCTTACCTTTGGATAACACTTCGAATCCTACTGATAATTCCAATCATTACTGCTACAGTGGAGAGATCTTTCTCCAAGTTGAAATTGATTGATTTGAGGACCACCATGTAACAAGAGCGAATTAATGGGCTAGCATTACTGAGCATTGAGCATGAGATAAGCGCTAGTCTAAAGTACAAGGAAATAATAAGAGAGTTTGAAAAAATTAATATAAATATAAAAGTTTAATATAAATTTCCCCAGAGACATTAAATGAATTCAAAATTTACTAACGATTTATTATTGTATTACCATTTGGCTGCAAATCTATTTGCTTACAAATACAACTATTTGTATATAAATTTCACGATCGTTATTCGCTCCCTAGAAGATTATAAAAATGTGCTTTAAAGCAAACACATAATTGTCTTATTCATTTGTCGTTACTTTAAAAACGAAACTCTAATTGCTCTCTATCGGCTTGTAAAGCGTGATTCAAAGCATACACATAAAGTTATTATTGCAAATACGAAATGGTAATTGCTCCCAAGCGGCTTGAAGAAATTATTTTAAACAGCTTGCGTTGACTGGAGCAAAATCATTACTTTGATTGTGATGTAAACAATACTGAATAAGCAATAATAAAAATATGGATAAAGCTGCATTGCTTAACTTATTGATTGTCTCAAATGAAACGCTCATCCCGATAAAAAGAAGGCTAATACTCAGAAAGAAATCTATTGTATATAGAATTCATTAAGGGAAGAGAATTTTGAGAATAAGGATCTTGAATCAAAGTTAATGTATCTAATCGATTCATTAAATGAAAAGGTAACGTAGTTTAAAAGCAAGCCATTGTCATTTTGTGCCAATACTCCAAAACAGTCAACCCCTACGTATATTCCTCTTTAATCTGATAAGAAATCCTCGCAGTTTTTAGAGCCCACCATTGAGCGATTTGTCACTGATGATCAACAAAGTCCATTAAATTCCAATTTGTTGACCATAAAAAGTAAAGAAAATCCAAGAACAGTGGTTTAAGACTGTATCAGTTCTGAGACTGCATCTCTCCCAGACCATGATTGGGTTGTGGCTGCTAAATACAAGCTTATACTATGTGTATACGCCGGAATTACTAACAACAGTAATGGTCTTAGAAAAACCAAGGAGGTATAATAGTTTAGCTGGAGGGAGAGCGAAGCCGAAAATGGACTTAAATTGCGTTACAGTCTTTGTAGTATAATTATTTCAGTAGCAAGTCAAAATAGCGCTATTGCAAAAAAATAAAAAAATTTTGAAATGTAATCAGTAAGCTTTGAGAGTTGTAATCAAAATAAATTAATAAAATAAAAGTTTGTTGGATATGTTGTTAACAACTACTCGATTAATAAAGAAATTAATTAGAACAAAAAACTCGATTACGGTGAAGTGATTGTTTCTTGCGTACCTCAATTATATGTATAAATATAAAAGTTTTAGAAAATCTCTGCTACCTATTTGAACTTTATTTTTTGCTTGCCTGTTGAGCTATAATTTATTTATGTTATTTAAGACTGTTTTTTTTGTCTAGTAACTTATTAAATCCCTCCAGGATTTTATTTTGTATTGGAGTATTTTTTCTGGATTTAAAAGCAAATTGATTTATTCTAAATATAGAGATATAAAATTCATGGCAAAAATACTACCAATTCTTATCTAGACATTTATTAATTCAATTCTAATCTAGAAATTTATTATTACTTAGAAATTTATTATTATTAGTCGTTCAAAAAGCAAAACAAAAAAATAACAACAAACAGACTTTAAATATTGTTTACGAATTTTTTAAACTTCCATTTTTTTTATTTGCAATTCTTCAATTGCTTATGACGTTTTGAATTAATATCATTGGGTAGCTTGTGTTAAAAGTGGAATGTGATTGGTTAACTTTAAATTATGATTATTCCGCGGTGTTTAATAGAAAGTTATGTTACACCTAAGACTGTTTTTTGAGAAATGACGTATTTTAACTTTGTTCTTCCTCTAGCTAAGCTATTATAACTCCTTGAAAAAACAGATGCTGTTACTTATTCTGGATCTACCTACACTGCTGTTCGATCAGGAAAACACGCATAAATTCTAGTCCAGTCTAGCCCAGCTGATAGAATCTTTAAAAAGTGCAATACGTACTTTGCCTCTCAAGCTATGCCGAAAAACCACATTTCTATCCATCGCTACTAAACGTCAGACAAAATTTATGGCAGTTGCTCCTAGCAGAAGAATTCAAAAACGGTAAAAAGAAAATGAAGTTGACCCAACAAATCTAGTTGTACCTCAAGAAGACTATAACCTTTTAGTTTGCGGTGGGCATTCAATACATATTGTTTCAATCAAAGATCTCTTAGACAACCCATTGGAAGATGATGAGTGAGTGAATTTATATTATAGACATAGAATAATATTTGCTTATTTGATTATTTGATGATATATCAACTGTTCCATAATATAATTCGCTAAGATCTTCTATTATAAAAATGTGTAATTTAACCAGAAAAAAGTCTTTTGATTTTAACAAAGGGGGAAAGGGGGTCAAAAAATTGAGAAAAATCAGTGACATCTTTACGGACATTTCCTTAGCAAGAAATCCCGCTTTTTAAAATGTATTTCTATGATGTCATATTAATACTTAATTAAACTAACATAACGGTAAAACATAACAAAATATAATTACAATGACATTGTTTATATATATATATATATATATATATATATATATATATATATATATATATATATATATATATATATATATATATATATATATACATATATATATATATATATATATATATATATATATATATATATATATATATATATATATATATATATATATATATATAAACAATGTCATTGCAATTATATTTTGTTATGTTTTACCGTTATGTTAGTTTATATATATATATATATATATATATATATATATATATATATATATATATATATATATATATATATATATATATATATATATATATATATATATATATATATATATATATATATATATATATATATATATATATATATATATATATATAATAGCAATTGACATTTTATTGTCATACAAATTGGCGTTGCTAGCCATCAGAAGACACCAAAAGATGTCGACTAAATAACATCGTTTTGAGATCATTATATCAACGTCGTTGCAATACGTCGTTGAAACTTAGTAATACGTTGATGAAAATCTAAAGTAAACACCAACGCTGGATTGACATCAGATGCCCATTAGGAAGGTATTTTTTAGTCCAAGTAAGACATTTTGATTTCATTTCTGGTTTCTACCTGGGTCTGGAGCATTCAAACCCCAGTTCTGCAATTCAACGCTTTGTAGTTCTGTTAGAAATCCGGATTCTTGTATGATTAAAGTAATTGCTTCTGTACTTTTTCTTCGGTTTCAATACAAATCGCCAGTTTATCTCTTGACGTAGTGATGCGTAGTTTCCCACATTTTCCACTTCTGGCACTACGTCTGGGTACTTTTTTTATAAAGTTTACCTTTGTTTCTACTTACTGTCATCACAGAAAATTAACTATTTTTTAATTTGCTTTGGGAGTGATTTGAATGTTTTAATAAAGCAGATTTTCCTGAAATTTTTTTTTTGCTTTTCCCATTTTTAGGTTCCTAAGTTCAAATATTTTTAGTTACAATTATTAGTTAAATTACTAATTATTGTAAAAAAAAAAAAAGTCAAAAAACCAGTTGACAAAAAAACCAATTTTTATTTATTACACACGCATTAGGGATCTTCTATAAAGTACGTACGCTCGGATGGAGGTGAGGGGGTCTGCAAATGGCGTATATTAGATAGGGAGGGGGTAGGTGGTCAATTATAAAAGTAAGGAGACACGAAAATAAAAAAATATCAAAAATTATTTGGTAGGTAGATTAAAAACGTTGGTACTTTAAGGGAGGTAAAGGGTATTAAAAAAAAACCTACAGCAAAATGCGGGGGTAGGGGGAGAGTGAAATAAAAGCGTGCGTACTTTGTAAACGACTCCTTATTGCGCAAATAACAATTTTGCATAGAATATGCAAAAGGCCCAATTCGCAGGTTTTTGCGTATTCTAGCTTATCAATTCGAAAAAATGTCACAATTTTTTATAAATGTTACAACTTCTATAAATTATATAGAAAACTACTATTGGTATTTAAATGTTGAAGAATGTTTAAATATAAACAAATTTGTCCTTTTAATATCCATATTTATTAACAGTTTTTGTGAAAAAACGAACTGTAACTAATAATTTAGCCGCCCACTGTACAAATTTATATCTTAGATAAAATTAATGTTGTAAAATAATCAATTCATGGTTTAAATCATTTCATTAATAAATTTAAATAAATGATTCTTAAAATATTACATCAAATTCATTGTTAATTTGGAACTGTTCAAAAAGAATTTATTTCATTGACAGAACATCTTAAAATCAAAACGATATTAATTATTTGCCAAACATAGTCGTTTTAAAATGTTTTTCAAGACCTAAAAAACAATGAACACTAATCAATATTGTAGGTCGAACACTTGCAATCGCTCAATAAATGCAATAGCAAACAATAAAGCAACATGTTTTTTTTCTCTTCCATTCTCGTCAGAGACTTGAAAAAATAAATGAAATTTTTAAGGTAATTTTAAAAAACATTAAATTAAATTTGTGCGCCCTTAATCATAAAATGTAAAATGTAAAGTTTTATTTCCGATACGAGGAAAACTAATTTCTTATTTTTACACTTGAGTAAAATAAAAACAAAGCAAAACTAAAATAAATTAATTTGAACTTAAATAAAATTTTAAGTCAACTTTGAAAATAATACTAATTTCTTCTTCTTTTAAATCAAAGTAGGTTGAACAGGAATGGTTAACTTAAGGTTATCAGGAATAGTTCTTCAACTTCATCTAGCAACAACTTTAAAGGTATTTTATTCTAGAAACTGTTCAGACAAACGATTAAAAATGACAGAATAGTATCTTTTCATGACCCTATCATAACGTTTTCGAGTGCTCAATAACAGCATCGGCAACAGAAAACATCTCTATCTACCATAGTTAGGAATCCCATATAAGTTACTTTGATTAGTTTATCCTTTACGAAATAGTAGTCTTCAAGTATGGCTTCAAGTTTAAGGTGGTGCAGATTGTGTGTAGATTCAACATTTTCTTTTTTAAAGCAATATATAAATATAATAATTTCAAAAACTTTTATGCCAAAAATAAAATTAGGTAGAACTTGTTTTTTAGGAAAAAAAAATTTTGAAAAAAAATTCTGTTTTTATTGATCACCCTTTGCAAGTTCAGCTCAATGTTATCTTTTCATGACTTTTTTCATGAATTCCATTTTATTATGACTTTTTTGACAAAAAAAAATGTATTAATTTAAATTAAAATATTTTTATTTCAAATTCAAGATGAGCGTATCTGTCAAAATGAATGACCAGACTTAATTTAATGAGTGGTTACCAGACTTGATTTAATGAGTGGTGACCAGACTTGATTTAATGAGTGGTTACCAGACTTGATTTAATGAGTGGTTACCAGACTTGATTTAATGAGTGGTTACCAGACTTGATTTAATGAGTGGTTACCAGACTTGATTTAATGAGTGGTTACCAGACTTGATTTAATGACTTGAAATGTCATGAGAACATATTAAATGAATTAGTAACATTAATTCATTCGAAAATTAATATTAATCCTAATAATATTGATAATTTTATAAAATAACGTTGAAACTCTACAGAAAAAGAAATCAAGTAAAAATAAATACATAACATTTTCAAAATAAACCTTTAGATAAAATAAATAAATTTAAATTAAGAATAATTTAAAATTTTACACCGAAATAAGTTTCGATTTTGGCAAATATTGTGCTTTTGCTTCTGGTTTTTTTTGACTTTAAAGATGCTTCAATTGTTATTTATTGACATTATAACAATTTTATAATTGTCAATTAATTAAGCTTGTCTATTTGTAACAAAGTATGTACACTTTAAAGTAATTACAAATGTCAATTTTTCAAATTACAATACTAATACGTATTCTGATATATACGTACAAATCGTACGTATATACCAGAAAAAATAAATTAATAATGTTACGACAATAACGACAACGATTTAAATCTAAGTTTAGTACAAAGTTGCTATATTTAAATAGAGTTAAAATGCAAAACAAACGTTATTGTATCATGATTTAAACATAAATTTTTCCTCTTTTTGTTATTATTGAATAATATAAATAATGTAACATATTTTTACAAAATAGTAATCTTATTTCTACATATTATGTTTTCAGCAATCGATGTGAAGGGTGCTCATAGTTAGGTAGATGTTATATAATAGGTGTTCATACTGTAAAATAATAGACATTAATTTTATAATAGAATACTGGCAAATATCTATAATAAAAAAATACAGTGTTATTATTACTGTAAAAACAATTGTCCAGGGTTAGAGAATTTTTAAAAGTGTCAAAAGGATGAAAACTTAGATGTCACAACTGATAGCCTATCTTCACCCATGGACGAACTTAATTATGTCTTGATAAGTTTCAAGCGTGAAAAACTCCTTCTGCGCTTGTCAGCGTTACGTTATAAATGCATTTGGAAATGGGTTTTGAATATGGTAAATAAATCTCAAAATCCTTGCAGCTGGTTTTTCCTCAGCCAGTAGAAGTTTTCGAAAAACCTTAAGTTGAGAAAAAAGGTCATTTCCACAAACATTCTTTTCTTCTTCTAAACTTAGGAACGATTCTATATATATATGATACAAAAATCCAAACATAGTATCGTAATTAGTTATTTGTTCAAACCTTCTGCAATAACAAAAAAATATTCCACTTTAAACATTTGCTCGGCGGATCCTGCCATAGGATCTCCCTCGTACTCAAACATTCTTCTTTTCTATCTCTGCCTGGCTTCTTTGAAATTTGACTCTACACCAAGAGTTTCACTAAGTTCTCTTGCTAACAATGTTGCCGCCACAAAACCTAAATCTAAATTTCTGAAAAAAACTAAACTAGCCTTTGAAGTAACTGCGATGCAACTTCAAGGGCATTTTTTGAGTCTGTAGGCTTTTTTTTCATAACTTGTTTCATTCTTAACTGATGGTATTTCACTATTAGGTTTTTTTTTTCCTCAGTGAACTTAACTAGTTCAACTAATGCAGTATGAACATCCTTAATTTGATATCGAAGCGCTTTTACGCTTTCCAGTTTACTTTCCCAACGAATGTCACAGGACATTTTTTACAGCCAGGTTTAGTACGTGTTGAATGAAAATTTGCCATTGCATTTTTGACGAAGAAAAAAGTACATAAATTCTTTGCACAACATCAAAAATTGTCATAGATTTAGATAAACATTTTGCTGCGTGAATACTTTCTAAATTGGAACCGATGTCATACCATTGTCCCCTTCAGTCCCTGATTTGCAATCCAATTTCATCTAACTCTTGTAAAAGAAAATCAGTTAGATTTTTTTCCGTTGTTGATTTAACGTCTAAGATTCCAAGGAAATGTTCTTCGATGCTTACATCTTCATTTTCCCTCTTAAGAAAAGTTGCATTCATATCAAGATCTGGTGTGCAGCCTACTCATTTTTTACCTTTTTTATTTAACTTTTTTTTATTAATTTTATTTTAATTACCTTACTTTTGAATTTTGTTTTGAATTCTTTCATTTAATTTGTTCTCGTTTCTTCTTTTTAGATATTTTGTTCTTTCTTTTTTTTAGTTTTGAAAAATAAAATGAAATTTTCGCATGATCTATTAGGTTTTTTTTAACTTTTTCACTCTTTAAAAAAATATTTTATAGCCGTTAAACGTAAGAGCTTCAATAGCTTCGAACAAAGATTTGCATTTTTTTTTGTTCGCTATTATCACATACGAAGGAGAATCAAGTTAATATTTTTTTAATAAATAAATAATAGCGCGGGTAATTAAATATTTTTGGCACGTATATTATTTTTTAACGACAGTAACGCCTTTTATTTTTTAACAAGAGTAAGGCGTTGCTGAGGGAGGCCTTACTCTCGTTATCAATAAGTAAAAGTTTTGATTTCTCGTGTTTAGGATGACCTGGCTGCGCGAGGCCTTCCAAACCGCGAGGCCTGGAGCGGCTGCTCCACTCGCGCCACCCTAAGGACGGCTCTAAACGACAGATGCCCAGTGGAAAACAAAGAGCTTCTAGAAAAATACTAAAAATTAATCATAGTAAATTGTAGTAAATATAAACAGGAATAATAAACAATAGTCTAGAAAAGTAAGATTCATTAGTTGCTGTGCTGATGAAATGTTGTAAGTGTTGAGGGTAAATGTGATGCAGAGAAACGGTCAGTGATGGAGCAAAATTGATCGTTTTATAAGTAGTTACTATGTGGTTTGTTTTATTAGCAAGATAAACACACAGTATAGATATATGTGTTTCGTGGACATCTCACAGATGGTATGGATTTGTGCCTAATGGTATAGTATAAACACAAATAGTTTTTATCCAAGACTGGTATCCCACAAGAGAATTCATTCTGGGTGTACATCTTTCTGTTAGAATGTTCCTTTGTGTTATCCCAAAAGAACTTTTCTCAGGATAACCCATCAGGGCAATTGCCACAGATCTCTGCATTGACGCTGAGACCAGAGAACGCTTAGTGGAGTTCAGTACAACTTGCACACTATTGTAAATGATTTTTTGACATGTGTGACAGTAAGTGCAGTGATTCGTAGGAGTATAACGGGAGTTGGTGAAAGTTGTGAACATTCCAACTTTGAGCAAGCGTCTTTGACAGAAATTTTTCTAAAGCGGAAAAAACGTCTGAATAGAGAATCGGCTTTACACTTTGGTCGAAATATAGAAAAAAATTTTGGTATATCAGTAGTAACGTAAAATTTTAACATCTTATTATATTATTGTCTATTTGAAAGTTTTTTAAAAAACATATTTTCATTATTTATATTTATTTGTTATTGAACGCACATTTTGACGAAAACTTAATACTACACAATATTTTGAATAAATACTAGTGAAGTTATAATGAAGTTATAACTTAAATGAAGTTATAACTTAAAAACAATTTTAATTAATCGTTTTGTCTTTTTTAAAAATATTGTGTAAGACAATGTTTTTAGACAATAAAAGTTTCACAAGATCTTACTGAATTTAGAAGAATTAAATGATTGGTTAACGACCCTTTTAAAACGTTGATGATTGATTTCTGTAAGTATAGCTTTTCATTCAATATAACTGAATTAGGAAGCATTCTAACGAGTTATCATGCCTTAACATGAATTAAAATGCGTTAAGAGATTATTTAATACTTCATACAGTAAATAGCGGAAGTAGGTTTTTAATTTTAGAAAATCTTTGAACAATATCACAGCGTAACAAAAACTTTATTCCCTCATGTATTAAAATATTTTGTATTTCAAATGAATTAAGCACTGTTCAAGTATTTTACATATTTAATGTATTTTAAAAGTCATTTTCTAATGTTTCACACATATGTTGACAAATAATAAATTAGAACTAAAGTTCCATGAAAGGAAAAATCATTAAAAAAACCAACACACCGAAAGTTGTTAATCCAACAGCAGAGTTTTAAAACCTAATTTAAAAATATACATTTTTTCAATACTATATTTTAATTATTTTTTGCTGTGGTAACATCTGCTTTGTTATCAATCTTTTTTTATAGTATAATTAAATTTAATTCTTACAAAAATGTATATTGAATTTTTAAGTATATATCATATATCGTTAGAGGCAATTTTTTTTTGTGCGGCCGTGGCGCAGTGGTTAGAGCGCTTGCTTTAGAAGCAGAAGATTGAAGTTTAAAACGAGCTCTGGACATATTTTCGCGTAACGGTATGGAAGGAGGCGTGAACTTCCTGGTTAAATGCACTTCCGCGGTGCTCTGTGACAAGTTGT
This sequence comes from Hydra vulgaris, assembly GCF_022113875.1. NCBI lineage: Eukaryota > Metazoa > Cnidaria > Hydrozoa > Anthoathecata > Hydridae > Hydra > Hydra vulgaris. Next base: position 33,381,409 of record NC_061159.1, on the reverse strand, counting down.
TCTTGTGACAAAATTTAAAAAAATTTAGGAGAGGAGGGTGGGTTCCACCACTCCTAAAGAAGATGATTTTCCTTCTCAAAGTGAAATTTTGTACTCGACCGGGACGTTGATTCAGATTGGCACGTTTATGGTTTACAATATTTGGAGAGATAAAGCTTTTTTATTTAATATATTTTAGAGAGATTATTAAAAGTTGTACACTTAATTTGTTTAATTTTTTGAAATGCTTTTTTTAACGGCGTATAAAAAATTACGTAAGTTCGGTTAATACCTTAATAAGCAAAGTGGGTAACTCCATTTTTTGTCAAAACAATTTAATAATGCTTTTGTTTTCTGCATTGTAATACGCCTGCTTGGCATTTTTAATTGGCAATTAAAAGAGCTAGCTCTACATTACAAATTCCTTAAAAAATACCTTAAGAACTGTATCTATTTGTATCATTGTATCTATCAAATCTTGTGTATATGTTATTGTATCTAGTATCAGTGTATCAATCATTGTATCTATCAAATCATCTTGTATCTATCAAATCTTGTATCATTGTATCTATTAAATCTTAATTTATACCTATCAAATCTTTCTGGCTTGATAAAAATATCCTTTGAGTCATTAAAAGTGATTAAGCATCCACTCATTGTCCAGCATTTATGTATATCATGCTTATATATTACATGTCTATTATGCTTATCATGCTAAGAAAAGCCAAAAACTTTACACTTTCACCCTTCCAAAAGTGATTTGTCATGAACCAGCTATTTGAATAATTACACATTGTAACAAAAATGAAAAAACAATAACTTTTTGTTTCCGGCATGTAACAATTTCTTTTTCTTATGCCCTGAAAGTTACGTGCTAAGTACTTAAAATGCTAAGTAGTTAAAAGTTTGGGTTTGTAAAAAATCTTCATTTTGCTATTTTATGATACTTTAAACAAACCTAAAAATTGGGTTTGAGTACTTTTGAGCTAGTGCTGATGAAAATATCTTGTGTTTATGCCATTACATAGTACACGGAAAATATCCTTGTTTATGAGTTTAATGATATCGATGAATTAAATTGCGCGTCTAAAATTACTAATTAATTCATTTACTTTAAAAAGAAAATAACTCAGTTAGGGATATGGGCCTGACTTATCCAATGCAGAGTTATTCATTTTAAGAATAAAGCTGTAAAACTTGGTTTAAGAAATAGTGAAAGCTACAAATCAGAGAAGTTGACAAGAACCTATTTTAAGCTTTTTTTATTGATAGAGCTGACCTTTGCTTTTGCCATGATTTTGGAACTAGGGCTGTAGAAAGTAATTCAGGTATTTTTTGAAGCCACGAACTAGCGGTTTTTTATTGACAGCTTTTTGGAAGTTATAGACTTCAAGATTTCTTGCTCGATTTTTAGGAAAAACGTATTAAATTTTAATGTTTTTTGTGCCTTTTGGGTGCCTTAGAAAAAAAGAAATTGAAGTTCATGTGAACTTCATATAGTTATCGAAACTCTATTGAGAAGCTACTTATTGATTTAAAAATTTTGCTCATGCTACTACGACAAAACGAGATGAACTCGATGAAACAACTTTAGTCAAGAATCACTTGCTTTTAAGTTTCAGAGTTTGTAGAGCTTTTAGAGTTTTTTTCTTAAGTTATCTAAGGCCAAAATTAAAAGTGAAATTTTTGTTGCTCCTCAAATAAAGGAAGTGTTCAGACGAACAATTCTTTTTCTCACAAGGTCCGCATTATTTAGAGAAAAGCATGGAACTGTTGTAAATTCATTTTAGGCAACCACAGAGCTAAAAATTACGGGTAATTGGTGATATCAGGTAAAGGGTTTTGTCACTATGAGATGCTTTTAGAAGTAATCTGCTGGCCGAGTTTAAAAACAAGATTTCACAAAGGTGTAAAAAAGGTAAAACAGAGGTTCCTAGACTAATACAATGAGAAAACAATAGAGGACTATATCTGAAGGCTAATGGGGAAATGCATCCTTGACAACAGCCACGTATTCCACAGCATGTTAAAAAATCTGTATCTGTCTCTTTAAGTTGTTCAAATAACACATCACGTTTTTGTTCTTTGACATATGCAGGAATGTTTCATTACGTCAGAACTTATATTTTGGTCAAATCAAGCATTTAATTAAACGTAAGTATATATATTTTTTTAAACATAAACTTTGTACCATCCTTGTAAGTTTCCTCACCATAAACAAGTTAAGAGAAGTGATCAGGGTTGGGATCAAATACGTGTTTGTATTTATATTTGATAAAAAGTAGCTGATTAGGCGTTTTTGTATTCGTATTCCAGTTGATTATATAAATATACTCATAATACCAAGAGGTTCGCTGCTTTTTTTATTTTTTTTTTTTATTTTTAACATTAAAATAAATTAAAAGTTAGTTTTAAAGGAATATTTTTAAAAGACTTGTTTGTATTCTTTTATTTAGACCATTTTTCAGTCTTGTCTATAAAAATTCTTTGTATATTTTCTTAAACAAAAGTACAAATAATTGTATTCAGAAAATGCAAATATTTTAATTTGAATTTGTATTTGAAAATCTAGAGTTAACGTATTCTTATTTGTAGTTGATCAAACGTATTTGACCCCAACCAAGGTCATTTATAAGCTTTTAATCTGATTGTAGCTTCAAAGATTTTTTTTTTATAAACCATCTCACTCTAATATGACATTGTGTTACATTAAAAGACGCTACAATACTTTGTTGATTTGCCTTATTATGATAAACGTAAAATGCTTTAAAGACAACAGGTCCTACGAATACTAATACTAATGTCTTTTACTGTAGACAAGGTCCTTGTTGTTTTAAAGCAGTTTATTTTACTTTGATGTTTATTTTTTTGTAATTCTGAAGTTTTACGATCTTCTTGTACTTACCTAATCTACTTTACATATGTAAATAACTTTAAGAGTAAATGCCAACCCTTGCTAGTTTTTAAACGATTTTTGACTACGTTTGTATTTACCAAAAGTTTCAACAACTTTTAACTGCAATTGGGTTGCCCTTTTTTCTTCTCAATATGTTACCTTTTCGGTAAAAGCATTTGCTGTTGTAAATTTATTTCTCTGTATTTTTTTGACATTGTTATTTATTTTTTAAGTATCTGAATTAAAAAAAGAGTCGAACACTTAAACACATACTTTAAGTATGGTATTAGTAAACTCTTGAGTAAAAGACTACCGAGAATTAACGAGAGGTAATGTAAAACAAAAGGTAAACAAGTTTGAGTTACATACGCTTATAAACGATACAATTACATATAAAAAAAATTATCATTAAATTAAAGAAAAATTATATATGCTATTTTAGTGTGTTTACGTTATTAAGCTTAAAT
>NC_061159.1:33235567-33375567 GCF_022113875.1 Hydra vulgaris | reverse complement strand
TCATGTTACAAATGCACAACTAGTGCATTTATAACATGATGATTTAAAATTTTTTATATATAAAAAGTTTTATATGCAATCAGAGGTGATTCTACAAATAAAATGAGGGAGGGAGTGAATTCTTAAAAAGTATTGACTGGTTTCTTAAAAATAAAAAAAAGTCCTTAAAAAACAAAATTCACCTTACTGAATTGTGTCAAATACTTGACTAGCCAACGTCAAAAAAACGTCAAAATATAAATTAAAAATCGTGTTCTTTGTGGGAGTGGAACACCATACACTTTCTACCTAAAATCGCCTTTGTACCCAACCTTTACTTATAAAAAACCTTTTTTTCTTTAAAACACTCTACAAAAATTATAAACTTGTTTTTAAAACAACTTTTACTAAAACTAACTGATCTCATGAACGGTGCGTCAGATTTACATATTTTTTTTTACTATTTGAAAGATAATGATAAAGAAAAAATAAGATAAAGAAAAAATAAGATAAAGAAATAAAAGATAAAGAAAAAAATAAGATAAAGAAAAATAATGACCTGCTAAAAATTTGTTAAGAAAGAAAAGTATACTTTTTGATTTTTTTTAATAAGATAATGCCTAAAGTTTGCGGAGCTGCTCAACCTGCTCCTGCGGGATAAGTTGAGCAATCAACAAATGAATGTATATGCACGGTACAAAACTTTGGTGAACCTTCAATAAAACTTTCACTAACGTAAGCGTGTGTTTAATTTATAAACTTTTTATTTTATACACTTTTTTGACGTAAATATGAGAAGAGATAAAACTAAATAGTAAGAAAGCGTCATAAAATATAAAAATATTATTTTACACAACTATCTTGAACTTTGAAGCATGATTTAAAAATTACTAATTTTAAAATTATATATAAATAATCTATCTTCAATTATTTTTTATCAAAGTTTGAAAGTTCAGTTTTTGTCAAAGCTGCTCAACTTACTCTAGTTAGTTAGGTTTTAATGAGAACAGTAAGGCTTATGAAAAACGGGTAGTTTTAATCAAAAATCCGTTAAATTGTTAAAATATCAACACTTAAGTGATGTCAAATAGAAAAATTTATAAGAATCAAAGCAAAAAATAGCTAAACTTTTTTTTTTTTTACTTTTTTACTTTTTTTTTTACTTTCCAACAATTTTTGTTACGCATTGTGTTAACATTCTGATTACCTAACTTGCATCTATTAGATGTTTTGTCACGTGATGCGTAGTTTTTGAGATATTTTAATTGCCCAACTTGTCCCTATGCTCAACTTTGCTCTACCCTGTTATTATATACTTTTTGAAAAAACTTTAATCTTATTTAGTTATGTTTAAATTTCTAATTACATCTAATAAACTAAACACAGTCTCAAGAGACCTATGAAATCTCACGGATTTCTTGAATAGCGTTTTTTGAAAAAGAATTATCTGTGAAGGATAACGTACTTTGGAGTCTTCCATAAAGTACGTAAGGAGGTTTGGGGAGACGTTTACGCAAAAATGAATGCGTATAAGTTGTGTGTGTGTGTGTGTGTGTGTGTGTGTCTGTGTGCGTGTGTTAATATAGAGTGTCTACGCGGTTTGATTATCTCGCATCCTCTATCTCTCCTAAAATTTGATTTCTTTTTTTTTCTCATTTAAAAAACATAGAATTTCATAAGTTTAGAAAAATAAATATTGTATTATGTATCATAGATTTGTCAAACTAACAAAAAGTTTTGAATGTTTTGAAAAATTTATGCGTTTCAGAGGGGGTTGATTTTGTTATAAATAATGCGTACGTACGCCGAGGAAGGATTTGTTAAAGTATAATACAGTTTTGCCTACGGGGAAAGGGGTTGTTAATAGTTATTATTTCAATTGTATTTTTATTTTATTATATATACATGTATGGTATATTTTATATAGTTCTGGCGACAAGATCATTTGGATCTTCTTTCAGATACCAAGTTTATACATTGTTATATTGTTATATTACGATTAATAATTGTAAACTAAAAAAAAAAAAAAGTTGCGTGTGTCCTAAAATCAGCGGTTTAACTGTTTACGTAATTTATGGATGCCCTCTTTACATACCCCATTTACAACTCCAATGTAAGTGGTGAACTTTTAAATTTCATATCATTTTTTTCCAAACTTTTATTCCCCCTTTGTACTATTTATGTTTTTTATTTTAATGTTTTTTATTATTAATTTACATTGTTTTGTTTATATTAAACCAAAATGTTTTTTTAATGCTTAACGCTTTGCGAGAGCGTTGCGTGCAAAATATCTTTCATATCACAGTAGTCATCGTTTTATCTTAAACCTCTTTTTGTTACGATTAATATTAAATCTCTACATTTTTGTTTATTTGTTTTTAACCAACTCACAAAAAATGCAAACTCAGTTAAGAAAAACTAATCAGAAGAAGAAAAATCAGAAAAAGAAAGTAAAGAACATCACATTTTTTCAACATAACCTTAAAACAGGGTATAAATATTATTCAAAAAGTAAAAAAATATAAGGCATAACATTATATAGACGAGATGTTGGTTGACAGCTTGGGTTTAAACAACATTTTCTATGCAGGCTGGACTTAACAAAGAGAGAATTTAAAACTGAGGGAATATTTTGCGTGTTTACTATCCAGAAACCTTCCATTTTAACCTAGATTATAAGGCTATAAGCAATATTATTCAGCTGTGACAAATAATAATTTAAAATTATATTTAATATATTTAAAAAAAAATTGGGATCTTTTAAAAATAAATGCAATTTTTTATATAGAATATAATATTATATAGTTAGGTAATGTCATTTAGATGTTATGAGGTAATTTCATTAACCATATTTGTATCCCAAAATTTACCCAATAGAAAATGATATTGTGACCAACAAACTGTTCAATAGAACCAACCAAGTGTTATAAAGTCAAATGGCAGCCCCCTTTTTTATAATGAGTTAAACTTTAAAATTTGCATTTTATCTTTTCACAAAGATGTTCTCGCAGACATTTTGTTATGGATTATTAATAAATAAATTTTTAATTTTTTTGTATTTTATCAGATTTTATCAGTTAATAAAACGTAAAGTTTAAATTGAAAATGAGGTAAATATTTTTTTTTTATAAATTGATAAATAAGTTATTTATCTCATTTCTTATAAGATTACATAAACCACTTTGTAAATACATTTTTATGTATATATATATATATATATATATATATATATATATATATATATATATATATATATATATATATATATATATATATATATATATATATATATATATATATATATATATATATATATATATATATATATATATATATATATATATATATATATGTATACGTGTATCTTAAATTAAAGTATCTGTCTCCGTATATAATATAAATAAAATAAAAAGCCCAAATTATTTAATAGAAATACTGAAATATACAATAACAGTAAATACCAGTCATATAAAGTGAACCTCTTAAGAGTTGAGCACACAATTGTGCCGAGACTAATAATAAAAAGAGTACTTATTTGGGTGTAAATAAGTTGTTCAAATCAATTTTTTTTATCTATGTGAAGAAAAATTTGTTCTTCTTTTTATTTTTTGAGCACTACAGTCAATTGATTTGGTTATTAAAATATTTTTCTATTCTAACTCGATAGTGGACGTCTTAGACAGGGCCGGCGCGAGTAGGTGTCACGTGGGGGGGGGGGGGGGGGGAGGGTATTATCACTTTTGCCAATTGAAAAAAAAAAAAAAAAGGTCCTCGTTTTCGAAAATTTGCCGACTGCATGACAACATTTGCCGATTAACTGTTTAAACTACCAACTGCCCTATATCGAAAGGGTCGACATTTGCCGACGAACTAGTCAAAAAGGGTCAAATTTGCCAACTAAGGGTCAAATTTGCCGACTAAAAATCATTGATGGGGGAAGGGGGTTACACTCCCCACACCCCCTTCGCGCCAGTCTTGGTCTTAGAGGCTTAGTAACTACCCCGGTAATATAGGAATATGAAAAGTTAACAATCATTTTAAAACTTTATACAGTTATATTAATTTTTTTTTTTGTTTTAATACACAAATAATAGCTGGGAAAAAATGTATGTAAAAAATTAAATACTTTGTTAATACTTAAAGAAAATATTCTCGCGTTTTCTTGTATGATTCTTAAACAAAAATTTATACATTACATAAACTTAAACGTTTAATGTTTTGTATAACAAATATTCATGATATAGGATGACATATAAACATTTAAAATAAATTTTTATGTATTCGCATAAAACCTTTCAAAGTGACAAACTAACATTTATAAAAATTTTTGACTGCAAAAATTAATATAAAGATCTAAAAAAGATTTAATAAAAGTAAGATAAAAATAAAGTTAATTCATTGAAAAGTATCAAATGGGTTTAAGAGTATCACGCCGTGAGGAAGCTGACCTAGTGTTTTTACAAACTAAAAAAATTCAGCTTTTAATAAACAATGCGGATTGGTTGCGTCAAAAATTTAAATCTTGAATCCTAAGAACAAAATTTATTTTTTTATATAATTTACATCATATACATAAATAACAATAATAAAAATAGTAATAGTAATTTTCTATTATATAGTAACAATACAGTTACATCTATTATATAATTATAATATAATTTTAACATTACTCTTAGATAATATAATTTACATTTAAAAATGTATATCATTCATTTGTAATATAAATAGTCATAAGGTTAATAGATATCTATAACATCTATGGTTGCTAGGGTTGCAGACAATGAAAATAAATTAACAGCTAGTTTTAGGCACTAGATCCCTGAACATATACAATCGGTAACTAATGACACTTTCGAGGCTAGCATTATTAAAAAAACTTTTACGGCCAATTGGTTCAGCAAACTAAAAAACACATAAAATCATAACTAAAATAGCATTACAAAAAATAAATTATTACATAAATAGTTAATGTATAAGCCTCGTTTTCATTATTCCCACTCGTCCGAAACGGTTTCCGTAACATCTGCGAACTAATCTGATTTATTCGTCATGCAGATAAACGAGAACTTATATTGTTGTCTATGCAATTTCTTTGCATTCATAAATCTTAGTTGACACTCCTTTTAACTTATTAAAAAGTTTAAATAAACTTCATTTCGTATATAATATAAAATAATAAATACAAAAATTACTAAATGTTTATATGCGCGCTAAAAACAAAAGCAGTCTATTGGTTATTTTTCCATTGTTAAAATTTTAATAACTTGAAATAAAAATTATTTACTAATTTCTATATTAACATTATTTTGCTGATATCAACATTAAACGCTTTTGTAATAGATTTAAAATGGGTGTTAACAAGACAGAGTTGAAGACGGAATTAGCTTTTCAATATATTATGTTTAAAGTTCAAAATCGTTAAAGATACAGTAAATTAATATTTATATATATATATATATATATATATATATATATATATATATATATATATATATATATATATATATATATATATATATATATATAATTGTATTTACAAATTTGCTTCATAAAAAAACTTAGCAAATTCTTGAATAGTAACGAAAAAGAAAAAAGCAATTAAAATTTGAGCGGTCTTTTTTAAATCGTTTTTCGTTTATTTTATTTTAAAAAATTTCCTTGTTGTAAACAATATATTGCGTGTTAGGTTACCCGGACGCTATTTTTTACCCGGACGCTATTTTTCTACGGTTCTAGTTATAATAGTTTTTATTATAACTAGAACTTTATTTTGTTGCTAAAAGTATTTTTTGTCAGGTTTTTTTTTAAAATCATATTTTATGTATCTAATAAAATGCATATAAAATGATCAACAAAAAATTAATTTTTGTTTTTATCTAAAACAATTAAAAAATATTTTCATCGAGATTTTCGATATAAAAATTCTCGTAATTTATAATAATAAAATATCCCGATAAATTTTATAAATTACAACTGGATATTTTTATATGGGCCTCCCGTTGAAGGTTCTTTGTTTAATGATCGATTACGCTACAGCGATCCTAAAGTTGATTTTTACAACTTTGTACTTTATTCCCATTGTAGGGTTTCACCTCGTGGATTTCAAATAATAGAGCATAATACCAAATCCGTTGAATAATTGACTTTTTAGTTTTTATTATTGTACGCTAATAATTAATTACAAAGATTCGTTGTAAAAATTCCTAGCTAACAGTGGAGTCTTTTATTATCGCGTTTTCAATGGAATAAATAACGCGCTTAAAAGCTTTCATTACGGCAGCTGGTATTATAACAAACGATAGCAGATATAACGTTCAAAGTCAGAATAATTGAGATAAAATTAAGGTTATCATAAAAAGTTATTTGTTTATTTTGTTTTTCTTTGAATGAATAAATATATTGGTTAGAAAACCTATCGTTTATAAAAAGAAGGCTAGAAGTTATTTGGAAGTTTGCCATTTATATATTTAAAAAACACAAAAGCGTTTATAAAGGCTTAAAAAGCTATGAGTTCAATGCAACACAAACAGTTAGCGAATGAGCACGTTACTTCTCAAAGCGCTTCAGCAATCAACCAAACTAGCGCTTTACAACAAAATGGCCATTATGAAAATAGAACTCAAGTTACATTAGAATCGAATGACATTAAAAGTGAACCAGACAATAAAATAAAAAATGACGAATCGACAAAAATAAAACGACCAATGAATCCGTTTATGATATTTGGATGTGAAAAACGTAGAAAACTTGCACAAGTTCACCCTCGCATGCACAACTCGGAGATTTCAAAAATACTTGGAGCTGAATGGAAACGTATGAGTGACTACGAAAAATCGCCTTATATTCAGGAAGCAAAACGCTTAAAAGAACAACATAGCATAGAGTATCCAAATTACAAGTTCAAAGCAAATAGACGTAAGCCTCGTCAAGCCATAAAAAAAGAGAGGCCGTCGTTTCCATATGCTGCGGACATTAACACAATTCCTCCTGCCATGAAATTCCCTTATCCCAGTCCTTTTTTTCAAGACTCAATGTATGGCACAATGTACCCAGTAATGGGCAACAGCAACCATCCTGCTTATTCAAGTATGTATAGTGATTTTGCCCGTCAGTCAATGTCTTCAACTGGAGTCTTAAGAACTGGTTCAGCAGCTCCAACTACCACTCCTTCAGCTGCCGATTACTATTCGTTAAACAAAAATGCAAGCCCTATTGCTGCTGGAAACGATTACTACGGGGCAGTTTCAAGCAAAAACGAATACTATTCCGGTTTGCATTCATCGACTGCCGAAACAAGGGCAGAAAGATCTTCGAGTGGTAGCGGAGCGGATATAATTAATCTTTCAGACAGATACCCTTCGTCTGAAAGCCGGCAGTTTGAAAATCGGTATGCTAGTTCGTTTATTGGAGGACCAGGAGTCAGTGGTAGCTCCGTAGTTGTGCCAACATATACTTCTATTCAAAACATTCCTCATATTAATACAGAAAGTCCTGCTGCCTATTCGTACTCATCGCTTTATGAGCAAAGGCATTAAACTGCACCCACATTTACACTTAGTAATAAGATTTGCCAAAATCTGATTCGAAATAATATATTTCCGAAATTAAAGGCTTCCTTGCAGCTTTCCTGTAATGCAAGGATCCCACTGTAATTCGAAAGAAACATTTGGCGATTAACAGTTATATACAGAGTGTTCACGCGCAAACAGAGAATTTTCAACTGTTTATTTGTTCGCATGGACGATTGACAATAGAATTTTGAAATTTTTTTATTCTTAGTTTAAAACTAAGTTACTTGTCAAGAAATGTCTTGAAAATTGAAAATTTAACAACTTAACTTATTCTTCTGAAAGAAAATGTGCTATGTTTCCTATTAGTAATGCTTTTCTTGCAAAACATAGCAGGGACTACTTTTTTAATAATAGGTATTATATGCTTATTACGCGGTTCGAAAAGTACAATTATCAAAGACAATAGACTGGCCACTGTGAAAGATAATGTTTAATTCTTTTGTTTTAAATAAAGCCTCTGAATTTAATAGTTTTGGGTTTTGTTAACATTTAAACAGAAATTCAGAACAAAATCAAACGGAGAAAAGTCAAAAATTATGTTATACTTTTCGTAGTCGTTTTCTGTCCTATTTTTTCTTTTAATAAGAATAGAAGTACTTTCTTGCATTTGATAGTACTAAGACAAATAAAGGAAAAACAAACAAAAAAAAATCGTGTTTTTAATCTAATAATATTTTTTTCTTAATTATATATTTTTAATATGAAAAAAAGTTTTTGCGTGTATCGGCGCGCCATGATCGTCATGAATTTTCTCAAGTCACAATAAGTAATTTTTCTATCTAGATATGGCTTGTAGGAGGGTTTTTATATCTAGAAACGAATTTGGTTTTTAATTGTTACTTAAGTCTACTCTTTTTTATTTATTTATTATTTATTTTTTTGAGAAATTTAAAAAGAAATAACTCATTTATTAAGTACGAATAAATTATATACATTAAATACAAAAAAAAAAGTTATATACAAAAAAAATAATAATAATCCGTTATTCAAATTATACATAAATTATGTAACTGCGCATAACTTATGCCAATAAAATCTTGTAAATAACAATTTAACCTAAGCTTTTCTTAAATACTTTCTCGAAAAAAACAAATTAAAATTTTTGATTAGACTATCCGTTTGGTTACGTACAATTATGGTAAATGGCAATTAAATGTTATTAATTGTTTTATATCAATTAATGGCTGAAAAATAATGTTACTAATTAATATAACAAATAATCAACTGTTTACATTTTAAAATAGCTATTTCCTAAACATATTCGGAATTCAAAAAATTACTCTTAAGTCTCGAATCATACTTAAAAAAAAAAATTTATGATAATATTGAAAAATTTGATTCGTAAAAAAATCCTTTTTTTTTTACTTTTTGTTACCCTAAAAAACTTTATATAAAATAGATCACGTTTTTGATCCCAATTGAACCATATGGCAAATAGAAACGTAAACGAGTTTTTAAATTCAAAAGCAAAATCATTCAATTGCAAAATAAATACATTTACATAAATTTATTAAAAAGCATCTGCTTTTTTATAATAAAACATTAATTTTAAAATAAGTAAACATTTACGCTAAAGCATTTTTGTATAACCATAACTAAAAAACTTTACCTAGCTTTACTTTACCTAAGCTACATATCTTAAAATCTACTTTACTATTGAGCAAATATTTTTTTGTATACTAATTTTATTGTAAAGACAAATGAGACAATATGATTGATAATATACTTTTAATCAAAAGATTTCTGAGAAAACTGCATTTAACAGGATCTTTTCCAATTAAAATAAAAAGTTGAAAATAGGTCTGTTTATTTTATTTAATACAAACAATAAAAAAATACTCAATACGCGCTAAATGTTTATCTGAATGTAATTACACCGCGTTCATCTAGTTTAGAAAAAGCAGTTAAAGATAATATATTTAATTCAATTATCGTCGGATTAAATTAAAATACTTAATGTTTTATATCATATATATATGAATATATTTTATATCATGTCGTCCCCTCAGTATTATCTTGTTCTATCAACATATGTAATAAATAAATTGTTCTATCTAATATGTAAAGTAAATACAAAAAAAAATTATATATAAATAAACATAATGTTCTATGTAATATAATATATTATATCTGGTAGAGCCTTGTATTTTATTATATATATATATTTTATTATATATATATATATATATATATATTTTGCATATATTTTTTATACTATATATATATATATATATATATATATATATATATATATATATATATATATATATATATATATTATTTTTATATTATATATATGTGTGTGTATATATATATATATATATATATATATATATATATATATATATATATATATATATATTATTTTTATATTATATATATGTGTGTGTATATATATATATATATATATATGTATATATATATATATATATATATATATATATATATATATATATATATATATATATATATATATATATATATATATATATATATATGTGTGTGTGTTTATAATTTATATCATGTATATATGTATTATACAAAATGGTCTTATCATCAAGAAACATTTTACATTGCCATAAATGGGTTTAATGAAAAAGAAATGGTGAAACCAAAGTAAACACCGCTTGTTTAGTTTGTTTGTTTTTTAAAAAAGTAAACATATAGTTAAGTACGTTCGTTATTATTGCTTACTTCCAATTGTGCATTAATAGACTGGGCTATTTACTCAGCGGTGTCGATTCTACCGAACGGGGTACTAGTACAAGTTAGTTAACCTAAAAACTAATATTTTTACATTATTTTTACAACAAAAAGCTTTTAAATACCGTTAGTTTTCATCTCCGTTCTAAAAATAAATGTTATTTAATGTTGCTAAAGTCATTATGGGATTAGAATCATACAAAAATTTCATCAATATTCTATTCCGATAAATGGTGGTCAGAAGTTGCGGACAGTGCAGTGGAAATGGACCTGAAAGTATCATACGATCAAGCTCATATTAAACAAATAAACAAAGAAAAAAAATAAGGAAACTAAACAATAAAAAAGAAAAATGAAGTAGGGAACGATCCTCAGAATGTCACATAAATCCTGGAACTTTCAGAGTTTTTGACCATTCTTGTAAAATAGTTTCTCTTTGTTTGAAGGGGTATAAAGTATGTGACTACACAAAACATTTATCTGGAGATAAAGAAATTGGGTAAACTATAAGACCTCTTTATATTTACTAAGTGTGATATTACGGTATTTCAATGGGTTTTTAGTTTAAACATAAAAAACCTATTTTTAACATGGTCTTTGTTCACCGGATCTGATATATAAATTTTAAATATAACCATTAACTAAATATTTATCATGAATTCCAGCGCATTAAAAAAAAAAACATTAATAATGAAAAAACAAATACGATCTTTATAATGCGTGTTAACGCGCCCTGACAAAAAACAATTATTTCTTTAACCTCTAACGATCAAAAGATAATAAAATAATTGAAGATCTCATAATATTAATTAAAATTTTTTTGCGAAAAAGTATCATTTAATTAGCATCTGTTCAGTTGATATCATTACTAGAAATGTCTCTGAAATGCAAATTCTTATATCTAGATATAAATCATCTGTTTACTAGAATGCAAGTTTACCTTTTTTATAATTGATTAAGATGGCAATAGTTTTTATAATTCTTAACATTTCTAGAAAAGTAGCTGGACTCAACTTTAAAAATAATTCATGAAATATTGTGAAATATATTTTTAAAAACCTGAATGGTATTTCCAGTAACGTTTTAATGCTTATTAAAAGCTATTTAAGCCATCGCAAACCATATGACCAAGTTAGAGGAATTTTTTCACCTGATTTTGAAAAAATAACTTGTAGAGATCCACAAGGAACTATACTAGAACTATACTAGGGGGGGGGGCAAGCTGCCCCACGCCCCCCTAGAACGGTCTAACGGCGCCCCCTAAAACAATCAAAAAAAAAAAATTATATATTAAGATCAAATTACTGAAGACAACCCCGGTCGCCCCTATTCATTGACTTGGCCCCCCTTCCCCCCCGCGACATTAAACCTCAATCCGCCACTGACTAAAACGTCAATTATTTCCAATTTGTGTTTATGTCTTATAAACTTCTTTTTATGAAATCATTAACTTAAAAAAATTTTGTTTTTTCTTATGATGTAAAAAAGAAGTAAATTTTTTATTTCATAGTATACATATTTACTTTTAAATTACACCGAGTTTTTTAATGTCCAAATTTTATCTTCATATTAAATCATAATCTTGAAATTTTTTTTTGAATAAAATTCATTTAATTTTAAGGGAATATTCGTGAAAAGTTATTTTTTAACCAATCGTTAAGCAAGCACTGTATTTAATGTATTATTTAAAGAAGAATTTGTTTTTAGATAGTAGAATAAAAACATTTACGTCAATAGCCGAACAAATTAAACTTAGTAAATAAACTAACTTTCTTAGGTTAAGAAAATAATATTGACACAGATTAGAAATTCTTTAAGCCCCAACTATTGATCCGTAAAAAACACTTCAGCTGATAAACTGAAATGAATTGCTTGGCTTATTGGTACATCTTGATTATAATTTCAGAGAGAAGGTTCTACCCATTTGGAGTTTACTATTCATAAATTGACTTAACTATCTAAACTACATGCTTACTATTTTTAATGATGGTTCTTATGATTGACTTGAATGGTTTTGAAAAAATCTAGTTTTTTCATGCTAAGCAAAGCTATTCAAAACTTTGTTTACTAAATCACTAAAAACTAAAATAGTTTGTGAAAAATGAATTTTTTTTTTCAAGTTAATTATCTGATTTTTTACCTTAATAGGTTAAAGTATCTGCAAAAAACGTGATATTACAAAGGTTCTTCTCTAATTTAACTTGATTGAATCGACGCCAGTTTTATGTATATTTTTGCCAGTTTTAATTGGTCAGGAAAGACGCCGTTTTTAAAGAAAGATTAAAGATAATGGAAGATGTTTTTTAATAGCATCAAAGAAAACTCTAATAACATCATATTTAATTTGCTCCAGGCCTTCACTTCTATTTGTTTCAAGCATATTAAAGACCTAATTTGTGTTCATTTATAGAAAGTTCCGACTAATCTATTTAAAAAAAGTTGAAATATAAAAATAATATGTTCGTCATGGTATGACATAAGTGTCAATCTTCAATAATTTTTGTATACTTATTTGTTTACAAATTATTGTAACTAAAGGTTAGGAAAGAAAATTCTCCAAAACAATTGCCTACCCGTACCACATGTGAAAAACAAAATATTTATTTGCATATTCCTAAATTAAATATATATATATATATATATATATATATATATATATATATATATATATATATATATATATATATATATATATATATATATATATTTTTTTTTTTTTCAGTACGATAAAATTTTCTAATTTTTCTCTTGATGCGAGTCATAAGATTTTGCACCAGGTGAGATACATACTCTGTGGTGGTTTTATCTTCTTAAATTCAATACATGATTTTGCTTGCCTAAACTTTTTACGCAATTTGGCTTTAATTATTGCCCAATATTGCTCAATTGAACGAAGTTCAGGACAATTTGCAGGATTGCGTGTTCTAGGTATGAAATCGATACTATTGGCATTGTAGAAGTTTAACGTGGGTTTGGAGTAATGACTAGACACTAGGTCAGGCCAAAAGATTGCATTACCATCGTGGGCGTTCCACAGTGGCAATAAGCGCTTTTTAAGGCACTCTTTTTGATAGATTTCACTCCCAGCCAACATTGATATACGGGTACCGCACGGGGCCCATACGGGTCGTCAAATGGGTCCCGTATGGGAAGACCAACGGTATCCCGCCGAATCATGGCCGCGGTTTCCATATGGATCCCTTATGGGTGAGCCCGCCGGGTATCCCGTATGGGTCCCAGTCAAATCCCGTACTTTAAAACCGTAAGGGGCCCATTTGGATTTGCAAATGGGACTTATATGGGAAACCCATCGGGAACCCACCGGATCTTGGCCGCGGTTTTCCTCTGGGGCCCATATGGGTATGCCCACCGGGTATCCCGTGAGGGTCCCACCCATTGCAAATCTTACCAAACTACGTTTAAATGTTTAAAATTTACAGAAAAAGCAAATTATATATAACTTGAATGGTTTATTTCAAAAAAATAGTAATTAAAATTACACTGTCGAAATTAAGCAAACTTTTAAACGATTCTTCTTTAATCATGTATCGAATACTTTCACGGTTATATCGGGAATTGGAGGCTTTTCTAGTTTTGTTCAAACGACTTCTTTGAAAACCTCTTTACAAAATATCTCGTTTCAATATGAGCTGTAAAAAAATTAAATTTAACTGTTAGTTTTAAATTTTATAAGTTTCACATACATTATTTTATAAGTTTCACATACATTATTTTTATTATGTTATAAAACTCTTAAGACTTCTCCCAACACTCTTCAGATAAATTTTCACCATTGAAGGTAGAAAAACCTTTAAATCGACGTTTATTTCAACGTTTTAAAATGTACTTGTAATAGATGAACACATGCTTATGATTCATATAACAAATTGATAACATTCCTTATCATAAATATAAACATAAATAATATCATAAATAAACATAAATAATATCATAAATATAAACATAAATAAATTATATAAAATTATTAAATAAATATAATTTTATATATATATATATATATAAATATATATATATATATATATATATATATATATATATATATATATATATATATATTGTATATAATTTGATATATATTGTATATACCTTATATTAGGGAGGGGGGGTCCATAATCGTCTTTTTTTAGATTTTTTATAGTCTAACAAATTTTTCTTAATTAGTTTTTCATGCTGATTTTGAAAATCATAATCATTTTTTTTTTTTAATTAATTAGCCTTCTACTTCGATTTTAATAAAAGTGAATATATTGCCAAATAAACGCATTGTTAAAAATAGATGAAATTATTATTACCATTAAATATAAGAAAAGTAGAAAACTAGAAATCTTTTTCTGTTTAATTTATCAATAATATACTTAATCATTTATAATTAACAAAAAAAAAAAATAAGCATTATGTATGAAAATAATTCATAGAGTTTGTTTTTTACTATTGAAAATGGAAAATAACTATAAAAGTCATCATATGTGATAGATATTGCTGCTGGATCTTTAATTATAGAACATCTAGGTTATGAGCGTGTTCTTTGGTAGACATAAGATGGAGGTTTGTATTTTTATATCAACAATCATGTATTTAAACATAATAGACCTTTGCGAAAATGACCTACATTGTATCCCTAAAATAAAGACCCTCATTTTTCGAACTTTTTTTTATTTTAAAATATCTTTATCTACTTCAATAATGTCTAGTTCACAGCTAAATGGGCTGCCTTGTAACTTTAATCAAGCTAAAATAGAACTCATCTTGCACACCTGATGTAAAGTTTGCTGCCCTTCCACTGTTACCCATTTGTTTTTATAGCTGGTTTCAACTATATTCCATAGTTTTAACTTTTTGGACAAATAACTGGACAATAATTCTCCAAAATATTTTAAAACTACGTGAACCTTCATTTTATATATGGTTTAAATAATTAAATATACATCTACTGTTGAAATTAAATGGGTTTTTTCCAAAGCTTTCCAACTGTAACAACTTAATTAGAAAGTTAATACTAATGATATTCCATCATCAACCAAACACATAATACTTTTCTCCTTTTTGTAGTCCTGAGGCTAACTTCTGCCAAAATATTCTAACAAGAATGATACAATCATTCAATCTCTTTGAGGTATACTTATTAACTGCTTCTAGAGTTTAACTAGCTATTCAGTGCGTTTTAGAGTAAAGCAAAATTTGATCACCCAATTTGTTTTTTATAAAGCCTTTTAGGTAGCAGTATTTCTTTAGCCTGTTTATCTTTAGAGCTGTTAAACCTTTAGAATTTAACTGAACTTCTACTGACTGGCACTTTAAAAGACGATTTATTCTTGACTTCATAAAGAAAAGTGAAAAAAAAAAAAAAATGAAATCTTAAATAGCCTTTTTGATAGCTTGAATAATGATTAAAAATAAATAAATAAAAAAATTAAGATATTTTGAAGCAATCTGTCTTTTTGATTACTTAAAACGTTTTATTTAGAAAGAGACTTCAGATAAAACTTTTTTTTTCTAAAACACAACGATTAAAAATCAAATTTATCCATTTGAATAGCATAAATTTGAAAGAAAAGTTGCGTAACTTTATACGCAAAGAAACTTTTGCAAAGACTTTTATTTTTTATATCTTTATATTTTTAAAATAGAATTAGAAGGTCAACCATAAAGCCAAAAACTTTTTCAATAAATATAAAAATGCTAAATAAAAAAAAATCATTACATTTGTAAAAGAGCCCCTAAATTTGCAAATGAGCCCCCTAGACAAAATGTATAAACGACTAAAAGAATGCAAATTCCTTAAACATAACCTATTATTTGTCATAAGATTTGTCTGCTTTTTAAAACCTTTTTACCTTAACCATTTTTTTTTTTTTATTTCAAAACAATTATCACTTTCATTAGCTGAAACAAAACACTATAAACCTTGATAATTTTTAAACTGTAAACAGTGTCTTAATGCAATGATTACTACCATCAAAATAAGAAATACTAAACTTCTGTTTATCTTCTTGTACGTGTTTATTTGAGCAATCCTTTGGTCTTTGAACAAGCTTATTTAACTGACCTGAAAAAGTTTCGTATTTGAACATCTATCAAGTACTTAAAAATTAACTGTATTATTTCCTATATGTGCTAATGAATGGACATTGTAAACAAGTTGATCCTTACAATAAAGTTCACCAATAAAACTGCACAGAATAAGTACAAAATAAAACATTATGAAATTAGAACTGCAACTGAAAAATCTAAAAAGTTTGAATAGATTTTTGGCGAAACCATTTTCTTTAAACAACTGGCCCAGTTTATACTAGAAAAGTTCAGTTGCTTTCTATTTTTTAATATCTAATGAAGACCTTGGTTTTCTAGAAAATTTTCTTGGAATATAACGATGTATCTGGAACAATCCGCCAGATAAAGTATTGACTGTAATCTGAGATAATTTACAACATTTGGGCAATTTAACAATAAGTTGATGAGTCTTCGCATACCCCTAGGCATACTTAGATGCATAAAGTCTAAAGGAAACTTTGTCACCATCTCAAAATTCAATTCAATTCAATACACTACTAAGATGTTCAGAATCCTTTTGATGAAAAAAAATATGAATCAGCGCTTAAAATAAGTGAAATATGTGGGAGTATTATCTTGCCACACCACTCTCCTTTCTGAACACAACGCTCACATCAGTTATAACCATTGTGTCCCTTAATACACTTAACAAATGCTCTAGCTGGTGCATCACATATGATAACAGCAAGATTGATTTTACACTCAATATTTTCATAGATAAAACCATCTTTTGCAAGAACTTTAAAATCTACCACAAGATTATGTAGATAATTAAAAATGGAATTAGATTTTTGGGTACCTACTTTAAACAAATCTCTAAAAACCGAGACCTAGGCTCTGACAACAACATTTATAAATAGCAACAACTTTTGGCAAATTTTATTTAAAATTTTTTACTTGTCTTTATAAATTTTTTCACTATTTTAGATTTTCATTGAATAAATCCTATATGTTTTTATATAAAATATTTATGGAGTATTATTCTCTTTTACTATCAGCTATCAAGCTGATTATACTGACTTGATCAGCTTCAGCTTTAATCTGAAGCTAATGAGTTTAAAGCTGAAGCTGAAATATCAGCTGCAACCCTTACTTTATAGACAACATAGTTAATGTTATGTATATACATTATAATAATAAGTGTTTTTTTTTATACTTAAATACTTATTTTTTTATTTTATAGTATTTACATGTTTTTTAAACACATGTTTTTTTATAACATTTAATACTTAAAAAAATATTGACTTTAGCTGAATATTCTTTAGATAAAAACAATATTTTCCTATATTACTCTAATCAAGGTAATAAACAAGGGTAATATTTACTCCAATCATTATATTTGTACCCCAAAGTTCATGAAAAGTTCATGCAATTCTATCCTACTCTCACTAATTCTAATAATAAAAAGTTATTACCATTATTATTATAATTATATTAACTAACCTGTCATTACTAATATTTATCAAATACATTCTGTTTGTTGAAGTCACTTTTACTCGAATCAGTATGCAAATATTGTCAACAGTCAGATTGCACCATGCAGGAATTTTCTTAAACATGCTGCAAAATACAAGATATACATAACATACATATCATATAAGACCTATTACCTGGAACTTAACATTTTTTTCCCCACATTTTAAAATTAAGTTATGGAAAACAAAATCAGTGTTTAACTTACTGTAACTCAGTTATAATAAATAAGCATATGGTCATGATCTATATAATAAATATTATCTTTTTTTAGTTTTTGTTATTTATGTTAAAGTTATCAAGTTAAATTAAAGTTTTATAACTAAAGTTTGAATGTAAAAGTTCATATCAATAAACATTTTATCAGTATTGTAAAAAAAGGTATTATATTATAAGTATTTACAAGTATAGATATTGTAAGTATAAGTTATTTTTATGTATATTATGAAATTATTGTTAATATTACAAGCGTACAATTTTAAATCAAAGCCAAAAAATATTAATGATTAAAAAATGAGGTTGATGCATAACAATAAAGTCATTTTTTTGCATTTATATGTAAACACCTATTATTTATATCTGACGCTGGCTAAACTTCGTTAACATCAGTCATTTAATTTGCATAAAATATAGAAAAATCAATGAAAAAGAGTGATCTTTAAAAACAATTCAAAAGCTTTTAATTCCCTAAATATAACCTATTCATCACAACATTCGCCTGTTTGCTTTTTTTAAATGTTTCTGACTTTTTTTAAAAATAAATTTACTTTGTAAATTTATTTAAAAATAAAAAATAAAAAAGTTCTTTTATAATGGTAATAAATAAATGAAATTTAAAACAACATCTTTTTAAATTAAAATTTAATGGAGTTTCACAGTGAAAAAACACATCGAAAAAATTTCTCTTTAATTACAATGTATACAAAAATGTAAAAAAAAGAATGTATACAAAAAATTTAATGCGTAAATGTCAAATTTTTACGAATTATAAAATGGCAACCATCGAGTAAGTTTTGTTATGATTTTAATTAACAGTTTAAACCTTTATGGTAAACCCGTCAAATCCCCAGATTCTTCGGTCCTGATAAAAACCAGATAAAACCCAACGTAGCAAATGCTTGATTTTTTTACCATATGGGAAACCGAAACACCTACCCTTCAAAATCCAGTTCCCGTAAGCCCAGACAAAAACCATACGGTACCCGTCTGTCAATGTTAGCTGGGCTATTTATTGTGGAATTAGTAACGAAATTTTGTGTTTTTAGTCCACAAAGATTGCCAGGCTTGCCAAACCATAATTTTTTGGGCGATTTTTTTTAGTTTTATTGTTTTAAATTTAGCCTTTACCTTTTTCCTAGAGACTCCCATATAAAAATGATGTCCTGGAATCGTTTTGAAATTTAATTTCACATAAGTTTCATCATCCATAATTATACATTTCTTATTTCTACACAATAATTTGTATAATTTTCCTGCTAAACTTTTTGCCACTAAATTTTCATCAGAAATGCTTTATACATCTTAAAGGACTTGATTTTATGCTTTTTCTTGATAGTCCAAACCATTTGTCTGCTAGTTTTGCATTATAGTGCCAAATCTCGCTCAGAAATGTTAGGATTTGCCCTTGTTTTCGCCAAAACATTCGTCTTCAGTTTTTTGTTAATGTTCAAGTTGTTGCCGCTTCCAGGCTTTCTATTTATTGTTAATTATTGTTATTTATTGTGTATTATTAAGTGTCAAATACTTATTTAAAGTTCTAATCACAGTGCTTTTAGAACATCCAACAGTTTTTACAATCGATTTTAGAGGCAAATTAGGATTTTCCATTCGAGCGTGCAAAATTGCATCACGCACTTGTTGCTGTTTTGTTGCCATTTTGAATAATAATAAATTATTTTAACTGAAATACTAATACATAAATAATTGCATTTCTGTATGAAAACATTCTGTATGATTTTTTTAGCGTCCTAATTATAAGAAATAAAAAGTGTCAATTTACTTAACCCAACCTTTATATAATCAAATTTCATCAAAAAAACATTTTATATTTTCTCTTTATCACCCAGTAGTAAATAATAATTAAATAGTCAAACAATAAATTAAAAATCAGCTAAAACAACACGGCTCTTGTAGTTGTTAGCAATAAATGCTTATAAACAGCTGGTTTGTTTTCCACATATTATTGGGACAGAGTTCTAGGAACATTCTCCTCCATCAAGATTTTAAACGCCTCTCTCTTTTCTTTCAAATTCCAAAACTGGAACGTTTCTTTCAATATTAGCATAATATTATTATTTGTAGCTCTACGATGGGTTGCGTCAATTTAATTTTTTTGCCATTTAGCATGCACTGTATGAAATTTAAATCAAGTGTGTTGCATGCATCAATTACTTTGTTTGTAAAGGATTTCTTATTCTGTGTTTCCTGTATTTGATT
This sequence comes from Hydra vulgaris, assembly GCF_022113875.1. Lineage (NCBI taxonomy): Eukaryota > Metazoa > Cnidaria > Hydrozoa > Anthoathecata > Hydridae > Hydra > Hydra vulgaris. The sequence goes on along the minus strand of NC_061159.1, from coordinate 33,355,333 downwards.
AACTATCAGTGAGTAACAAGTTTGATTTTTCAGCAGCCTGATAAAAAGATTAACTTTGTTCCTAAGGAGAATAGTTGAGATATCTTCTATTTTAAAAAAAGAATGAAGGTAATTTTTACTGTACTTCGAAATACAAAAAAATGATTTTAAGACTGCTCTTCCAACAGCGTCTATTTTGCTGAGAAAATTAGTATCATATTTACATAGTTCAAGACCATATATAAGCTTCAGCACTGTTAATGTATTGTACAGATGAACAATTGTTGATGGCTGGCAGTAACGAATCCCACTGTCGATTAGAGCTTTTGCAACTGATTGAAACTGAGTTATACGCTCATTTAAATTTTTCTTTCTTTCTTTTTTCTTTTCATTTGCTAAATCTTTTTAAGTTCAATGCTTTTGAATAAACTTGAAATGGTTTAATGCTATGGTTTTGAACATAATTTATGCGTTGAAGTAGCTACAAAAAAATTGGATTGTCAGCATTATTGAAGATATTTTAAGGAAGAGCATCCCTAGCAGAGGGGGACTTAGGTGTGTGTAACCTTCCTTCCAAAACTTTTTCAAAAATTATTTAGTAAATTCAAACTTGTAGTCGGCAAGTTTATGCAGTTGGCAAATGTCAGTTAACGAGGACCTATTATTTTTATTAGTTTTTTTTTATTATTTTGTCGTCTATTGAAAAAAAACAATATATATCAAAGATATGCTTTCAGCATATCATGATATATATATAAAAAAGGAGAATAAAAAAATGTCCTTTTTAGTGCAATACCAATACCTATATTTAATGCAATTTTGTTACACTTTTTAAACATAATGGCAGCAAATTAAAAAAGTACTTTCAAACTCAACTTAAATAGTAATTGTTAATAAATTAAAAAACACTTTTTTGAATGAGCTTATTTATTATGAAAAAATATAAACTCAAAAAAAAAGTTTTTTCTCCGATCCACTAGAACAATATTTGTGAGAAAAAAAGAGCTAAATTTTTAATAAACTTAAAAATAAAACCAATAAAGAGTTCAATTTAAATAATCAACTGTTTGAAAGTCAACTTAATCAACTTAAAAAAAAAAAAAAAAAGAAGAAGAAGCAACAGAGCATACATATTTATATAGAGAAAAAGCGGGGCAACATGGCGAACGTTTTGAAAGCCCTGAGTTGTTGCAAAACTATAAGTCGTGAAGCCATAATACTTTCTCAAAATGTTTATGTTGTTAAATTTTTTCATTGCCTGCATGAATTTTCAGTTTGCAAATATAACAATTTGAAATAAATATTAAAATAAAAAGTTCATAAATTTGCCATCTGGTCACCGGGGCAAGATGACTTATTATGCCATTTTTACCTCCAATTTTATAAAATTTTTATAACTACCAACAACTCTAACTAAAGTAACAAAAAATAAACACAAATTGCAAAAAACTACTTCTAAAGAAGTTAAACTAGAAGGGCACCATTCATTATGAGAAACCGAAAGCGAGGAATTTTTTTTAGGCGCTAAAAGTAAACTTATGTGTAAAAAATTGCGTTAACAATATTTCGAAAAGTCAATTAGTGTTTTAAAATAGAAGATGCAAACACAGTTTTGTTTTCAACCAATTTTAAGGTTTTTTGTTGAGTTGTTAGATGTCACAATATGTTAATGTCACAATATGTCTATGTCACAATATGTCTATGTCACAATATGTCTATGTCACAATATGTCTATGTTACAATATGTCTATGTCACAATATGTCTATGTCACAATATGTCTATGTCACAACATGTCTGTCGGGAGAAAATCAACTTTAAAGATTTAAATTGATCCTGTATTCAGTAAAAACATTGTGTTCCATTTTTTTCCTCGCTAAGATAACGTTGGTTATTCCTCATGTGATAATTATATTATGGCGTTATAAAATCAGATATATGAGATCATTTCCCCATTTTTCTAACAATTAACTCAATTTCATCATCAATTTCATCACAATATAAATATATACTGTATAATACAAAAGCTGCATATAAAAGATCACCAAGGGACTTAAAAAATCTTCAAAAATTAAACAAAAACTATGTGTAAATACTTAAAAACAAAATACAATGCAAATCTATTAATATTCAAAAGCTACAAACTTTTATTTGATAAAATTCGTAAAAAGTTTAAAAATAATTATTAATCTAATCTAATTATTAAATATAAAATGACTCAAAGCATTTATCGAAAATATTAAAAGATTTGTATTATTTTATATTTCTATTTCAATTTTTATTTGCTTCTGGCGACAAGATCAGTATGATCTTCTTCCAGATGCCAAGTTTATGTTATACGACATGTATTAAATGTAAATAAAAAATTTAAAAAAAAAAAAAAAAGATGCGCACCCGTAAACATATAAGTTAAATAAAGTATAGAACTTAGTTCATTTTCATTACGTAATTACCGAATTTTAAGTTGGTAATTACGTAATAACACAGCCGTGGTGCAGTGGTTAGAGTTCTGGCTTAGAACCCAGAGGTCCAAGGTTTGACACAGGCTTTAACCCAATAAGCGACATTAGTGAGGAAGAAGGCAACTTCCTTGTTAAATGCTCTTCCGCGGTACGGTCTTTAATAAGACCGTAAATCGGACTTCTGTGAGTACCTTGGTAACTACAAAAAAAAATAATAACAATTAAAGCTTTTTTGGTCAATATACCAATGTATCACGGAGAACCTGGATACTTGGATACTTGGAGGTCTAATTTATACACGAATGATAACCGGACAAATTTGTTTAATATGATAACCGGACAAAATAATATGATAACCGGACAAAATAATATGATAACCGGACAAAATAATATGATAACCGGACAAAATTGTTTGGTTTGATGGTTTGTGTTTTAAAGAGTTGATGCAAACATTAATTTAGACATGTTAACAACAACACACAAAAATCTCTCGTATGTGATACTTTAGTATGCTATTTGTCTATTAACGTTATGGAAATTTTTGAAGCTGACAAAATTAGGATCGTCCTTTTACCTCCTAACAGTGTTTGCTACAGCCTCTTGTTTAGAAACTCGTGAAATCAGCATAAATAAAAGTAATTGGTGAATGGAAAGTTGCTCCAAGAGTTTGCTGCAAGAGTTTGCTGCAAGAGTTTGTTGCAAGAGTTTGCTGCAAGAGTTTGCTGTAAGAGTTTGCTGTAAATGCGTATAAAACATTTGGTCTCTACCCACTAAACAGAAAAAAAATATCAACAAGAACTTGAGAACAGACATTTTTAAATCTTCTTATGACTTATTATCCCTATTAGTTCTTCAACGTCTTGCAGAACTTTGAAAAGCTTCTGCTAAATGGCCTAGGCTCTGTATTGCGTGGAAAAAAGTTAAGGTTTCACCTGGTAAAAGTGTTTCATTGGAAGATAATGCAACAGACTTTTTTGTTATTAAATTCCAATCAAAAAACAAATTAAAAATATACTGCTTAATGACTCCTTAAATGAAGAAAAAAAAGAAGAACTTCTGCATTAAATTTTAATATTTTTAAAAAAGTAATTGATTATGTTTTGTCTTAAAGCTGTATATAGAGCTACAAAAAGATTTCGATAAAAAATCTGAGAAAATGCAGAAAAGCCAAAATTAAATCATTAAAAATAAAAAATGTATTAACTCAAAAAAGTGATATATCTCTTGATGTTTATGACTTTTATAGTTCTGTTTTCTATCAAAAGCAAGTACAAATCAAATTTAATTTTTTGCATCAAAAGCAAATCCAAAGAAAATTTAAAAATTACTTAGATGAAGGTATCCATGAATTAGATTTTAATCGGTCTAAAATAATGAATGATCTGGAGTGGTTACAACCTGTGAATATCCATTAGCAGAGAGTTCTTATGTAGTACAGTTCGACACATTCTATTTTTCCAGGCAAAGGTTTTGGCTGCGTAGTGTGAAGTAGATTTGTAGTGTGAAGTAGCAGGCGCTGTTATTTGTGGAGTGAAAAAGTCAACTTTTTAGAGACCATGAATAATATTTTAGACTTTGGTATAAGATCTCCACATTTCCTTCTGGTTTTCAGAGTAATTAGTGCAAGGATTTTGAGTCTGTCTTTTTAAGAAAGATGTTTGAGCTCAGTAATTACTTTAGTTGTTTTGCGCTTGATTTGTTATAGTCTTTTTATGTCCCGTTTGAGATATGATGACCACGCTTAGATAGCAAATTTTAAGTGTGGTCTAAAATATGTAGTATAGAGCACTTTCCAAGGCCACATTTGGAGTCCTTTGTTACAACGTAGGATTTATATTATAATATTGTTGAGACATAAGCTTGGACTATAATGAGTACTATCTGCATTTTAAGTCAAGTTCTTTAACAAATTTAAAAATGACTAAAGAACCAAAAATACAAAAAACCATTTGAAGTAACTTTTCTTCTGTTGAGTCTTATCTTTTGCAAAGTTCACCAGACCAACATGCTCTTTGTGAGACTAATTTAAGTTTAACTGTCTCATCTTGCGATCTTAGTGTTGATGGTTATCTACCTTTAATTTAAAAAGACTCCAATAATCACATGCTTGGCCTAGGCATTTACATTCGTAAGAATTCACCCATTTGTCGGGAAAATAGGTTTGAATCCACAGTCTATTCTTTTATGGGCTTTTTTTTAGCACCACTTTACTCAGTCACCTTTCTCTTTGTTCTATATTGCTCTCCTTTATTTTAAGACTACACTCATTTTTTTGTTATTTCCGATCAAATTGACCAAGTTCTATCTCTTTACCCTTCAGCCAATATCGTTGTTATTTAATGTTTGACTTTAATGCTCATCACACTGAATGGCTTGGCCTGGTGTCGGTGATGGCCTAGTGTGCTTCTTACATTCAGGCTAGATCCTTCAACTTCTTGGATTCAGGCTGGCATCAGATCATCAGAAGTCTCACACTTCTTAATGGTTTTCCTCACATTGTGCTGCTGCAATTTTCAATCGAAACCATTACTTCCATATCTTTCATCAAAACAATTCTCCAGAAAACAGACGTATGTTTACTATTTCTAGAAACCATTGTACAAAGGTTTTGTTTAACGCCAAAGCCCGCTATTCTTAGGTCACAAAATCTCGTAATCTCAGAGCAATCAGCAAGGCTTGGCTCGCTGATTGCTCTGAGGGGGCATTTCAAAGGATCTCACTTCTGCTGCAGCATGGGGCTCTCATTGGCTAGTGAACTTTAACTCAGATAAAACTTTTTTTTGGCTAATTGTTATCGCAATAATTTAGATCTTCCTATATTTATCAACGGTAATGTACTCGATGAGTCATCTACCCTTCATCTTCTAGGGATTAACTCTTACTTACGATCTTTCTTTACCTCTTTATCGTACTTGCCACTTTCTTACTCCTTATTATATTTTTTATCTCTATAAATCATTAATCCGTCCTTGTATAGAATACTGTTGCCATATCTGAGGCGGATCTTCTAATGATCCCCTTTCTATTTTAGACAAGGTGCAAAAACCCTTTTATTTTAGTACACAAACACGTGTGGTTTTTCATCCTAACCTCTGTCATCAGCAATATTTATAAAAATTTTTTTTTTATTTTGAAGCTTTAATTCCATGAAAATGTCATGTAACCTGATATAAAAATCTTATTCCAGGTTAAATTTAATATAATTTTAATTATACAAAAAAGATTTTGTCTGCAGGTTTTATGAATATTGATTTAAGATTAGGATTTTTAAGTTATTTATTAAAGTCAGTATAGGCCCTGGGGGAAAATACGTCCATAAAATTTCTTCTATTTTAATGGAAGTCTTGTATACACACCTGTCAGGAGTTCCGAATTGGGCAGGAGTTTTTGACCTTCATGATATATATTTACATGATAATAAATAAAAATCTATTTAAAATCCTTTACCAAATAGGCATTTTTTTATGTTTACACAATCTTTAAGCTCTATAACTCCACCAAAAGTTCAAGTAATAAAACTCGGGGATGGTAACTCATATAAATTATTTTAGAGTAGAAAAATATGAGTAAACTAAATGATTAATGGTAAACGGGAGGTTGCATAAGCACGAATTGGCATATGTGGCCACTGGCATAAGTGCGAAGCGTTGCAAAAACTGGCGTAAGTGCGAACGAGCATATGTGCGTATTGGCATAAGTGCGCAAAAAGAACTATATGTGCGAACTAGCATAAGTGCGAAGCAGTTGCAAAAACTGGCACAAATGCGAACTGGTATAAGTGCGAATCGGCATAAGTGCGCGGAATAAAATTTCGAATATTGGCACAAGTGCAAATTTGTATTTCGCACTTATGCCAATTCGCACTTATGCCAGCTCGCACTTACGCCATTCGCACTTATGCCAGTTTGCACTTATGAAATTCGCGCTTATTCGTCCACGGTAAATAATGAGAGTAGACTAATTAATTAATGGTAAATAACGCGAGTAAACTAACTGATTAATGGTGAATAATACGAGTAAACTAATTGATTAACGGTGAACAATGCGAATAAACTTTCATTCATTCATTACTTGTCATTCAACTTGGCCTAAGCGTCGTTTTTTCAAGGTGTGACGTAAACTTTGATAAACAAAAAAAAAAAACACGTGTTTTTACAAAAAAAAAAAAAAACTCGTGTTCAATCAAAGAAATCGAACGTCAAATTAAAAAACACGTTTTTTCCCCACTACTAATTTGAGACCAAGTTTTTCTAATGTGTATTTTTTGCCTAAAAAACTAAAATTTTAGTTACTTTTAATTAAATTTTAAAAATTAAAAAGCGGAACTTGAACATAAACAAAAATGTTTTAAAATATTTTACACTTTTCATAAAATTTCATAAAATGTTTTGGATTTACTTTACACTTATTAATTTTACTTTTTAAAGAATACAAAGTTTCCTAAAATAATTATCCCTAAAATTTTCTTAAATTTAATCCATTAATAAAAAAAAAGTAAAAAAACTCTAAGGAAAACAAATTAAATTGAGAAAAATTCAAAATTAAAGTAGGTTTGTTTAAACTTCATTCAGTTTTGAATGAATTTCTTCTGTTTACTATAAAATATTAAATAGCTATATATTTATATTCAAAAATTATTTATTTTAAACAACACATTTTTTAAAAAAAACTAAACATTTTCATAAAATTTTTTTTTTAATAAAAGCAATTTATTTTTATAGCTAGTTATTAAAACCAAGTTTATTTGTTATATTAAAACAAACATAATGGTTTTAATATTAAAACTTATATTTTATCTAAAACAAAATTTTCAAAATATAAAGAAAGAAATACAAAATTAATGACCGAAGCAATAATAAAAAAAGAAACATTTTTTTTGCTGTCTTCCTTTATTGCTTCTTTATAAGTTTTGTTTCATAATATAAAATTATATTGACTTTTATGCTATCATCGAATATTAAATGTTTAACAGTACATTTTATGTTAAAATCTATAAAGGTTCAACAATTACTATAAAAAATTAAAAATATTTACGAAAAGTTTGAAAGTATTAAATCAAAGTAAAGTAATAAAGTAAATTAGGTAACTTTAAATTCATAATTAAAATGCATGTTTTCAAAAAAGGTTTAATAAAGGCCTGTACACGATTCAATTATAAATGAATAAGGTTTAACTCATTTATAATTCATGGCAATTTCTCATTCTAAATAGCTATTTTTTCTATCCCAACATGTCATTGTATGTTATAAACTTTTAAAGAATTAAATTCTTATTAAATGTTTTACAAAATTTTTATACGAATCCTTCATTTGAACCGAGAAATAAGTTTACTGTACGACTTTCTAAACCAAGTTGCACAGCTGTTTTTGCACAATCACTCCTAATGACTTCATTAATTCCATTCTTTAATAGTATTTTAATCATTTTAAAATCGGCATTCCATACAGCGTAGTGAAGTGCTGTTACACCGTAATTATCTGCAGCATTTATATCTGCTCCAGCATGCAAAAGTATCTTTGCAGCTTTGTGATATTTTCTATTTGCAGCAATGTGAAGCGGCGTTATTCCATTAAAACTTTTAACGTTCACTTTTGCCCCATTTTTTAATAAAAGTATGAACGCCTCTTGGTTAGATAAATATGATTGAGAACATAAAGACAAATGTAATGGGCTAAAACCGTTATTGTCTTTAAGGTTTACGTTTGTATTGTAATTAAGTAAATGTTTGACCGCAATTAAATTTGAAAGCTGAACAGCAAGGTGAAGCGCAGTCTTACCTTCGTTGTTTTGAAAATTTGCATTAATTCCGTGATTCAGTAACATTTTTAATGCGTTTGTATTAGAGTAGATAACCGCTAAGTGTAATGCTGTTAACCCGCTTGTGTTTCGACAGTTTACTTCAGAAGGATAATTTCGTAATAAAAAATTGAGGTTGTTGATGTCTGATAGCAAAACTAATTTGTGTATATATTTAGACGAATAACCCATTGCACGTATTAAATATTTAAAAAAATGATTTTATCAACAAATTTTAGTTATTGTGTTAATCGTAACATGCTTAATCATAGAGCACTGTATTTAAAAAAACAAAGAACATTTTGCTTTTTAAAAAAAAGTGATATTATTGTAAAAAAAAAAGTCCTGCTTTGCGTATTTTAATTGGTTGTGTACTGATACTAATTTTTGTTACAAAACCAACACAATGGTTGCAAATTATTTATATTGTGAAATGATTGCCAACAAATCTATTCAAGATATCTTACCATGTTATGCTATTTTGAAAATATTTTGTTACATACAATCAATATTTCTATTGTTATTTTAAATTTAATCAATCAATTATATTGTTAACATTTGCATGAAAGCAATTTTTACACCTTTTTACAATATTTACAACTTTAACTCACCTTATGAATTTAAGTTTTTAATTATTTTTAAACAAAAGATTGTAAAACGAGCCATTGCTTTAAATATAACTAATTTTTTTACCTTAAGAGTAAATTTCTTTATGCGAACAAAGGCATAGAAATTTAGAAATTTTGTAACTAATATGTTTTTTCTTGTTTTTCCGGATAAAAAGCAAAGAAATTAATTTTTAGTTTACTAAAAATATTAAGGAAATGACTTTGAAGTTCCGATTTAAAAATTCTAAAATTTTCCCATCATGTGAAAAGATTTTGAATCATTTTTTCTGAATATTTTTTGTTTTCCATATAAGGGGCTTGGCGACAAAACAAATATGTTTCTTCTACTTGCACCGGCCCTTTTAATATATTATTAATACAAAAAGTGTAAATATTTTATTAACAGCAAAATTTCTAAAAGAAAAAAATAACTGCATTATAACCGCAGGGAATTAGTGAAGCGTTTTTTGTGGGTAACTTTAACATTCTTAAAACACCAGGTTTGAGTCACAAGTAGAAGTTTTTTTAGTTAAGAAGTTAATTGTAAAATATTGACACAAAGACTTCAAAGTTTAGACAAAATATTGACTCATAGACGTCAATGTTTAGACAAAATATTGACACAAAGACCTCAATATTTAGACAAAATATTGACACATAGACTTCAATGTTTAGACAAAGTATTGACACATAGACGTCAATGTTTAGACAAAGCATTGACACAAAGACGTTAATGTTTAGACAAAATCGTCTCAATAAATTACATCAGTTACAAAAATTTTTCAGAATACTTATTTTTAAAGTTATAATAATCTAATATAGAAAACTCTAGACAAAAAAAATTTGGCTTAAAAAAGACCTACAAAGAGCAAGATTTTATTTGAAAAAACCCCGAGCGGTGCATAAAAAACACTGTAAGACACTGAAAAGATTTCTTTTGTCAAAGAACAATTTTCATCATGGTAAAAAATATTTGTACGAAAGAATATAAAACTTTTTTGTAACTCCATAATACTTAAAACACAATTCGTTTTATACTGACAAAAAGACGTCAATCATTAGACAATATATTGACACAAAAACGTCAATGTTTAGACAAAATATTGACACAACAACGTCAATGCTTAGACAAAATATTGACGCAAAAACGTCAATTTTTGGACAAAATATTGACACAAAAGCGTCAATGTTTAGACAAAATATTGACACAAAAACGTCAATGTTTAGACAAAATATTGACACAAAAACATCATTGTTTAGACAAAATAATTTTTTGTCTAAACAATGACGTTTAAATTTTTTTAACATAAAGATAAACGAAAACCATGTTTTGATGTATATTTTGTGAATGTGTCGTAAATGAATACGCGCATGAATTACGCTTATTTTTGTAACGGCTTTATAACAAAATCAATAACACCCTTATTTTGGGAAAAACAATTAATATGCATATATTCATTTATTTCCTAAACAATTATACAAGTTAAGTATATGCAATTTATCTGAAATGATTTTGGCGCCATTGACAACTGTCCATATGCCAATGCCTAGCTACACCTCTGAGTGAGTGAGGGCGAGCATGTGACAAGCAAACGAGTGAGAATCTAGTTATGATTTAAATAATTATTACTTTAAATATGAGCCGTTTTTTATTTTCTTTCATAAGAATAAAGTTGTTTCGAATGAGCACCTACGTTACAAAAAGATGTGATTGTCCATAAATGTGGCTGCCAATAAACTTTTCTTAAGAATGAATCAAAAATTGAATATGATCTCAGATAAAAGTGAAAAAAGTTACCCTTTGGTAATTACATTGTCATGTAATCAACGTAAATTCGGTAATTACATTTTTATACCTGGTTGCATCAAAGGATTTAAGGTGGTTTGCAAACCTAAGCTTGAATACATTTTCACTAATACCGATGTAAGATTTTTCCGTAAGACTGGGATTAGGTGATGCTAAAGTGGCTTTATAAACAACATTTTTTGATAGACATTCGTTATTTAACGGGCATATGGTTTTCTTAATGCAATTGCAATTTGTATCATTAAAAGTGAGCTTGTTGCGCAAATTTTTTTGTTTCTGTGAATTAACAATTGATCGAATATTCGGCATGCAGCTGTAACTAACTTTTATTGTGTTTCTGTTGAAAATTTTGTGATGTAATGAAAAATGCAAGTCAATTAAGTTTAAGAAAAGGTGTCCAATTTTGGTTACAACATTTTTACTGAAAGGAGGTTTAAACCATAGAATTTTTTTTTTTCGTTTATGAGCATTAAAAAGACTTAGATTTGAATGATATTGGAGATTGGTATGAAATCCAGGCTTTTCTAATGCGTCTTAATAATAAGAAGCAGTCTTTTGAAAAAAAATTTCACTTGACGAATTGGAAAATAATCTATGTTCTATTAAGTTTGGTAATTGTTTTAAAATGCTTGGTGGATGGTTAGAACGAGCATGGGTATAATTTAACGTACTATCAGGTTAATGGTAAATATTCTCTGGGGGACAAATTATACATTTATTACATCTTGATAGATTGCATAAACATGTAGAGTAGCACACCAAAGACAAAAGTAGACACAACATATGACACATGTTACATGACAATATTAATTTAATAATTTCTATAATTTTTGGTGCACTTACGAATATTACGAATATTCATGTGTAGAGTAAACAAACTCTAAAATAATACACCAAGGACACATGATATAATATGTGACATGTTTTTGCAACTACATTTATTTTTAGATCTATATGTTAAAACTTATTTCCACAAAACTGATTTTAATAGTTTGACTTTCTGGTCAATTAATAAACAAAATCATCCTTGATGATTTTGTTTATTAATTGACCAGATAGTCAAACTATTAAAATAATTGATGAAACTATTAAAATAAGTGACGTATTTTATAATTACCTTGACATGAATATTCTATGCATGAGGGAGCACAACAAAAACATACAACTACTTTAAAAGAACGCGTAATGTTGGCTTTATTAAAGACAATTTATTTTTTATTTATAACCAAGATTATAAATAAAAATAAATTGTCTTTAATATATATATATATATATATATATATATATATATATATATATATATATATATATATATATATATATATATATATATATATATATATATATATATATATATATATATATATATATATTTTCCTAAACTGAGCTATTTAATAATACATAATTATAAAGGGTTTGAGTTTTTAAAAAACAACGATAAAACAGGTGTCACATCCGTACTTAAAAAATAAAATTGCTATTGTAATCGCAAATGGCAGGGTTTATAACGGCAAAAAGGAAGAATAAATAAGAAAATGAAGATAAGCAAAATAAAAAATTTCTTAGAAAAAACACGAATAAAAAAACAGCAACAAATAATGTAAAAATCAGATCAAATGATATAAATAGAAAAATGACTAAGGAGAAATAAGAACAGGTAAAAAAAAAAACTGCCATAAACTAAATACAAAGTTGAAAGTTTAAAAATGTTTGAAAATAGAAAATGATAATAAAAAAAGAGAAACGAGCATTACTACTAGCGAAAAAAGAAAGAAAAAGAACAATTTTTGCAAGCAAGCAAAAAATTTTTTTTACAATTTTACAATAAAAGCGCTTCTTTTCCAAGTAGTATTTGACTGTTATAGCGTCACATTGTTTAGGCAAATAAGCCGCCTTGCTTTTACCAGAACCCGGCCAGTTATCGAGTATTTGAGTTTTTATTTGGGTTTAAAGTAGACAAAATGTCTACTTTAAATGTAGTAAGGAAAAATTTTTTGCTCAAATTGATGATGGAAATGTTGAAATTTTAATTTTTAAGGAAAAAAGTTATTAAAAACAACTTTTTTGTTATTACTAACTTTTAACCTTAAGGATCTCTATAATAATTACCGTGACTCCTAGTCCGTTTATGAGGGCCAAGAGGAACCAATAAGCTCTCTTTCTATTTCTTGATCATCTACTGCACTCGATTTGTATAATATGTATGAGCTAAATGTATTTTAAAGTGACTTAGAGGGAGGAACTTTATCTAACAGGGGAAACTTTTGTGCTCAATCTGACTTGTTAATAATTAATGCTGATTCTCATTTTGTGGCCAAACCCATTTTGCTGTTTTGAGTCAAAAAGATCAAGATGTAGTTATTTTAAAGGGACCACCTTCACATATCTTATGATTCTATTAAGAGAACTTTTTTTTTTTGAAAGTGTTTCATCAACCTTTGTCTAATAAGTAAAAAGTAAAAAGGTTTTTTTTGGCTTTGACTATCAAGGCTCTCAACTGTTCCCTTTGCTCGCTTCTGGGGACAAAATTTAATAGCGGAGAATTGTCTCTTCTTTGTTAGAATGGAGGAGTTAAAGATCAATAGAGGAGACTTATAGATTGAGTAAATCAGCATCAATCCAGCACATTGCACCAAAAGTTCTAGAACAAATCAGACATTCTTTTTCAGGTGAAACAACAAGAGGAAACTTTCTTAAAGGCATGGAGCTTATTGGTTACTACAACCCCTTCATTGCATTCCATTTGGAATATGTAAGATGCTAACAACAAGAGGGCTACATAATGAGCGCCTCTTACTTCTTTCAGTCGTCTCAAAATGGATTCATCAGAGAATGTAGTGGTGTTATCCAAAGTGTAGCTGTCAAAAAAATCCAGGATGGTATCTACTTCAACTTGCTACTCCTTTTTTACATCTTACACTGAGCAGATAATTTATTATTTGTTATTCATTTTCTCCTCTATGAAAGAGAAACTTCTTACATGTTAAAGCTTTCGAGATGAAGAAGGGAGTCGATATAGCCAAGTTTATCATTGATGTGATTACAAGTCTAGGTTTAGATTCGAAACTGCCACGGTCAGAGATACGACAATGGATCCAATATGCCTTAAAAACTCTAAATTATTTAGAAGCTCTGTACGTTCTCAGTAGCGCCCACAGTTAAAATCAAATTATTAATTAAAAATGACAAATTTATGTACTTATTTTTTAGTGCAAGTCCTGCTCGATGAAAGATCCTCACTAAACTACAATTTTACTGCATAGACTTTCTATGACATAATGAAGTTCTCATACCGATGCGATTTAACCACTTGTCAAGAGGCTGAGAGAAATGTCGACAGCTCTTAAACACACCATGGAAAACCTGAATCTGATCAGCGAGCAGCTCAGCCAAGCAAGGGCCTTAAAAAATGGTTTTCTTTTGACTATGTATTGCAAATTTTGTTTTGGTACAAAACCCTGTACAGTTAACAACGTTAGTCGTCTTCTACAATCTGAAGCTGTTACCATCAATAAAAAGCTATGTTTGATTAGACAGCTGCTAGAAAATGCTTTTGATTGCTAATTTTTTAAGAGACTGTAGATGTAGCTGGACCGTTAAGTTTTGAAACTAAACTTGCTACCAAAAAAAACGTAAACTGAAGCGTTTTTATGATGAGCCATCAAGCACAGCTCATTTTCACGACAACCGAACTAAAGAACCTTTTTATTGTTAGTTGAGATAGTCTAATCCAGCAGATTGAGTCACAATTTGAAGCAATTCGGATAGTTGGTATTATATTTTTATTCATCTGGTTGAGTAATGATGATCTTTCCGTTTAAAATAAAGCTTGGAAAATTGCACGGTTTTATCTGAGAGATATGAATAAAGAGGGTCTCATTTAAAAGGTTCGCTGTTTTAACCATGCCCGCAAAACAGTTTTTAAGCAAAAAAATCCACTGCAACTACTTAATAAAATCTTTGAGAAGAAGTTTGAACGCCTTTTTCTTTACATTAGCACCATGCTCAGCATTTTCAACACGATTTCTGCGTCATTTGCTGAAGGTGAACGATCGTTTAGTAAACTGATGATTTTTAAAACTCTCTCCGTTTGACCAAGGGCCAGGATAAAGTTACTGATCTTTTAATTATTTTGATTGAAGAAGATTTTTCTAAAAAAAATAAGGCTAAAAAGGTGAGCTATGACAATGTCATTAATATTTAAGCGACCAGTAAAGTTTAAAAAATTCATTTTAATGCGCCTTATTTATTTTTCTCTAAGATTTTGTTGATTGACTTGTCAGTTATTTGTTTTAAAACTAATATTTTGATTCGTATGCCAGATTTGATCAATGAACTGTTTCTCAATCCAGACAATTAATAGTAACGTAGAAACAAACCTGTATCAGAAATAGATAATGGCTGCGTTCACAAAACTTTAAATATTTTGGTTTCAAATAGGAGCTGTTCTCCATTTTTGACCCTGGCGCCATTGGCGCTCTCAAAGGCCCTGGCAAATATGTGTATCTATTCATGTGGTTAAGTATGTGTATATACAGTGTCGGACAAAACAAGTGCAATCAAATAATGCTAATTTAGTTTCTTTATATAAAAGTGCTGCATTTTTTCAATTTAGAGAAATAACTATGTAACTGTTTAGAGACAACGTTCTTCAAGTTTTATTCATCACAAAGTTCATTATTTGTAGACAAAAATTAATAAATTAATCAAAAGTATTTTTTTTTTTTTTTTTTTTTGCCGTTTCATATATTTACAATAAAGACATATTACATTTATAAAAATTGGCCGGAGCAAGAAGAAGACAATGACTGTCTTATCACCGAGCCCCGTTTACAAAATGTCCGTGTTTATAAACAAATATGAATAAAATATACAAAAAAACGTTAAAGAGTACATAACTTTTGTCAAATAATAAAATAACAATTATATTAAAAATTTAAAAATAAAGTTTTGTATACTAATACAAATATATTTGATACATATAACAAAATATATTTAGTGCTAATGGAAGCGATTTTTCTATTTTAAAATTACCTTTTAAAAAAAATACTTAAAGTCTATTGAATTAAAATCTAATTGAAGTAAGATTCTTTTAGAAACTGTTTTAAATTTTTCTAAAGAGTTGTGTTCTTTATTAAAGTTTTTAATAAAATTTTTCCATAAAAAAGGTCCTCGATATTGAATTCGATAAGAACTTATTTTTAAATTAATTCTCTATTTAAAAAAATTGATTTCCTTCTGGACAAAACAAGTGCAATTCCACAAAATGTTGACTAAGCTGTATTTCGCTATCAATTTTTCGTGGCGAATCCTTTGTTGTCAATCACATCCTTGCATATTCGAGGCATAGATTCGATCAGGTGATCAATGAATCTTTATGGAATCGCTGCCCAGGCCTTTTGGATTTGTTCAAACAGTTGATCCTTATTACGAACACCTTAACAATTAATTCTGCGGTTGACGATTTCCCACAGGTTCTCGATAAGGTTGAGATCCGGAGATTGAGGCGGTCAACCCATCACCGATAGGTGGTGTGTTTCGGATCGTTGTCTTGCTGAAAAACCCATTTTATTGGCATATTCCATTCAGCATGAGGTAACATAACATCTTTCAGGATATTTTTATACATGAAACGGTCCATTATTCCATTGATTTGATGTATTGGACCTAGAACGTTAGCAGAAAAACATCCCCAGACCATTACATTGCCTCCACCATGCTTCACGGTCTTATGCCAGTAACGTAAATTGAGGCATTTTCCGGCCGGTCGACGAACTTGGCAAATGCCACCGCTCCCAATGATGTTGAACTTCGATTCATCACTGAACAGGACAGTTCGCCATTTCTGCACATTCCAGTCAATACGAGATGTCGCAAACAGGAGTCTTTTCTTCTGGTTCTTTAGTGAAATCAGCGGTTTCTTTGCAGGGCGTCGAGAAAACAATCCGGCTTCAACAGCACGTCGTCTGATTGTTCGGTCCGATATAGGCAGCTCTAATTGCTTTTGTATCTTGACTGATGATACCCAGGGATCGTGGAACGGGGTCATCCACCTATCTGCTATCTGCTGCCAACTTCACCGTTGAACGGTATTTGGAACATAGTCTTATACTACATACGGTCCATTTTTTCACGCGATATTTATCACAAATACTTTTTTGTGACATTCCACTTACGTAATCGCCAATAATCTTCTTTCTTCCACTTGAAGTCATAAAAATAATAAAAATAAATAATCACGCTTCTTAAGGCTTACCGTGTTACATTTACCTTGTGATGATACAATAACGCTCTGTGGAACACAACGTCTTGGTTGGATGTGGACGGTATTGATGTAATGAAACACTTGTTGTATTTCACTTCTTGTATTAATGTTCTTTAATAAAACACTTTGATAAAACTCACTTCGATAAACTGTCTTGATAATTCTGACTGATTGACTTCCATATACTGACTGAATTACATGTCGGTTTACATGTCTCTTATATAATAAATGAATCTGTGTGAACCTGTTCTGGAAGATTCTAGGTGCTTCTTTTCGATGCTTCTGGAAGCTTCTGGATGCATCTGGATGCTTCTGAATGTTTCTGGATACTTCTGGATGCTTCTAGATGTTTCCAGATGCTTCTTCTGGAAACTTCTGGAAGCTTCTGCATGCTTCTGGAAACTTCTGGAAACTTCTGGATACTTCCTTTAATTATTAAAAAACTTCCGTGACGTTGACACGGACTAGACTTAAGAAAATGAAACAAACCAAAAACGTTGCACTTGTTTTGTCCGCTGCAAAATGGCACTTGTCAAAGAAATTCTGCCTGTGTGCTGTCACCTGTCAGCTGATTGCTCATTTCATGGCATGCTATGACTCCAGACTTCTGAACTGTTTGCTGTGGTAGTATAGTTCGTTTCGTTTTTATGACATGTAAAATTAGGAACACTTTTTAGCATTGTTTGATGTTGGTTGCAAGTTTTTTGTCCAATACCGTATGTAATTGAAAGACAAACTATTTTATAAACTCTTATACCGATTGCAATTAATCAACACTTTTCAAGGGGGTTCTCTAAAAAAGCGCAGCTTTAATGCATAAGAATAAAGTTGCGCTTATATATAAACAAATATATTATATTGCGAGGTTAGAATTATTTTGTTCTATCTCCACAAATCTAAAAAATTGAGTTAGATCAATTTTTTTCTTTTTATGGATAAAATATTTAATTTTTACAAATAAATCAGTAAAAAAATAATTAACTTACTATACCTGACATTGCATTTTGTTTCCCTTAATCCTGTTTAATTAATTTAAATTATAATGTGCTATCTCCGTTTTATCCAATCAAAAGTTATTTACGCCAAAATGGTAGCGGATGTATTTATTACAGAGAAACAACAACAAAACTTTCAAGCTAAAAACATGTTATGGTTCACACACACACACACACACACACACACACACACACACACACACACACACACACACACACACACACACACACACACACACATATATATATATACATATATATATATATACATATATATATATATATATATATATATATATATACATATATATATATATATATATATATATATATATACATATATATATATACATATATATAAATATATATATATATATATATATATATATATATATATATGTATATATATATATATATATATATATATATATATATATATATATATATATATATATATATATATATATATATATATATATATATATATAGAGAGAGAGAGAGAGAGAGAGAGAGAGAGAGAGAGAGAGAAAGAGAGAGAGAGAGAGACTGATCTGACTGTTCTTGGTTATTATGATGATAATCCTAAAAGAGCACCAGCTCGTCGTCTACTCATACGTTGAGGAAAAACTAGCAAATGAGTCAGCACCTAAAACTTGGACACAGAATGTGAGAAAAAAGCTTAGGCAATCTGATCAGCCGTATAAAATTTAGAAAGGGAGAAAATGTTTCATTCAAGTCTGTAACCAAAAAGAAAGACTGTTAAATTCTTGTAAATTTAAATGCATAATAAATATAAGTAATGAAAAATGAACATGTAAATTTGTTGTTTTTTAGTTTGTGATATACTACCTAAAAATTAGGGTAGTTTAACAAAAGTTTAAGACCAGGGAATCCTAGTATACAAGAGGTTGATAATATCTTCAGTCAAATCGATAGAGCACTCGCTCCTGTTGAAGTATTTAGTCCCATCGCTCCTGTTGAAGTATTTAGTCCCATCGCTCCTGTTGAAGTATTTAGTCCCATCGCTCCTGTTGAAGTATTTAGTCCCATCGCTCCTGTTGAAGTATTTAGTCCCATCGCTCCTGTTGAAGTATTTAGTCCCCTTTTTTAAGTCCCCTTGGTTTAATCAGAGCAATTCCTGTTCTTCAAAAAATATTTTTTTTTTTCTGTCTATCAAATGAAGAAATTGGATTTCAAACATTTTTCAGCTATTGCAAGCTATTTTAATTTTAAGCTTGTTCCCTATATCCAGATAAAGTAAGTCATGTTCTAATGTGTATTCAAAAGCATGAATTAACAACCTACGAGCTTAATCATGACAGTGGTACCAGAGTTTTCTGCTTTGAATCAGGATGCTCAAATTTAAATGATGAAGTCAATGTCCTTCAAAGTATGTTTAAGTATGTGCCTGCTGTAAATATTGCATTTTATAAGAGTATTTAAAAATAATTTATTTTATCGTCAAAATATTTTTGTTTTATATGTTATGTTATTAAATAGGTTTCTTACTGAAATGTTATGTTTTTAAATGGATTAACTAGAGGTGCTGGTTAACTAATTATTCTCCAAGATATCTTTTTATTGTGCAATGTATTTTAGATATTTGCTTTTAGTTTTTTTAATATACTTTTTTATTATATTTTAGTTTTTTTAGAATTTATAACTAAAGTTTTATTTCGTTGTGAAGATCTTGGTACATACTTTAGATAATATATTACTTATCTTCTCTGTTGAATTGAATTTTAGACAAAATGGCATATTTATGTAATTTGTTCACTAGTGTAAAAAATGTGTATGTTTATGTCGTTTACAGTACTTTAATTGCCAAAATATACAATCATCTTTCCACAATATATATAAAAAATGCTAGCTTGTATTATGTTTTTTAACAAAAAATGGAGTTATAACAAAATAATATTGTTTTATTTTTATTTTTTAAAAAGTATGTATTACATTGTTCTATCTCCAAATCAGGATGTAGAATAATACAGACAACTGTACTTTAAATATTTTAAAATGACTTCTTTGAAACTGTGGTAGCTTGTATAGGAAATTAATACAAATCGGTTTTGTTTGCGTTTTTTGTGTTATTTGGCCTGCAGGTCCATTTAAAACTTTAAACTTTTTTTTTTTTTTTTTGTTGGTTTAGGTGCCCCAAGAAGTATTTACGGTCTTATCACAGAGCACTGCGGAAGAGCATTTAATAAGAAGTAACGCCTCCTACCCAACCGATATCGCAAAACTTGCCCAGAGGTGGGGTTTGAACCAAGGATCGTTTCTGAGGCTAGTGCGCTACCACTGCGCCACGGCTGATTTGCTCGGTTCTTGATTTTCTCGGTTGGTGAAAACATATGGAACAAAATAATTCTAACCTCGCGATATGCAAATGTAGAAAATCCACTTATATTACGTTTTATACAGGATCATGTGCAATGTAAGAAAATGTTTCTAATAAAACAAGTCTTTTTTGCTTAAGCTGTTTTGTTTTAAATTTTTGTATTTATGTTTTTGTATTTAAAAAAGTTGACAAGATTGAAAAAATGCGAAACATATTGTCTCATCGAAGCGAAAAATTTTAAATTTTAATTTTAGATTTGCTTCTTGATAATTTATGATTGCTAAAATACGTCATCTTCTACTTAGACCATTAAAAATGATTGACGCGGTTTTTTTCGTAAATCGTTAAAGCCAAAATTGTGACGTCACTTTGTGGCAAAAAAACTACACCTTTTCTGGATCAATTTAAAAGAAATACGAATCAATTTAAAAGAAATACGAATCAATTTAAAAGAAATACGAATCAATTTAAATTAGTATTTCTTTTAAATTGATTCGTATTTCTTTTAAATTGATTCGTATTTCTTTTAAATTGATTCGTATTCCTTTTAAATTGATTCGTATTCCTTTTAAATTGATTCGTATTCCTTTTAAATTGATCCAGAAAAGGTGTAGAAAAAAATAGAAAAAACTAGAAATTGATTTTTCTAGTAGGTATGTTTTTTAGGAAAATTATTTTTATTAAAGATATAAAGAATATATTTTTATGGAACATATTCTAATGAAGTATGGAACATAGACTAAATATAGTAATTTCTATTTTATTTTTTTAAAACTATTTATTATTATTGTAATAAATACAAACTTTTATTCGTGAAATGATATATCTGTACGAATTTTATACCTTTTTGCGCAATTGTATACACCATAATCAAAATTAATTAATAAATCTAAGATAAATGCAAAAGCAAACTCGACGTATTAAAGTTTTTTTTAGTTATAGTTCTTAATGGTCTATGTCTTTCTTAGTTCTGCCATTTGTATAGCGTTACGTACAAATGCCTGTAACTGTAAACGTCTACGGTAAAGGTGCGTATGGTATTTTTTTGCTCTTTTAGCATTTTTTCAGAATAAATTATTTTAGTACCGGTTTTTGCATTTAATCTGCTGGATTTTTGCACAAATCTGGTGGTTTTTTGCATTCAATCTGGTGGTTTTTCTTTATCATGATAAACAGTTTTGTTTTTATTACTTTATTTAATTTAACTTCCTTATGTACAACTTAAGCCCATTTTCTCTTAAATTTTTTAAAAATTTAAAATGAATAACGCACGAAGACAATGCTCAGAGATTAATGTTGAAGTAAGAAATTTGATCATTAATCTTGTAACTAACGAAGGGAAAAGTGTGAAAGAAGTATCGGAACTTATGCATAAAAGTGAGACTTCAATACGACGCCTGGTCCATCGATATTTATCACCAGGTAATATCAATCCTGGTATTAGAGGTGGTTTTCGATAGTCAGGTTGTACTGAGGAAATAAGAAAGAAGCTACACGAATTGATTGGAGATAACAAAAACTATAATCTACAGGAGTTAAAGGTAGAACTGGGACTTGATGTCAATGTCTCTACATTATGGCGATGGTTAAAAAATTGAATTATACATACAAAATATTAGGACCCATTAGTGAAAGACGCAATACTGCAGAGGTAAAAGAAGAAAGAAAAACATTTGTTTCATGATATTTAAACTTGACATTGCAACAACGCTACAGAAATATCATTTACATCGATGAAAGCCCGTTCAATCTTCATATGATAAGAAACCATGGATACAGTCTCCAAGGAGCGACCCCAAATCAACGTGTGTTATCACAAAAAGGCTGTAATATAACTATGATATTAGCATTAAATTGTTTAAACATAGTCCACTGTGAAGCACTAATTAGCGTAAAGGTGACAGCAGAAATCTTTAAAGGATTCTTAAATACGCTTAAAAGTATTTTGGCAGAAGAAGAGTTTACCTTGTGATGATAAACGTTAGCTTGTTTGGTTGTGATGGACAACGTTAAGTTTCATTGTTGTGATGGACAAACGTTGTGGTGGACAAACGTTGTAATGGACAACATTAAATTTCATCATTCATTATCAGATTTTTGTGATCCCTATAAAATTCGTTTTTTACCCCGATACTCACCTTTTCTAAAGCCTTGTAAAAAGACATTCTCGAAAAATAAGAATACTACAAGAGGACAAATAGCTCCGATCGGAAATAATGACTTGTTAGAACGAATGAGGAACAGTTGTGAGCACGTTACTGAACATGATCTTTCAAACTTCGTGAGACACTGCTAATCTTTTCTCACACAATGTGTTAATGGAGGTGACATTAATAGAGAATAAAGTAATAATATATATATATATATATATATATATATATATATATATATATATATATATATATATATATATATATATAATGTATATAAATAAATTATTTCTAAAAATGTCATTTCTTTCTAATGAGTCTCCATTTATTAAACTCAGTGTAAAATGAAAAAAGTTTGATAAGTGATTTTTTACTAATGTATATGTATATATATATATATATATATATATATATATATATATATATATATATATATATATATATATATATAATATATATATATATATATATATATATATATATATGTATATATAGTTATTTAAATTATGCCAATATTGCTTGGGGAAGTACAGAAAAAAGTAAGTTGTAACGTCTTTATCTCCGTCAGAAACGCGCAATCCGTATAATCAATTTTGCAAACCGCTTATCTCATTCGAAGCATTATTTTATTGAAATGAGAATTCTGATTGTTTACGAGTTAAATGTATTTAATATTTTATGTTTTGTGTGTATGTGGATAAATAACGTATCCCTAGCCGTATTCAAAGATCCCCAGCGGGCACGGAAACGTCCATATGACGTCGAAAAGACGTCTTTTTAGGACGTCCAGAACTGGTTCTAAATGGCAACGCCAGATGACGTCTTTTTAAGACGTAATTAGGACGTCTTTTTAGGACGGAATAAAGACGTGTTTTGAGACGTCTAAAAGACGTGAATTTAGGACGTACAGAACTAGTGCTAAATGGAAACGCCGAATGACGTCTTTAAATAACCTAATTTAGACGTTCTTATTTTGACGTCTAAAATACGTGTTCTAACATGGCTTTACTTAAACGTAAGGTTCAAATTTATGTTTTTACAGAACTTCTTGAGAATAAGAAAAAAATAATAAACCATTTAAATTTTTTAATAGTATAATTATGCTGAGTTTTATAAATTACAACTTTGTAAACTTCTTCTTCCACTTGTTAATTTCCAAGAATCGAATTTTCGAACAGTTGACGTCATTCACCTTTTTTTCGATCAGATGCACTCTTCAAAATATTGCCACCAGCATTTTAAAGTTTTTTTTTTGCTGTAGGATTCAGGAAAGCAGTCATAACCTTAAAAAAATATTGTTAAGATAAGTATGTAAAAAGAAAGGCTAAAGAAATAAATAACACACACACACATATATATAATTATTATTTTATAAACATAACATCAAACATCAAAAAATACAAATTTCTTAACACTAAATTTATTTTTTTTAAAGAAATTTTTGACTGGATTGTTGTGACCAGCGTATATATTTATGTATATCAAGTATGCAATATAATTGCGGTATTAAAAATGCTCTTTTTATAGTAAAATTATACTTACTTTGAAAGCACGCCCTTCTCAAATGCACTGCATGATGAGCCACCAACATTTAATAACTTCTATTTCTAAATTCAAAAGATAACACTAGTGTAATTGATATGGGACAATTTAGTGTAAGTTATATTGGGCATAGGAGCAATTCATTAGTGTTTTATTCGATTCAAAAATTTTGTGTAAATTATGTTTACTTGTAAAGTGAGCATTATGTATATAATTACAGATCAAAATTTTTTATGTAATTTACCCTTATAAAAAAAAACTAAACATTTAACCATAATAAAAAATATAGTACTTTTTGCAACATTAGTATCGAGAAATGATTGATCACATTCAAGAAACTTGGCAATAGAATCATACTAGTAAAGATCAAAACTATTCTCAACTTTAAACGTTTTTTATATTTCATTATTCTTAATATAAGTAAGTAAATGAATTAAAGACTATATATTATAATTTATATATATATAAATTATAATAGAAAAAATATATATTACATCTTCGCCTCCAACAAGGCTGCGAACAACCACTATAAGAATTTGGAAGTTATTGAAACAGAAAAGATTAAGTTCGTAGAGCAAGATAACGATTGACAGATGACTTAAAAGATTGCAAATTATATGAATCAGGGAAGCAAGATGAAGAAAGCAAATTCCAAAGAACTGATGTTCGAAGAAAAAAACTAGCTTTAGAGCAGTGCCAATTATAGTATTTGTAGAAAAGAGAAAAAGAAGCAACATCACGACGATGTGACAATGGTTGGAGATTGGCTGCACAAGCAGGTCCAACTATGTTTACAATGCCCTTTTGCACCTTGTCTAAAAGAGAAAGGGCATCAATAGAAGATCTGCCTCAGATATGGCAACAGTATTCCATACAGGGACGGATTTGAGATTTATAGAGATAGAGAATAGAATCTAGAGTAAGGAAGTGTCGAGCTCGATAAAGAGATGCAACCTTAGCAGATGCTAATTTTGCAATGGATTTGATATACGGTTTAAAAGAAAGATCAGAAGTAAAAGTTAATCATAGAAGATGAAGGGTATATGACTCATCTAATACATTACCATTCATAAATATAGGAAGATTAAAATTATTGCGATAACAATTGGCCGAAAAATTTTTTATCTGAAATAAAGTTCACCAGCCATTGTGAGCCCCATGCTGTAGCAGAGGTAAGATCCTTTTCAAGCTCAGATACCCCCTCCAAGCAATCAGAGAATGTAGGCTTTTTATCATGACAAGAATAAATAGTAGTGTCGTCAGCGAACAATGCTACCTTAGATGTGATAATATCTGGAAGATCGTTAATGTAAATTAAAAAGAGTATAGGGCCAAGGATTGAACCTTGAAGAACCCCTGAAGTTACAGGATATGAAGAAGATATATATATATATATATATATATATATATATATATATATATATATATATATATATATATATATATATATATATATATATAACTAACTTAAAATTTTACTAACATCTTTTGAAAGGAAATTTTTAAATGTTCTTTTTTTCTTGCTGAATTGACTAGGTACCTATTTTGAGTATTGAGAAGTATTAAAAAAATTAATTTACAAAGATAAAAGGCCTAGATAGTTAAAATAACTTCCAAGATAGTTATTACAAGAAAAAATATTACTTACATTATTCTTTGTAAAACTTTAAGATTTATCATTGACTTCATATATTTTCTTTAACTTTGTTTTGGGAAAAGCAAAATTTTGAATCACAGACTTTCAAATTTTGGAGGAGCTGAATGAATTAAAGAAGTTGTTACTAATAAAAATTCATTAAGCATATTACATAAAATAAATTATATTACATTAACCATTACATAAAATGAACTATAGCCAAAACCGTTGTTCTATTTTTTTAAAACCGAAGGCAAAAATAAAAATGAACTTTAGAGTTAAATACATTTAATCAAATAAAATTTCTTTAAGTTAAAGCAAAATTAGATACAAAAACTACAAACACATCAATTCTAGATTCCTAAATGCATATTTAAATAAATGCGATATGAGTTTTTGAAATACAAAACAAAAATGTAACATAATATTACCAAATACAAACATGTATTTGACCAAAACATATATATCAACTGACACTTGATGTAGTTGACGCTCCTAAAAATAAAATCTTAATTAACAAGTAAATAAAATTTATGGATAAAGTAAAAAATATTCTTACAAGTGTTATTTTTTTTAGCATTAGCATTTTTTATTTATTTATTTTTTAATTTTTCTGTTCAACTTTAAATTGTATCTAATTGATGTTTCACACTAACTATTTCTAAATTATACTATTTCTAAATTATACACTATTTCTAAATTAACTAATACTACTAATTCTACTAACTTTAACTAATAATAACTAATAGTTCTAAATTTTAACTAAATCTAATAATTTTAAACTTTAGCAAAACTCATTTTTAATTTATTTGACATATATTTTGTATTTTTACTATTAAAACTGACGCTATAAGTAAGGATTTTAAGGAGACATTTTTCTATTATTTAAAAAGATTTGGTCACGAAAGTCAATTTTTTGAATTAAAAAATAGCAGAATTAAGGAGAAAATAACTACATTGAAAACAGAATCTTATTTTTTTCAATAAATTTTAAATAAAAACAGAAAAATTATTATAAATTTGTCTTAAGTAATTAAATGTTTAAAAATAAATTAGCAAAAACCTGTCTATAAGTCGCTTTTTATAAGGTGCTTTTAAAAATCTCCTTGAATCTTTGGGAAGTTCCAAACCTTCATTTGGCAATATTTCAAGAAGATCATTAAATAATGTACTGGTTCCATTATAAAATAGCATAATGTTGCCGAGTAAAGACATTGAATTCAAAGAATTATCAGGATAATTGTTTCATGTATCATTAACAGGTTTTCCTATTGAAAAATTCGATTCTGCATGAGATATCTAAATCTTTGAAATTGTTAAAACTTAGTTCTTGATATAGCAATACTAATAGTATATCAAGTATATATAGACATAGTATAGCATATATTCAGTTTTAAACCATTTCTTTCATTATCTGTAAAAACTTCATTACCTGTATCAATATTACCACAATTTTCAAGTAATTGATAACAAAAACAAAAATTAGATGGGACGTGTCTATTAGTCGTTGTAAAATAACTTCTTTTGTAATTGAAAAAAAACTTTATTGAAAATGCGTTAGTTAAAAATTTTAAGTAGTTTTAGCGCTTGCGTGATTTAACTGATTTTTTTTTAATTTAATAAAGCATTCTGGATATTTTTTGGACGAAAAAATTATTGGACGCAAAAAAGACGTTCAAATGACGTTTAAAATTTTATGGGACGGACGGACGCGATTTGAACGTCCTAAGGACGTCTTTTTTACGTCCTGTGCCCACTGGGTCTTTTCTCTTTTAAACCAGTCAGTAAATATATTTTGAGAAATAATAACTTTTTAAATGAGTTTTTCAGTCAAACAAATTTTAATCAATTCTGTATTACTTATGGAGTGCCACACCTTTGGAATAAAATTGTTTGGCAAATTTTAATTTTGAAGTACCTATTACTTTTTGCCTATTTAAAAAAAAAACTGAAAAACCTCATTCTTTCAATAGATAATATATTGAGTTATTATTAGTAGTAAAAGTTAAAAATATATTTTGGTCTATTTTTTATTTTGTTTATAGAAGTTTTATGTTTATAGAAGTTCATTCCTACTTATTTTATTTATTGTTCTTATACATTTTACTTTTTAATTTATATGTTGGTTTACTCTGTTTTAAAATCTGATGAGAAGATCCTCTTGATATTTTTTCAGACACAGATTGTTTGCCTTGCAATTTTGTAAAAATTTATAATTTTTTTTTTTTAATCTTATATTTGTTAAATGCTTTTTTAAGGTTCTAACGACAAGACCCTTGCAATCTTCTTTCAGATACCTTGTTTATGTTTGTTATGTTTTATGCCATTGTAAGTTTATATTATATATATATATATAAATATAAAATTATATATACATACATATATATATATATATATATATATATATATATATATATATATATATATATATATTATATATATATATATATATATATATATATATATATGTATATATATATATATGTATATATATATATATATATATATATATATATATATATATATATATATATATATATATATATATATATATATATATATATATATATATTATTTGTTACACATCTAAATTTATTTTTAACTGAAGTATGTAGAACATTTATTACTTCTAATAATTTAAGCAATTCATAACATGCATTATAAAATTGATATAATTTTTCAAACCGCCAGATTGAATGCAAAAAACCACCAGATTAAATGCAAAAAACCGCCAGATTAAATGAAAAAAACCGCCAGATTCGTGCAAAAATCCACCAGATTATATGCAAAAACCGGTAAAATGTATGGAAGTAAATAAGGAATAGGTATAGAAATGATCGGTGTGAAATAGATAAGTATAGAAATGGTAAATTAAGTAAATACCCGCATCCTACGGTTCCGGAAAGCTAGGATTAGGGATGACAGAAATTCCATCTTCAATCCCGGGTTTATGGGATAGAGAAGTTTGTCCCTGAGAAATCCTGGGATTGAATAGAAAAATGACATTTCCAAACTCAATTTTCACGTACTTCCCAGTGGGCACCGGACCAAATAAAAGACGTCCAAAGCGTGTATAAGACGTTTAAAAGACGTCTTTTTAACGTCCGTGTCCACTGGGTTTTGTAAATAATTTTCAATTTTGCTTGGGGACCTTTTAAACATTTTTAAAAATTTCCTGACTTTAATTATAACGGAACAACAATTTGGTTCTTAAATTTAACTTCAGATGTTTCATTAACTAAGAATGAATCATTTATATCTTGAAGGTAATCTTCCTCTTCAGAAACGCAATTACAATCATCAAAAGTATTGTAGTAAATAAAATTCATGTCATGTAAAGTATTGTAGTAGATAAAACAGAGAACATTTTATTTTATTAACTTTTTTTAGGATAGAGGTGAATGAAAATCAATAAATAATCCTATTGGAAAATACAACTTGGTTAAATTTTCAAGATTTGCAATGGTACTACTCAGAAACGAGTTTTCGTCAAACATAGGTGCAGCTCTTGCAAATGCTTTACTACATGATATTAAACATCTCCTGAAAAATGATATTTCTACTATTACTAGAATAAATAATCTCCCCTTTGATGTTGTTAAACTTATTCACAGTGGGCCAGAGTTTAGGTAAAAGGTCAAAACGAAACATTGTATATTAACTTTTTTAATCATTTGCAATTAATATGCATTTGTTAATGGAAATGAATATTTATTTCATAATGCACTAGATCAATTTTGTTAACCTTTTAGGATGCTTCAAAGTCAAAACGTTGTTAAAATATCTGTGAAAAATCTCGGTAGCTGCATGTTGTCATGGGTTGACTTGACCAAATTTTAAAAATTTAACAAAAAAATTAGTTTACAGAAGCATATATGTAATCTGCTAAAAAATTTTTATTCGATTCATTTTTTTTTAGTTATTAAATAAATAATAAACACCCACTACCAAATTGGGTTGATTATTTTAATTAAACGCGGATTAATTAATTTTAATTGACCACAAGTTGTTGCAGCGTTGACTACAAACCGTTACAGCACGCTGTAACGGTTTGTGGTCAAAATAAATAAACTATTAATACCTTAAACCCACTTTTAATAATTAAAATTGAAAAAATTTAAATGACAGTTTCAAAATGATGAAGCTACGAGATTTGTATTATAAACTTTTAGAGTTCAAGTGGGAAAAGAAGATTAAATGTATAGTAGATATTGAGGCAGACATTATTTTGAAGGGTTTGAATACATCGGATGAGATTAAAAGGGATTTTATGAAAGATCTTGGAGAAAAGAAAAAAATGGAGGTAAAAATATAGAACTAGGACACGGTTTGAAGCTAAGTACCAGAACTGGTTAGATTGCGATGTCAATCCTGTAGAGAATATTCAACCAGATCCATCTGTTAATCCTGGTAATTAAATAATAGTAGAAGTATATAATAATCATTTAGTGTTAAATGTCTTCTATGCAAATGTAATGTTGTCAACGCCAATATTTGAATGTTATATTTATTACATCAATATTTAAATGTTTACAGTTCTTTAACATGAATGGAAGTCGTATGAAGATATGTATCCTCAAAAGTATCATGTTTTAGATTTCAAAGACTACCAAACCTTTTTCGCTTTTTGAGTAAGACTGAAAATAATTATTCAAATTCTTTTAAAGTCTAGAGTATAAAAAAATTTTCAAGCGTTTGTACATCTAACTGTCTCATGTATGGAAGTGGGAAATTCTAAGGCTTTAGAGACCTATGGCAAGGAGACAGCCCAATGCTTTGTTTATCTATACCCCTGGCATAATATGTCGCAGGGTTTACACAAACTGTTAATACACTCTCACAAGATAGTTCGCAACAAAATCTTACCTATTATCTTACCTAGATTTTCTGATGAAGCACAGGAAAATAGAAACAAAAATGTAAAAAATTTCAGAGAATTTTTTACACTTAAAGTGTTTAAAAAAACAAAACCTGGACTTAATGAGAAGACTTCTGTGTAGCTCAGATCCAGCTTGCTTCGAAGCAGAAAAAAAGTGGAATTGCTTTTTCCCGGAGAAGTTAAATTTCTATTTGTAGAAAACTTGTAACTTGTATGAACTTGTTTTGTTTATATGATTTCACAATTCAAAAAAATTTAACTTTTTTTTATATGGGATACTAATTAAATGTTTTTTGACCCTTAAAAACAAAGTTGCAATAGCGCAAATTAAATTTATTTGTTGTTACAGATTAACACTTTCAGACGTTGCATAAACTACAAATTTATGCTAATGTTAAATAATACTTTCCAAAAAATTGCGGTGATTAGAGCCTGGGAACAAAAATTACCCAAAATATTATTTCCCTTACCCCAACAGTGAGTGCAATGAGTTAATGATTGAGTTTGTTTTTAATTTCACGGAATAGTATTTTAGATTTTGAAAGTTATGACTTTAATAAATTTTAAAACCTCCCCAAAGCGAGGGGGTTGTAAATTTTATTTGGTCATAACTTTTATCACTGAAAGATTATTCCGTAAAATTCAAAATCTACTGATTTAGTTAAATTTAGCATGAAATTGTAACAAAATTTAAATCATTAACTCATTGCCCTTACTTTTAGGGTTAAGGAAACAACTTTTTGGGGTATTTGTGTTTCCAAGCTCAGTTTAGAATAGTCAAAACCTAATTTTGGTGTCAGAAATGAATTCTCTGACCCCAAATACATATGATTAGATGTATAATATGATTATATTTAGAGTTTTTCTATTTTTTCTATTTTTTTTTTAATTCTGGCCCACTGTACTATTGTTTAAAAAAAACATTAAAAATATTTGCATTGTGTCTAATACCTGAAAATATTATATATGCCATGCTATATGCTATATGAAAAAAATGCTATATGCTATACTGAAAAAAAAATTACATTAAATGTGGTAATTGACTTCGGTTTATATTTATACAGAAAACAACGAAGATTTAATAGTAAATTAGAAGAAAATTCCGGAAATTAATTATAATGGTGATAATTGGTATGAGTTGGTTGAATTCAGCATTAAAAAAGTTACGGAGCCCCTACAACACAAAATTTTTCAATTGAGCAAATCCAATATATGATTGACAATAAGGTTGTACGTGAAATTCCTGGCTTTCCGTCTCATTCCCAAAATGTTGAGCAAGCGGTAAAACTAGTGTTGGAAGCATCCTAATATGTTTATGGGTTTGATAATCGACATAGCTGTATTTTAACCAAATTACTAACTTACTATTTCAAAATGAACATTATTCTGATTCTTATGATGATATTTTTTAATTGAAAATATTTTTCTAAAAATAATTATACCCCTGTTCAAAATGTTTTAAATTGCGAAATTAATGTTTATTTTGATATCGCAAGCGATTTCTCATCCAAAATCTCTCAAATTTTGAGGATAATCATATTTTCACTGTAACTACTGCAATTTAATTACGCACTATGTGTAATTAAATTCGACCTTCCTTTATATATATATATATATATATATATATATATATATATATATATATATATATATATATATATATATATATATATATATATATATATATATATATATATATATACTCATATAGTGTCGCTTTAAGAGCATTTTAATGTAAAAAAAGTCTCTTACGACTACAATTTTAATTACCTCGTCTCTTAAGCTGTTTTTGATTGTCATCGAAATGTCAAAGCAATTAATTTATGCGGAAGTACATTAAATTTATTTGTTTTTTAAAAATTTTTTAAAAAACCGCAATTATAACGACTAGAAAGTTTTTTTTAATTAGTGGTGTTTTTGTTATTGATTTAATAAAAAACATTTTTAAAACATGCGTAAATGTTGCTACATCGACTATCTTATAGCCTGATTCGCAACGGAGTGCTGCTACATTGACTGACAAATAGCCTGACTCGCAACGGAGTGCTGCTACATCGACTGACATATAGCCTGACTCGCAACGGAGTGCTGCTACATCGACTGACAAGTAGCCTGACTCGCAAGGGAATGCTGCTACATCGACTGACAAATAGCCTGACTCGCAAGCGAGTGCTGCTACAACGACTGACAAATAGCCTGACTCGCAAGAGAGTGCTGCTACATCGACTGAGGGTTTGGTTTGGCCAGGCAGTCTATCAATTAATAAAAAAATTTAATTTTTCAAACTTTTTTTGGTCTGGTTTATTAACGCGCTCTTTAAAACTACAGTTTATGGGAAACTTTTTTTGATGCCATGCAAGAGACATGCAAGAGTATATATATATATATATATATATATATATATATATATATATATATATATATATATATATATATATATATATATATATATATATGTATATATGAACATCAATGAATACTAGTTCTCTCAGTACTAATTTTTTTATTTATTATTAAGAGAATTCGTATTCAATGGTGTTGATATATTAAATTTATTCAACTCTCATACAAGATGTCGTCAATTAATATATATATATATATATATATATATATATATATATATATATATATATATATATATATATATATATATATATATATATATATATAATATATATATATATATTACTGTAATATTACAATATTATTATTTTTTCTGGAATCGACTATTGAGTTTTCAATACGTTGGAACAAAACTTGATTTCCATCCTGAATATTTTCAGCATTTATATAATACTTCTTTTTGAGGTGAGTTTTATTATTTTACTTGTGTTAGTTATCTGATTCAAATACATTTCCTCTTCACCGTTAGTTGTTCTTCAATGTTTTTCCCAAACAAAATCGATCAAACGCAAATCTGGAAGTGAAAGAAAAGGAGGTTTTTCAAGATATAAACTGTTTAACAAAACTGGTTAAAAAGCTGGTTAACAACTTTAAGATATAAACAATCTTCTCACTTCAATATACTTCTCAGGAACGCGCAAAAAGATACGGATTTTCTCATAAAAGTTGACATGGTCTTCATTTTTTCAAATCACAAAAAAACCGTTTTGAAATTCGAAAAAAATAGTTCAAGAACTCACTGCAGAAATTTTTTTTATTTGGAGAAAAAATAAAAAAAATATTTCTTAAAACTATTTTGGGACCGTTTAATCCAGCACTGCCCTCCCCCTCCCCCTCCCCCAATATAATTTTTGTTCCTGAGCGATTTAAAATAATAGTAAAGGTTATAACAAATTTATATTATACCTTTATAATAATAATAATAGCAAAAATAAAAATAAAAACAACAATTATAATGACAATAATGACAACAGCGGTAATTATTATAACAAAAACAGTAATATAAAAATTTAACAATAATAACAACAGTAAGAATATTAATTTATCATGATAAAGATATAGTAATAACAACAATAACAGTGATGAAAAGAATACTAATGAAAACATTTCAGTTTAAGAAAGATACCAAAATATTGGATTTTAATTGATCCATAATTAACTCAGACCGTTGACCTTGCTTTTGCTTGTTGCACAGTAGGAATCAAAGGTGCGATTTGTCTTTATTTTTGTATGATGAATAATTTCCTCCATTACTTTGTTTGCACGCTCTGTGAATTGATTAATTTTGGGTATCTGTAGTATAGATGGCTCTCGTTTCCAGTGATTTTTCAAAAAGCTTAAAGTCTTTTTGTATAGATCCAGTATTTCAGCCAAATTATTAGTCGTTTTCGTTGTACAGTTGCTCTGTAAACCAATGTCCTTGTTGAAGGAATTAAAATGAAGGCCAAGATTGCTAGTATAACTCTGGAGTAACACCTCGCATTGTTGATGTTAAATATTTTTTGAAACTTGATCAATGGAAAATGCCCCTTTTTCTCAAAAAAATCGGAACACTTGAGTGAGATGAAACAAAAATTTCATATCATCTCTCCAGACTGATGTTTTGAGAATTACTCCTGTTCAGTTATCAAATTGCGTTTCAGTTGTTCGTATTCCTTCAACAGTTGAAATACAAATGGATATTCGATGTTTGGCAATTGTTTTACTTCCATCTATCACCAAACGGAGGATTATGTCTAATGCATGGTGTTGATAACTGATAAACTTCTCTAGGAAATTTCCGCTTCTTTCTTCGTTTTATTTTTGGTCTAAGAAAATAATAGCGTCCGATAATTTACTTTTGGAGAGGCATTCTGCACTTTTCTTTCAGTGAATATTCTTCCAAAGGAACGATTCTTTTTCTTTTATGAGTCTTCAAATTTTACCAGATTTTTTGTCCAGACATCCTTGTTCTTCTGAATGCTACTATTGCTGGGCTTGTGCAACGCCATGTGTTGCTTCTGTAATTACTATAAAATTAGATAAAAAGCTATATATTGTCTGAAATGTTCTAGAATATTCCAGAATGCTCTAAATTGTTTTAGAATGTTCCAAAATATTTTAAATTGTTCTAAAATGTTCTAAATTGTTCAAGAATGTTCTAAAGTCTTCTAAAATATTTTGTTATTCTCCAAAATGTTCTAAAGTTGTAAACACTTCTAAACAAGTTTTAAACAATTTTCCGAGAGGAATTGAACATGTTTTCAATGTTTTCTAATAAAACTTCATCGATTTATGACACAGGAAATCAATTTTTTTTAATATATATTAAATAATAATATATATAAAATAAATATATATATATATATTAGGGTGGTCCAAAATTATAAATTATTGAAATTCATTTCTCCACAAGGCTGCCTTTGTTCCTATTAATATTTGCAATATTGTAGCCAAATTTGAAGCAAATCGGATAATATTTAGGGGTTGCTATAAATTTTGACTTTTTGACCACAATGATAAAAAAGTCAAAAAATTTAAGTTTTCACTATAAATATAATATCGAATTTAAAAATGAATGCCACTAACAATTTAAATCAGGTAAATACAATGCCTGTAGAGTATCTAATGAATATAGATCATCAATTGATCAATTTTTATTAAAGTATATCAACGTTTCGTAACTTTCGTAATTTTTAAACAAAAAACTGTAATATCAAGAATATTGTGAATATGTTGAAAAATGTATGTTTATTAATCAACGATTTCGTCATCTTTCGCCAACATGGCTGCCTTGGATGAAGTAGGGTATAGCTGGCGGTGACGTTGAACAAAACGAAGTAGGAACTGCTTTTGTTCTTCATCCTTTGTAATCGATTCGTTGTACTGTCCAATTAATGCAATTCCACGTTCTGCGCTGTCATTAACAACTTTCATTCTTTGGACTCTCTCTGCCAACTTCTGATATGATTCATCGTCCTCCCAATATTTAGGATCTTTTGAAATGAAGTTTCTGGCCTCCTCTCTCCCTGTACTGCTCAACAACTCGAATAAACTATAGGTTCTCATAGTCACGAATGTCTCTAGTCTGTTGAAGTCGGTATTCTTGGAATCTACTCTCTTCAGTGCTAGAGTTGTCTTGGGCAGTTGGAGGTTAACCACCATGGCCCTCTTCACATCCAGATCAACGCGACTATCAAGAACCAAAGGTGTCGAGAAAATGCAGTAAAAGCTCCATCGGCGATTGTGCGGTTTGGATACTTTTGGAACTGTTTCAGCATTTGAGCATCATTAAACGGAGCATTTGCAGCCAGTGGAGCTTCGTGCCAAAAACGTCCGTAAATTAATGCCACAAACAATGCAAGCTCTACTAGACCTTTCTTCTCTCGAACAGTCAGAGTGAGCTGATCTTGAAATAGTACCATTTTCAGAGCGCAGATGGCCTTTGACATCCATCGAGCATGATGCATCGCTCCTGGAGCTCGAAATTTTATATCAGCACCAACAGAGCCTCCCCCTAGAAAGACCAGGCATAACCGAAGTAGTACAAGATAATCTTCCCTAGGTTGTTTTTCGTCGATGACTCTGGTGTAGAATGCTACCATTTCCTTTCGAAGGATTTCCATATCTCTGATATGGAAATCCTTCGAAATCCTCTGGAGATTCTCTCCAGCTAAAGAGCTCATCTTTAGCTGGAGAGAATCTCGCTTGCTGAATATATGGCTACTTCTTCTGAAACCGTTTGAACAAGCCAACCTCAGGTCCCCCTGTTCCACCAAAGAGAGCTGTAAAGACATTGCTCAGAATGACCTCCAGAACATGGTGGCGGCAACCAATATTTACAAGATCACGACCAACTGCTTTCTCGATGAGAACACAAGCTCCTTTGTGGATACCTGTGTTGGACGAGGTTGTGTCAAAGACTAAACCCTGAAGTTTGTCCCGAATTTTCCAATCATCCAAGATCTTTAAGCAAGTTGCTGCTTGTTCCTCTCCTGTTCCTCTTCCAATTTTTGGAACTGCTAGCAATTTCTTCAAACCATTTCCAGTTACAATCACTGCAATTCGGTCCACGGTTTCTTTTGAACCGGTGATATCTGGAAGCAGTTTCCCATCCCAGTGTAGAAGCAAAGAAAATTCAATGGAAAAGTTGTCTTTGTCATTCTGAGTCACGTGTTTACGGGTAGACATTCGAGATCTCCTGATTGTACTTCGAGACAGAGTTAAGTCTGCAAGAGGATGTCCCAGTGCCTTAGCCACTGAAGCGACAACGAACATAGCTTTGCGATCTGGAAGGTTAACTCTGTCCAAAGCTCCAGCAACTTCCGGGCTGAAAACAATACTCTTCAAACGCTTTGGCTTTGGTGTAGAAAAAACAGATTGCGATGCAGAAGACAGAATCTCAAAACTTGGGTCGTCATCGCTGTCTTGACTGTCTTCTGAGCTGCTGATGTTGGCTGAGACAGGATCGAGATGACCACTGGAGTGTTGCTGTTTTGATAACCTTGCATCATATGCTTGATCTCGAGCTCTCTTCCTGGCTTCCTTTGCCAGTAAGTTCTTATTAATTCCAGCCATGCTGCAGCTGGTAACATCTTCTCGCTGCATTGCAAGAAATTGCCTATCTTCAGCAATGGTTATTGTCTCCATTGCGGTTTTAGTTGCCAAGTCAAAAAGCTGGTAAAGTGTGTCTTTGAACATCTGTTCTTTAATTCTACTGCTTTCCAGGTCTGTAGTTCGATTCTTTTTTAGGAGCAGATAGGAATCGTATAATTTCTGAAGTTTTCTTTCACCAGAATCAATTCTTTGTGTTGGGATTCTTGCCTTATTCCACAAAACAATCAGCTCTTGAATTGTATGGTGAATGCTGTCCTTTATTGTGAGATGCTCTTCCAAATGATGAAAGAGGAGACACCGGAGGACATCTCCATTTGTTGCCAATCTTGACGAGGAGAGCTGCTTAGATGCTTTCCCAATGAGCCATACCTCTGCAGAGCTTCTTGTAGTAACTGCCATAAGTGGTGTAATATATATTTTTATTATTTATTAATTACCTGCAGAAGTTTAAGTTGAAATGATTCTTTGTTCTTCAACTATTTAATTTTATATAATTAATATTTAGTACTTTACATTATTAACAGAAATGAAAAAACATTACTGAAAAACATAATTTGTTTTGAAATATTGCAGACATGTGCTTAATACAAGATGGTCACTTAATCATGTGACAATTGATAAAAGATATTAGATATATAAATGAATTTTTATAGCATATTCTTTTTGAAAACTATTTAATTTAATAATAATTTATTTGTAATTCATTATATTAACTATATAATAAATATATATATAAAATATAATACTTAAATATAAGAATATTTGTTACCAGAAATAAAAAAATAATCCTTATAAAATTTTTATTGAAATACTGCAGACATGTGCTTATTACAAGATAGCCGCCAAATCATGTGACAATAGACAACTAAAAGATATTAGATATATAAATGAATTTCTATACCATCTGCTTTTCAGCAAGCATTAATTTATTTACCACAATGTTGAGATAGATGTTCAATTATGCAAAACTTACACAAAAATTCGTAAAAATCGAGTACCGTCAAAAAATGTTGAAATCATAGCGACCCCTAAAACTGTTCAGATTGGTCCAATTTTTTGTATGGTTATTCCCTAAGCATAGTGGAACAAAGTTAGGCTTGTGGAGAGAATTTAGACACACTTTGAATTTTCACCACACAAATCTGGACCACCCTAATATATATATATATATATATATATATATATATATATATATATATATATATATATATATATATATATATATATATATATATATATATATATATATATATATATATATATATATATGTATATATATATATATATATATATATATATATATATATATATATATATATATATATATATATATATATATATATATATATATATATATATATATATATATGTTTGCATGTATGTAAGTATGCAGGGCTGTATTTACCAAAAGGCTAACCGGGGTTGAAGCCCAAGGGCGGCCGGTGATAGGAGGGGGCAGAAATGATGATGAAAAAAAATTATTTATCTTTTTTAGTTTTTTACAAAAATTTTTTAGTTGTTTAACAAAAGACATTAAAATTAGTATTATAAAACAACAGAAAAAATAAAAAATAATAAATAACAATCAGGGTTATAAATGATGAGTTGTTGATAAAAGATTTATGTTTTTGCAATTATCAAACTTTTAAATATTGTTTTTAAATAACTTATTGCAAAAATAGTATTTAAAATAATACTTTTAAATATTATTTTTATAATAAGTTCAATGCATTTTTTAGATTGTTCGACTTTTTAGTTTAGGTTGATTTGAGAATCGGTTTCACTTGAATTTTTTGACGACAAAAACTCATTAATCTTTTTATAAAGTTCATGATTAGAAAATTCAAAAATCAATAATTTCATTATTGATTTTTGAATTTTCTTTTTCTATACTACTTATTAAATTTTTGAGCTTTATTTTTTTGAAAAAACATTCAAAAAATAGTTAGAGCACTTTTAATTTTTGAGGTTTAAGAGATTTTAGTTGGGAAGGGAGGTTGTTCCATGTTTGTAAACTTTTATGTTATCATGTATGCTTTTATAGATTCATAGACGTAATAATGTATGCTTTGTGAATTCATAGCCGTAATGAACAATTCAAAATATAGGTACAGATAATTTAAAGTTGCAAGCTGCTCGTAGAATATAGTTACAATTTTCCATTTGTTAAAAAAGTTGATAAATGTAAAAGGTAGGTTAATATGATTTTGGTTCCAAATAAATAGGCAATTTGATATCTGAATAAGGTCACACAATTTAAGGACTTATAGAGTATGCTATAGTTCAAACTAGTATGTTGGAAATAAATTACCTTTAGATGTTTTTTTAGAGATGAAATTTGCAAGCTGCTTAGATTGTCCCCAAATTTGACAAGCATATCTGAGCTGAGAGTGAAAAATAGCATGACATAAATTAGGCAAAGTTTCATGATTAACAAAATGACGTATTTTGGCTAACATGCCGTTCAATCTGTTTAGTTTTAATCCTAAGTCTTGCAGATTCGATGCAAAAGATAAATTAGAGTCCAGTCTTTAATTCCAAGATAAATTAGAGTCTACTTTAATTCCAAGATAAATTAGAGTCTACTTTAATTCCAAGATATTTAATAGAGTAAACTGGATTTATTTCCTAAATCTTAGTCGACTAAGTTTATCAAAATCCGACTCAGTCACAACAAGGTTTAGCCACGAGGTTTAAACACAGTAGATATTTCGTTCAAAAAGTATTCAAAAAAGAAAATCTGAAAGCATATTACAAGAAAAAATACCAAAAATGGTTGCACAATGGAGAAATCAAGGCAATTGGACAAGCTAAAAAATTTTCTAAAATTAACTACGAAAAAAAAATGTATGTACTTTAGAAGACGATGAAACTTACGGTGAAAAAAATCACTTAATGCTTCCAGGAAATCAATTCTATTATCAATTGAAAGGTTATAAAGCTTCTCACAAGTTTAAGTACATTCGTGTTGAAAAATTCACTCCTAAGTTTCTTGTAAAGCAGGCTATTTGCCGTTTTGGTTTTAAAAGCTCTTATTTCACAACAAATCCATCTTTGACATCAAATCTAAGTGTGACTGAATGCTTGGAAAAACGACTTCATTCTCTAGTTAAAAAACACAAACAAATAACCAACTTTAAATTGGCCACATATGGCATTAATCCACTATTCTAAAAAAGTAATGTAGTGATTGTATTCAATGTAGTGATTGTATTCTAAAGTTGTGGAGATGATGGCGAGTACTTTACAAAAAAGTATGTCGCAAAGTTAAGGATTAATTTTTTTTTCATCAATTAAAAATAATCATTTTAATTTATTAAGTGTTTAATGAGGAAACTCAATTTAAAATCGTCCAAATTTCAACCAATCATTTGTGATAGATCGTGATTCATATATTTGTTATATATATCATATATTTGTTATATTTA
Organism: Hydra vulgaris; assembly: GCF_022113875.1. Taxonomy (NCBI): domain Eukaryota; kingdom Metazoa; phylum Cnidaria; class Hydrozoa; order Anthoathecata; family Hydridae; genus Hydra; species Hydra vulgaris. The sequence goes on along the minus strand of NC_061159.1, from coordinate 33,314,451 downwards.
CAAGTTTTTGAAGTTTTGTTAATTAGGAGCAAAGTTGGTGTCATCCGCAATTTGATACTCAGTAGAAAATTTAAGTAAAACATTTAAACAATTGATGAAAATAAGAAAAAGTAATTGTCCTAAAACTAAATTTTTGGACAATTAAAAACATTGAATTCTATTACGAAGATAAGAGGAATACCAGAAAAATGGAAAAAAAAACGCTTTAATATCATAGTGTCGCAGTTTAATATCATAGTGTTGCAGTTTAATATCTTAGTGTTGCAGTTTTTTTAGGAGGATTGTGTGCTCAACTGTATCAAAAGCTTTTTTATGTCAATATATACTCTACACGCAAAGTGTTTATTATTGATGACTTGTCTAACTTTCTCTGTTATTTCTATCAATGAATGAGTTGTTGAGTATTTATTGCAAAAACCATATTGGTGTATACATTTTATGAGATTCGACACCTCAACTTTAGTCACGGGATCAATGAAAAAAAAGTTAGTATTTTATATTGATAAAAAAACTAACAAAAAAGCAAATTTTAGCTAATTTTTTAAAATACTAGGTATTTTAAGAAATTTGCTAAAAATACATTTAGAAAAAACAATATTTTTAAGCAGTCTTTATAGGGAGCATTTTTTGGTACTTAAATGTTTTACTACTAGTACTGATACTTAATACTTTTTCAAATGTTTTACTATTAGTATTGATATTTAATACTTTTTCAAATGTACAAGGGTTTTCGTTTTTGCAGTTGCACGTTTTGGAAGATTTATGGTTGGAAATAGGAAATAAGAGCATAAAGGTTCAAAATAATTAGAAATGACTTGTGGCTCTCTCTAATCCAATAAATCTATGTTGAATTCGCCCATTAGTACAATATTTTGTTTCATGACTTAACCTTATAAGGAGAGGATTAAAATTAAATTAAGGATTAAAATAGATAGTTGAAATTTCAGTGATGTTTAAAGAGGGATGTCAATATAGCATCCAAAAATGGTACTATTCTTAAGTGGATTTATAACTTCAACCAAAACAGACTTTATAAATTCGGAAGCACTAATTAGGAACACGCTACGATTTATGTAATTAAGATTTGAATTAAATGAAGAAGCGCACCCCCTTTTTTTTTTGACTCTTTTGGACTATACTCGATGTTATATCTTTTTAAGATAATGCCAGTTATATTAGAATTCTCTGTGTATAATTTAGACATAGTAATTTCTATCACTATGGGAAGAGTATTAAAGATACTAACAAGATTGGAGAAATCATTGATGTGAAATGGGTGTGAAAAAAGTTTAAGATGGAAACCAACTACTTTATTATACATTCATCAACATACAGTTCTTTTTTGGTAACTATTCCACTTATTCTTGCGTAGAGTTTACTCACTCTATATGGAAAAAATAGCAATTCAAACAAAAAATTTCAGCACCCACTTTGCTTTGTAGTATGACATCATTAGGTGACTGAGTCCATCATTAGGTGACTGAGCCCTACTATTTAAATAGTGTAAGTCATTATCTTACTTCGTTTGGATTGAATTAAGTTTACAGTGATTCCAGATTTATAAAATTCTCTTTTTAGATTATTAATTAGAAGTACTTAAAACTTTTTAATCGTCACCTATGTGGTTTTTTGATTTTCTAGGTAAGATATAAATATAAACACTTGATATAGAGCAGCATTTGGCTTGGAAGTGATTTGAAAACAACTTACAACAACTTACCTTTGTCAATATTTTCATCAGAAAATTTGTACATAAGCAAATTTTTTGTTAGTTTTTTTTTAACGATGAGATTATTTTCTCAGGAAAAAAAGAATGCTACTACTCAAAGATTAATTGAAGTGTAAATTAATTAAAAAAATCAATTAATTGATGTGTTAATTAGTGGAAGATGATTAGATTTTATTTTTGTATCTATTCTTAAAATCATCTTATAAGATGATTTTATAATTATAAAATCATAAGAACATCTTATAGCTGTTCTAAGAACATCTTATAGCTGTCCTAAGAACATCTTATAGCTGTTCTAAGAACATCTTATAGCTGTTCTAAGAACATCTTATAGCTGTTCTAAGAACATCTTATAGCTGTTCTAAGAACATCTTATAGCTGTTCTAAGAACATCTTATAGCTGTTCTAAGAACATCTTATAGCTGTTCTAAGAACATCTTATAGCTGTTCTAAGAACATCTTATAGCTGTTCTAAGAACATCTTATAGCTGTTCTAAGAACATCTTATAGCTGTTCTAAGAACATCTTATAGCTGTTCTAAGAACATCTTATAGCTGTTCTAAGAACAGGAAAACTATTTCAACGGTTTGAGAACAAGGTTGTATAAATATTTGAAAATTACAAAATTTTTCGTTAATGATAAGCAAGTAAAAGAAACAAGCTTTTTTGACTTGTGGATTTTGATTTTATGTGTTTTTTTGAAACACAATTTCTTGTTAGCAGAACTTTATTGATTAATAAAATTTTTTGAATTTGTATAATACAACATAACATACTTCTTTCAACTCTTTGAATTTTCATGTAAAACTATATTCAGGGGCAATTCAAGAAATAATATTGGGAAATGGGAAGGGGCAAATTCTTTAAAAGTACCGACTGCTGAAAAAAGGTCTTCCAAACTCAGAATCATCATATCTCGTAAAAATCTTATAACTTTTTGAAGAATTGCTTAAGATTTTTGAAGAATTGCTTAAGATCATTATTTTTATCTTTAAAAGGCTGCAACCCAACCAACCAAAATCAATAGTTACACTGAAACCTAAACCACCAAAATCAAGCACTGCACTGAAACTCAACCAAAAAAAACCAATAAATATAAAAATAGTTTAAATAAAAAGTTTTTTTTAATTGAATAAACAATATATTTCCGTAGAAGCAAATAAAAAAAGTGGATCTCTTTATTACTCCATATTGGTACTAAAAAGTCTTCACTTTTTAGGGAAAAAAAGTCAATGCTTTGTTGATATTGTTTGGAATACATACTGAACACAATGATATATTAAAAGTAATCTTAATATACCATAGTGCTAAGCTTGATATTTTTTATAGCAATTTGACAAAAACTAATAAGAAGTTTGACTTAATATTTAAAAAACTACCTGAAAGTAGTAAATATATTATACTTTTTTTTATTGCTGTTGGAGGTTTTACCAAATTTGACCTGATACACGTACGATACAACGGTTTATGTGTTTTTGTAACATTATCTTTAGTTCACTTGGGAACGCCATTTCAACGGCTTAATTAGATAGCATGCGCTCTAACCTAACCTTATAACTTTTTTGCCATTTTTAACACAAGAATTAAATATTTTATCATATAACGGTTTTCCATTTTTATCAGCATATGGTTTAAGAAAAGTGACAAATAGTATTTTTTTTTAAAACAACTTCATATAACCTATTTAATGTGTTATATACAATGCGAACTTAATTTAATTTGTAAATAAAACATAAAACAACACCGTATGATAAAACACAGGTGATCTCAAAAAATTGACTTAGTCGAACGGAAGATTGCCGTAACAATGTCGAGGCTCTCTTGTCAAACCCTAATTACGACGCTGTCCTTAAGGTCCGAAAATATATAAAAAAGACTTCTTCAATTAAAAGAGAACCTGCCTACCCCAAACCCTCAGTCGTTGTTTCCATATTCCACTGCATTTTCTCTCTAAAAATCAGTCGGTGTATGTGCACACCGCTGCGCAAATCTCTATATACCCCATTTTGCATATTTCCTAGCAATACGAGTTCGCGGAATAGGATTTGACAAGAGTGAGTTCCGCAAGATTGCTACCCGATTTTTTTTTAATTTGATCAGCGAGATTATTTTTTTAACTTTTATTAAAACTCTCTTCACTGACTAAATTTTTAATAGTAAATAAAATTGTCAGCGTTTTTTCAGATTATTTAAAGTAAGATTTTGAGATTTAATAAAACGCAGACTCGTAAGTCATTAACTTTTGAATACTAACAATAATTTTGTAGGTCTGCGTTTTATTAAGTATTTAAAATCTTATTTTCAATCATCCTAAAGAACGTTAACCAAATAAAAATAGGGTAGGTACAATCGGCGGGGCGGGGCGGAGCACGGGGGCGGATCAGCAGGGCGGATCATTTTAACGGTACAAACGGCGGGGCGGATAATTTAAACGTTGCTAATATTTTATGTTTTTAAAAACAACGTGATCCACCAATTTATATCAAGTGATCTGCCAAACTTTATATAGTAATTCGCCTGATATTTTGACTGCTTATATCAAACTTTTCAAGTTTTAATGATTGTTTAACCAAAAAACAACGTGATCCGCCATTTATCCGCCATTTGTCTGCATTTATCCGCAATTTATATTTATTTATATTATAAATTGGCAGATCACGTCGTTTTTTGGTTGAACAATCATTAAAACTTAAAAGTTTGATATAAGCAGACAAAATATTAGGCGGATCATTATATAAAGTTTGGCAGATCACTTGATATAAATTGGTGGATCACATTGTTTTTTCGCAAAACAATCATTTAATTTAAAAAGTTTGATATTAGCAATCAAAATATTAGGCTTATTACTATATAAAAGTTGGCGGATCACTTGATATAAATGGCGGATCACATTGTTTTTTGGTAGGAAAATTATTAAAACTTTGAGAGTTTGATTTGATCGATCGAAATATTAGGCGGATCACTTTGTAGATCACGTTGTTTTTGGTAGAATAATCATTAAAACTTAAAGAGTTTGATATAAGTAATCAAAATATTAGGCGGATTACTATATAAAATTTGGCGGATCACTTGATATAGCAGCCGTGGCGCAGTGTAGCGCACTTGCCTCAGAAACGTGGTTCAAACCCACTTCTGGGCAAGTTTTGCGACATCGGTTGGGAAGGAGGTGTGAACTTTCTATTAAATGCTCTTCCGCGGTGCTCTGTGATAAGACCGTAAGGACTTCTTGGGGCACCTAAATCAACATAAAAAAAAAAAAAGATATAAATTGGCGGATCACGTTGTTTTTTGTAAAAATGATTTTAAAATTATATAATATTTTTCGTCGTTTATTAAAATTATAATTTGCAAATACCTTTTAAATATTATTTCTATAATGAACTTAAACTATATCTGAATCTATAAAAAATACTTATCAAATAAAAAAAAAAAAAAAAAAGTTTTATTTATTTTATTTAATGAAGTATGACTTGCATTATAACGTTTAAATTATCCGCCCCGCCGTTTGTACCGTTAAAATGATCCGCCCGCTGATCCGCCCCGCCCCGCCGATTGTACCTACCCATAAAAATATCAATTATAATTAAACAATTTTAAAATGGCAGAAAGTAAAAACAGTAGGAGCCGTTAAATACAGGAATGGCTCCCAATTTTGATTGGATGAAAAAATTTTGTTTCACGAAGTCCGAAAAACACTTTTTCTCGTTTGCCGGATATCGTGACTTGTATATGTTATATATGAAACATGTATATGAAATATTATGAATATATTCTTTAGATCGGAGCAAATATTTTGACCAATCAAATTAGGGAGCCATTCCTGTAAGTCTTCGATTGTAGGTTTTATTTACATAAATCTTATTTACCGCTATTGTTTTTAATTTGTCTATAGTATTATAGTTTACTAACTTTGTTAATTTATTTTTTATATTATTCTTAAGTAAAACATATACTGAGAGTGTTAAGTAAAACATGTACAGAGAGTAAAACATAAAATTATATTATTTTTTGTTATACATTCAATGTGTAAATAAAAATGTTATTTATTTTTATTAATTTAATTTTATTAATTAATTTTTATTTTCTTAAATTCATAAAATACAGTGTGTTTTATTCACACATTAATTGTGTAATAATATGTTTTGTTATTGTAAATGTATTGTAATACATTTACAATAGTTACCCTGTGTGTTACATAGTTACCCTGTGTATTATAATACACTTACCTATTACATTTACCTATTACATTATTACATTTAATAATTAACCTGTGTGTAACACTCAGAATAATTATTGTAAATGTATTATTAAACATTTACAATAATTAACATGTATTATTATACATTTTCAATAACAAAGCAACACACAATTTCTTACACGCTACTACTAAGCCAATACTTTTACATTCTAAACTATGGCAATACTTTCAATCAGAGGTTTGTTGGTTAAAAATAAAATTAAAATTAAATTGATATGCTTCATAAAATTATATTGTTTAACTAATGATTCTTTATTAAATTGTTTTATTAACTAATAAAGTTAAATGTTAAAATTAAATTAAATTTTTAAATGATGTAGTTTTCTATAATCAAATTTTATCTTACTATTAGGTCAACAAATATTATCTTACTGGCTAGATCTATTTTTTTTAAATATATGTCTTTAAAAAACATTGAGCACTCTAACTGTAAAATACACTATGTAAGTTAGTGTATTCTAAAATTTAAGTGCTCAATGTTTTTAAGCATTACGTTTGCAAGGAAAAATTAGTTCAATGCAATTTGCATTATTCAATGACCAGATTTGTTCAATGTTGGAGTAAGTTCCTGGCAAATTTTCGGATACCACAACAAGAATTTTTCTCTTAAATAGTGCTTTCTTCTATTCCTTTGAATAAGAGGTTAATTTGGTGGTAAGCTGCTATCTGCTCTTAATGCAGTACAACAATGCTTAGATAAAACTTGAGAAAACCTTTACCACTATCAATTCCAAGCTTAACAAAATATCCGTCAGAAAATTTGCAAGAGAATAACATGATAAATCATTGCATTGAGCAATGATTTATCATGTTATTCTCTTGCAAAATCTCTGCAGTGACTTAAAAATTACCTTTCCATTGGTAATTTTTAAATCACTGCAGGTGACTTAAAAAATATTCTTGGCTTAGATTAGTAAAAACACTCATCTAAATATCCTCTACAGTCTGTTTTAACCTAATAAACCTGCTGAAGGAGAAACAGACTGTAGAAAAGATTTTAATAAGTTTTTTTAAAATTTTATATATATATATATATTTATAAAATTTTACATCGACTACATCGACTGACATATAGCCTGACTCGCAAGGGAGTGCTGCTACATCGACTGACGGTTTGGTTTGGGCAGGCAGTCTATCATTTAAGAGAAAAAAAATTATTTAAGTTTTTAAACTTTTTCTGCTCTGCTTTATTAATGCTCTCTTTAAAACTACAGTTTATGGGAAAAACTTTCTATAACATTGTTATGTTGTTTGGCCTTGAACTTTATGTTGCAATCTCCTAATTTATGAGTGAAATCACTTGTATTAATAATCACAACAAATATTAGTCTAATAAGTTTTTTTAATCTAAAATAACATAATGAATAATTAAATCACAACATTCTCTGCAGCCATAAAATATATGAGTTTATATTAAGTAAGGTTCTTCACATATCTTCTTCTATTAACCTTAATGGTGGATGACTTACTCTTGAGGATCTACATGGTTAGGATTAGGGTCAGGGTTTGGGAAAATTTTCTGAAAACTAATAAATGCTCCTTGTGTATAAAGCACTTAAAGTACATTGTTTTATGAACTCATTGCTCACTAAATGCTTCCTACACACTCCACAAGCCTATTTCCCAGATATTTTTACTTGGTCATTCTTAACTTAGGTTAATCCTTAGCTCTTTTGTTTCAATTCCATCTTGTTAAGACTGAAAATTTTAAACACTTTATATATTAATTCTTCTTCAACTACATAAATTAGTTTTTATGCTAAGACAAGTCTAAACTCTTTACAAATAGATTACAAGAGGGTTACCAAAACCAAGGGTGTATCACTGAACAATGCTGCACACTAACCTTTACTTTCAAACTATCACTCTCTCTTTTGTTTTCATTTATGTTGTGATATTTTCATACATAGTTGTGAGAACTTTTTTAACATCTTTTTAACATCTTAAACCCATCACACAAGCTCTGATGGCACATTTTCAACGTTAAAAAACAATAGGAGAATTGTCTAACTGAGCTCTATTAATAGCTCTGGTTCTACTTCACTAAATTAAATTATCTTCGTATACAGCTTTTACTTTTTTCGAATGAGAAAACCTACTTCAATAAAATAAATGTTGTTACTATATCAACTTTATCTTAAACACACAATAGAGTGAGCTAATTGAAACTTAAAAGCTCTCATATTATTGATTGTGATCATGTTAAACAATATGTTAATTAGGTTTGTTGTTATTGTTATACTAAATTAAAAATCTTTCACTATCTATTATTCAAATTTATAAATTTATAACTACTTTCGAATTCTTAATACAAAAGAGGCAAATTAAAGGTATAAATAAATAGGTAATAAAAGAGTGGGTTAGAATTTGAGGGGGGGGGGGTGTCTTATTAGGCTTAGGGTGGGTGGGAAAATTTCCCAAAAGTTAATAAACCTTTTTTTTATCTAGGACTCGAGAGTATTTATAACTATAGAGCATACATCTATTTTAATTTTTTTTTATAGACTTGAGTGTTTGTGTTAAGCTTGTATAAAATTTTGCAAAGGTGTTGCCAATTTTTATGTATTCTTTATATGGTTATCTTTTAGAAGTAAAATTCAAAAGTAAATGATAGTTAAATCTATATAATTCACTACAAACAGTTATACACGAAGTCTAAGATGCGGATGATGAAGATTTGCTGCACGTCACATCAATCAGAGTAATGCTTGTGATTACCTTATTAGAGTCATGACTTAGTAAATCTTGATGAAAAAAACTGTTTGGTGAAATGACTTTTAGCAAAAAAAAATCTTATTAAACTGTCTAAATGATTACTTCTATAAAAAAGGTGTAGTGCATACAACTTGATGTGTTTTTTTTCATTAATTCTTTGTCAATAAAAAGTTAATTTGTCGATGCAATATATATCAAGTTTAGCTCATTTCAAAAAAGTGTTATTTTTTTAATAAAATGTAACACTAAGTAATCTAATACTGTAAGTCCATAAAGTGGGCTTTGAAGTTTAGAGTTGCCAAAATTAGAAATTATCTTTTGTCTGAGTTTTCAAAACTAATATACTGTAAAAAAACAATAAAATTAAGGTAAATTAAAATGGTTACCAGCGAGTCAGAAGCGATTGCTATAAATGTCAAAAATTGCATGGTGTGTGCATGCAAGTGTTTGTTACCTAAATGAATTTATTTTTTCTGCAAATTTATTTATATGTTAAAATGCTAACAAAAATTAAATTCTTGTTGCTTTTTTAATATTCACCAATTGCAAGAAGGAAAAAATTAAAAAGCGCATTTTCAACTTCCATCAATTACAAAAAAAGTTGATATCAAAATTGTTAACCTTGAGTATAGCCAGTTTTGATTTTTTTTTTGTAATGAAATGATTTTGGGTCATTACGTTACGCTATAAGGGGGGGAGGGGCTTGGTGCTTTTGTGACAACTTGCTTCTTGTGACAAAGGTGAGGAGGTGGGGAGGGGAGGGAGGGTTAAAAAGGGTCAAAAATTGCGTGACGTATTTTATGGACGACCCCTCATCAAAAAACTACATTAAACTTTATATTCATTAGTTAATCAAAACATTAAATTTACATTTAGTTTTGTAACTATTTGCATTATTCCAAGAAAAGTTTATTTTTCAAAAATCATAAATAATCTATTAAAATTAATATTAGTGAATTTTTCAACTCAAGATATTAACTTTTCTAATTACTCAACAAATAAAAATATCAGCAATCCTGATTTCAACAACGCTTTAGATTGCATAACTTCTAAAAGTTGCGTGAAAAATGATAAAAAAAGAAAATTTGTGTACAACAAATTTAATTTATTTTTAAAAACACAGTTACAAGTTAAAATTAGCTCATTATTTTCTAAATTTCCATATGAAAAACCATGCAGAAACGAACAATGCATGCGTGATTTACGTGCTCGCAAATGTTATAGACATACCAATTTGAAAAACTTCTTCGACCGTGCAAAGAAGTACCTTGGATACAATAGGAATTTTATATAAATTAATATATCATAGGAATTTTTTTTAAGCATTTTTTTGCAATTTAGTTTTGCCTTACTTTAATAATTTTTTTAATTTTTTAAAAATTTTATAAAATTAACGTAAACGTTTTCGGGCCGGTCGACTTACACAGCAAATGCTCCCAATGATGTTGAACTTCAATTCATCACTGATTAGGATAGTTCGCCATTTCTGCACATTCCAGTCAATATGAGATGTTGCAAACAGGAGTCTTTTCTTCTGGTTCTTTAGTGAAATCAGCGGTTTCTTTGCAGGGAGTCGAGAAAACAATCCGGCTTCAACAGCACGTTGTCTGATTGTTCGGTCCGATACAGGCAGCTCTATTTGCTTTTGCAACTCGACTGATGATATCCAGGGATCCTTCTTGACGGATCTGACGATCATAGAATCCTCTCTAGAAGTGGTGGAACGCGGTCTTCCACCTTTCTTATCTGCTGCCAACCTCCCCGTAGAACGATACTTGAGACAAAATGGACCTTATCAGTCTGGATACGGTCCATTTTTTCACGATATTTATCACTAATACTTTTTTTTGACATTCCATTTACGTAATCGCCAATAATTTTCTTTCTAAGTTCCAATCCAAGATTGTCGGGAGCTATTTTTGCACTTGAAGTCATAAAAATAATAAAAATAAATAATCACGCTTCTCAAGGCTTACCGTGTTACATTTACCTTGTGATGATACAATAATGCTCTGTGGAATACAACGTCTTGGTTGGATGTGGACTTTATTGATGTAATAAAACACTTGTTGTATTTCACTTCTTGTATTGATGTTCTTCGATAAAACACTTTGATAAAACTCACTTCGATAAACTGTCTTCGTAATACTGACTAATTGACTACCATATACTGACTGAATTACATGTCGGTTTACATGTCTCCTATATAGTAAAATAAACCTGTGTGAAGCTGTTCTGGAAGATTCTAGATGCTTTTTTTCGATGCTTCTGAATGTTTCTGGATACTTCTGGATGTTTCCAGATGCTTCTTCTGGAAGCTTCTGCATGCTTCTGTAAACATCTGGATACTTCCTTTAATTATTAAAAAATTTCCGTGACAATGACACGAACCAGACTTAAGAAAACGAAACAAACCAAAAAAGTTGCACTTGTTTTTTCTGCTGCAAAATGACACTTGTCAACGAAATTCTGCCTGTGTGCTGTCACCTGTCAGCTGATTGCTCATGTCATGGCATGCTATGACTCCAGAACTGTTTGCTGTGGTAGTATAGTTCGTTTCGTTTTTAAGACGTAAAATTCGGAACACTTTTTAGCATTGTTCCATGTTGGTTGCAAATGTTTTGTCCAATACTATATATATATATATATATATATATATATATATATATATATATATATATATATATATATATATATATATATATATATATATATATATATATATATATATATATATATATATATATATATATATATATATATATATATATATATATATATATATATATATATATATATATATATATATATATATATATATATATATATATATATATATATATATATATATATATATATATATATATATATATATATATATATATATATATATACAGTCTTGCAAGGTCGTAAAAAAGAGTTTCCCATAAACGGTAGTTTTAAAGAGATTGCAAACTTGAAACAATTTAAAAGTTTAATTAAATAATTTTTTTTTTTCTTAAATGATAGATAGCTAGCCCAAACCAAACCCTCAGTCGATGTAGCAGCGCTCTATAATGAGTCAGGCTATTTGTCAGTCGTTGCAGCAGCACTCCATAGCGAGTCAGGCTATAAGATAGTCGATGTAGCAACACTCCGCGTATATTTAAAAACTATATATTACCAAAACATATACAAAAAAAAAAAAAACACTGCTAATTAAAAAAAAATTCCAGTCGTTAATATTGTAGTTTTTTTTAAAAAACCAAATAATTTAATGCAAAATCGTTAAATTAATTGTTTTTAACATTCTGACCACAAAAAATTGTTGTTTGATCGCTGCGGTAGCAAAACTGTATAATTAATGACTTTTACATTAAAATACTCTTACGTCTACGAGATAAGGGTAGATAAGATAAACCTTGCAAAACTTCAAGTAAAAACTATGAAACTCAACATATAATGACATCTATATGTATTAAATACACACACCGAAATAATATTTTTTTTTACCATGCCGTTTGCTGCATTATGTCTGACAAAGTTGTTTTGTTCAGAAGTGGTGAAAAGTAAGCGTTAAGACCGTCACGCTACTTTTTACTACTTACTTAATTTTAGAAAAAAGTTGAAGACTTTAATGCTGTAACTTTTACGTACGAAATTATATGATAGTATTTCACATTTCTTGAAAGTTTCAAGTCATTTCCGTTTTTGATTCATTTTTAATAACTTAAAGTCTGTCAAACGTTATGACTGTCACTATCGCGGAATTGCTAATATATATGTGTATATATAAATATATTGCCGTTGCATTTTTATGTGCTGAACCTAGTTATACTTTTATCACCTTGGCGATTACGAATCTGATGGTTTTCATTACTTTTTTACTGATGATTTTCGCCACACAGCAATTACTATGTTTTAAAATTTTGCCAGATTTGGTATTTCCTCGAACATTTTACCTGCACTATTATATTGATCTGAGAATTTTTCCTTCCTCTACTTTAATTTGAAAAATAGCGTTTCCCCCATAAGTTAAATTACGCTTTCAACAGCAACTTAGCTAAATCATAAACAATTTTTGTTTTTTAAATAATACCATATCGTCGCCTCAGAGCAAAAATGTTTTATCTACAAAATTTGCATTTTTCAGGGCAATGAAAACAAACTTAGTTTAGATATCACAAATTAAAATTTTGCTACTTATAATAAAATGATTTTCTCAGAAATTAATAATAATTCAATACTTTATATTTATTTCAAAATATTTCCTTTAAATTAATACGGATAGTATTTAACTACACGTTCATCTCAACTTTTCAAAACTTGTAGATAGAACATTTTTGCTCTGAGGCGACGATATGCCATACTTATAACATGCTTACTACGTGTATTTTAAGTGCGGCCTATTTAAAATTTCAAAAAATATTCAGCGATTACTTGATTTTTTTTTTTTACATACTAAGCCTTCTAAAATCGAGGTTACTCCTTTATTTGGATTAAGTTGCCACCATTAGGCTGGTTAAGAAGCGTTACCTTAAGGCACCTAAAATTAATGAGGGAAAAAAAAATTGATGTACTACGGACGTGGAGGCTGTATGAACTAGTATTTATTCTTTTAAAGCAGTCGTTATACAACGACCGCAAATTTTTAATTAACTCTAACACATTAAAAAAACCAAATTTACGAATACGAGTAGTTGTTTATCACAAACCCTGAATTCCCCCTTTGAATGCTAGTGCCACCCCTTCTGGCTCTAGCATTCCCTCTTCGCCAGGTAAAAGTCGGCAAGTCCCGCCCACCATTTCCGATCCAAAAATGAAATGCCCTTCTTGTTTTCGGCCCTAGGTGAGTTTGGCGCCATGCCATAAAGTCATTCCACGTCAATTCTAATAATAAAAATAAATAAATAGTATGTAATTCGTCGTGGTTTCGGTCCAAGTTCAATTGACCAAAGAATTTTTACTAACATTCATGTTAACAACAAATTTATAACTACAGTTATTAGTTAAAGCTTAAAAAAATTAATTGATTATAAAATGTAAATATATTACCTTTCTCCAATGGGAGTAATGCCGGTGGCACTACTACTTTTGGCTCTGCAGCAGAAGACGTTGTTTCCGGAAGCGCTGATTTCTCTAAATAATATAATAGATCAAAATTGATTAATAACAATTTTTATAATAAATTTTGTAACGATTAAATGTTAAAATAAAAATTCAAGTAAAACAAAATTTTATTTACTTTCTCGAGGTTTATCTGTTTCTTTATTTAACATAAAATTGAAATTAAAAGTGTTATTTAAAATAATTATAATTATCTTATATAAAACAGTAAACTTTATTATATTGCCTTGTTTATAATTAGTTTAAACTTCATTAAATAATTTTATTTATATAAAAAAATTAAATATCTCTTTACAACATTTATTAATGGTGTAAAAATTTAGTTTAATGGAAGGGTAACTACCAGACTGTCCCTCTTTCCAATAATATTTTAGCCCCTACGCTACCTCCTTCACTCTTTATTATATTTAGAGGAGTGCGGGCAAGAGCAAGAGGTAAAAATCTTGCTTCTTGCTGAGGAGTGTATCACCCTTTGGGGCTCATCAGCGTGATGATGTGATACAGAAGGCATGTAAACACACCAGCTCGCTTTCTTGGCAGATCACTATTATCACTATACTAATATACTATAATCTTTGGAATTAGGGAAAATGAGGTCAGCAATATACTACCAACCTCAAACTGTTAGAAGTGGGCAAAAAAATTTGATTTTGTTTATACATACTATTCTTACTATATATATTAATCACTAAAATTCTAAATATATTAATCACTAATGTGATTATATTAATAACAAATATATTATTCACTAATACTATTATATTGTAACTATATATAATACTATACTATATATAAACATATAAACTATACTATAATTACAAACATATTCACTATTGTAAAAACCAAAAATAAATAGTTTAAAAATCAAATTGTTTTATCGATCTCAAATGATGGCTCAATGACATTAATGGTCTTTAACCAGACGGTTGTTGCATATAATGAAAAATAACAATTAAACGTTGACAAGTTAAACATCAAAGTATTAAAAACTATTACTGCTGTTAATATATACTTTTTGGAATGTTAATAACGAAACTGCATAAATCTCAATTTAACTTTGATTAAAGGTTTAAATACAAACTGTTGATCACGTTGCTGCCCAAAAATGTTGAAAAATGTTACAACCAAAAGACCAAAACACAACAAATCTAGGTCTACAACATACTACTTTTATAAAACACTATTTTTTTCTGTAATTTAATTCTTTGTTGAACTAACTTCTGTTAAACTAACTTGTCTTCAACCATTTTCTTGTTTAAACAAGAATTTTTGTTGTAATATCTACTTAAATGATTTATCATATATATATGCTTGGTTAATTCTATTCACTTTCAATTATTTCTTCTCTAAAATCATATTTGAAGCAAAATATTATCAAATAAAGTTGTAATAATACTTTTTCAAATGTAAATGTAAAATAAATCTTTTAAGTAACACTTACGTTTCTCGAAAATATTTAGAATACACATGGCTGTATAAAATCTTTTACTGCTGCAAAATTGATGCAAGTGCTTCACTCTAAAAAAATCTGCTAAACTTGTTTAGCAAAAACATTATAAATGCTAAAACACTGTGAATTTTAATGACTCCTAACTCAATTATGGAAGCTATCTATGACTCCTATGACTCCCTACCCAGTAGGGTGACTCTTAAAACAACACTTTTTAAAAAAACCTGATCTTACCCCTTTAATTTGTTGTATATAATACTAAAAGACTAGGTTTAAAATTTTTTTGAGCAATAACTATTTTTAGGGGTAGCTCAAGACCCAAAAATTTGACGGGTCCCAAATATATTTAAAAAAATTTCTTCTAAAGTATGTCAACCTGGTACTCAAAATAAGCAAAATTATATAAAAAATTCAAAAATGAAAATTGCTTTTCATAAAGATAACTTTTTTAGACATTAATGCATAAAAACTATTGTTTTTAAGCTGAAAATAAAGTCATAATTTTCAAGTTTAAAAATAATTTCTACGTAAATTGATTATTATTTTTAAAATTTTTATACAATTTCACTTCTTTTGAGTACCAGGTTGACATACTTTAAAAGCACTTTTATTTTCAAAATATTAAGGACCCCGTCAAATTATTATAATATAAATTATAATTATGGTCTGGAGCTACCCCTATAATCATTTTATATTCAAAAAAAATTCCAAACGTAGTGTTTTAGTATTATATCAGACAAATGATAAAAGTAGTATTTAAATTTTTTTCAAAAATTTTTTAACAGTCACCCTACTACCAGGTTTATAAAAAACTCTTTTTTTTAAATACTATTGTACATAATGAATATTACTTATATTTTATAAACGTGGGTCGGGGAGTCATAGGAACTATTTATTTATTAGATTATTCACAATGCACAATAGTATTTAAAATCCTATCCTAAAACAGATTTTTTTTTTCTGGGACAATGCAAATATTATTATTTAACTGGATTGCAATTGTCTTTAGTTGCAACATTCCTTCATTTTTTAACACATATGAGCATTTATTTGCTCTAGTGTTTAACTATATCTTATATAAGGAATATAAATATAAGATAACCCTAACGACTTATACCGATTACACAAAAGGCTATATAATACTAAATTACCAATGCCATAAAGGTATAAGCGTGTTGTGTCAAAAAAAATTTAACACCATGACACAAACAGCACAATTAGGGCAATTTATACCAGTGTCACAAATAGCATAATATTAAATGCCAATGCATATGCTAATATCAGAAAGGTATAAATGTCTATGCCGCTATGAAATTTTTGGCATAAACTAAAAATGAAGTATAAATTTAAAACATATGCAAAGAAACTGTAACAATTGCATGCAATGTTAACCTCGTCTTCTTTAAAAATCATCACCTTTAAACAATAATATTTGCATTCAGAATAAATGAAGCATTGTTAAAAACATTTGCATTGGGGTAATTTAAAAGTTAAACAGACAAATAAATAATTTAATTTAGAGAATGTTCTAGTTATAGATAATTTTTTATGGGAAATTGGACTCAACATGACTATGAAAACATTTTTAGTTATTTGAAGTTGTGATTTTCAAAACATTTATTACTTTATTTATCAAACTGCAAGCTGTTGGTCAGTAGAATAAGAAAAATAAATTATATTAAGATTTGGATTATAATTAGAAGATTTTAATAAAACAGTTTATTTGTAACATAACTTAATGATGCACACATAAACTCGAAATTTAAGTACTATAAAGAAGCTGAAAGAACTAAAAAAAGCTGCACAATAAATTAACAAGTGAACTTAACTCAATCAATATTTTGTATATTTATTCCACACGCACAACTTTTTTTGAATCACATTTATGGCATATCCAATGCACATCACCTACTGTTTCAGATAAAGACACACAAATCCTAAAAATATTACCAGGTTATGACATTTTTAAAAAGTAAAACCAAGTTGTAGGTCAATTTATTTTATGCTTATTCAACTTCATAAAAAAAATGTAGTTACTTACCAATGGTACCACGTCTCACAAACTTCACACTCAATCATATCCTTATACTGAGGTGTACTGCATATAGAACAACTCCAACTTTGTTCTAGGTGAAGCACTATAAAAACATGTTGATATAATGCATAATTTATACACACAAGTAAAACTGGAAAAAAATTTATTTACGTAAGCTTTTCAAATAGGTTTCTTCAAGCTTGAATGAGAAACCTATTTAAATCTAGAGCAGCCAGTAAAAATTCCATTAGAATCTGAGACAAATAAGAAAAATTTGATAGATAAAAAAAAAAAAAAAAAAGTGCCCCCTTAAAAAACTTACATTTTGTCTGAACCATTTCAAACACATCTGGGTTTATTAATTCTTTGACAATTGAAATATCATGATTTAGTATTTCTGGATGAGGAAAATTGTCATCCAGACGTAAATCTTTTATAGTTAATGTGTTACTGATAGTTGGTTTTTTGTAAGCAAATAATTCTAAAACTTTTCTTTGTTCTAAAAATATGGCAACTTACAAATGCAAAATTCCATAAGTAAATCACAAAAACTTAGAAAACTTAGAAAAAAGTCAAAACAACTAGTGATATGAAAAAGGTTTTTAAATACTTTAGACGGTTTGTACATAATGGTTTATAAAGAACTAAGATTTAAATTAGAAATACCTATCGACAATATGTTTGTTTTTATACTACTATTGGATGTTGTACCAAGTTTTGCTTTGGTCAATTTACTTGGTGACTGTAAGTGAGTTTCTTTAAGAAAAAAAAAATATATATTACATATATGTATGTATGAATATATATATATATATATATATATATATATATATATATATATATATATATATATGTATGTATGTATATATATATATATTTATATATTATAAACATATCGCATAACAAGAATATGACTTTTATATATATATATATATATATATATATATATATATATATATATATATATATATATATATATATATATAAAGAAGCCTTTAGCTTCCACTCCTTAAAAAAATGCCTAATTTTCCTAAAAATATAAAGAAAATGTTCTTCTAAGAATTTTTTTCAAGGTACGATTTTTAACACTTGTTATGCATATATTCAGTTAACATTTACAAGCTAAATGCGTTACAAGCAAAGGCTTGTAACAAGAGTAATATTAAGTTTTGTATTTAATGTATTTTGTAAAAAAACCGATAGCTCTTGCAATATATTGTTTAGAGTAGCAGCTCCGCTCTCAGACTGTGTGTATATTAGATATATATACACACGCACCCTTTATAATTGTTATAAAAATGTAAATATATATAAAGAAACAGATATTTGGAAACCAAAAAAATATATATATAAAAACCTTTTGTTTTCATGGTCCAGTTGGAGATATCTAATAAGTTATTTATTTCGGTAGCTGAAGGTTTTGCTAGCCTAAAGTTTGATGTTTTTCTTTTTCTTTTTGTTGAATAAAATGTTGGCTGCTTGGTTATTGTTTTGTATGATGGAACCTTACTTTTGATATGTAATTCATTTTGCTTATTTGTTGTTAGGCTTAAGAAAGTATTTTTAGCTAATGATATATTTTTCTGTAATGTCTGCAAACTATCCTCATCTGATATTGAACTAACGGATACTAAATTAGCTAGATTCTTTAAACTTCTAATAATGCTATCTTTTAAAATGTTAATATCTGCAGGTTCACAACCTTTTATAATTTTGCAGTCCAATTCAATTGAAGATGTTGGGAAATCGAGAGGTATAGTTGTTGTAAGTATACTAGGATTACTATGACGATGCACTAAATGGATATGCTTACAAGGGATATTTTTAGTTAAGAAATCCATACAGTCACAACTATATAAATGAGTACAAACTTTACATTCGGGACATTTAGTGAAACATTCAGTGATGTCACACAATTTTTGGTGTATTACAACTCTGTAATGGCAAGCATTTGTTTCAGATGGTATTAGCCAGGCTCCTTTATCGTCCTTAGTAAAACTTTCACATAGCTGTAGGCTTGCAATGTGTCTTGAATGCACCATTTTTAATTTATAGCTAATCTTTCCTTTTGTTAACTTTATTATTCTTTCATACACTTTGTCTCTGTTAAACTTTAACAAAGCGAACAAGCAATTATCAATTCTTTTATTGTGCTTACCTTGCAGGTAACTGTACTTAAAAACTTTGTGGAAAGATTCCATATACATATTAGTATTTATGCCATGACCCATACGATAACAGAATGCCCATATATGTTTATTATTAACCCAATATTTTTCAAAGTATTCAGCGAACATTTGTGTCAAAACTGATGATTGCAAGTAACCCATCAATGAGTTTAAATAGTCATCAAATAGGTTTTTATCACTAAGCTGTAAAACAAATCTTATTCGTTTGTATATATCTGCTTCCATTTCAAGATTGTGTACTTTTTTATGCAATTCTTCTCTCCATGCTTTATCAACATGCCAGGTACACCAGAATTTCAGAGGCGCACATAAGTAAACATCACAAAATGCTTCATAGTATTGAGATGCCAAATCACTCATTATCCATTTTGGACAAAAACTTCCAGAATGTTCTTGTAATTTTATAAAAAAAATTTTTAAAAATCTAAATGAATCACTGTTTGCTATACACCATCCAACAGGTTGCCCCTCACCTAATTCATCTACAACTAACATTGAAGTGAGAAGAAAATCATATGCATTTGTGCCATGCGTAGAATCAATACAAACACCATTTTTTCCAAACTGTTGCAGCATTTTTTTTTGGTGCTCTGTTTGCATTATAATTATAAAGTCTGATTCTTTAAATGTATTACATGTATCTAACACACCCTGTAGTTTATAATATAAAACAGGACTATTTGTCTTCATTTGCCATTCTTTTAGCCAAATTGCAACACTGTCTTGATCATTGGCATGAAGTTGTATAGAATTAATGTTGAATGCTTTTTCTAGGTTTTTGATATCTTGACGCTGGGTTAAATGTAACCTGGATTGAACACAACTTGTTTCATCTCTAATATCATTTAGAATTCTATCTTTGGTTACACCCATTTTCAGTTTGCAAGCAATTTCTTGCCTTTGAACGCTTGATAGAGAAATATGTTGAATTTCATTTTTATGTCCATAGTGTGAGTAACAAGCATTAACAATAACATGTCCATCTACAGTTTGGGTAACTTTAAGTGTGGACGTGCAATTTTTAGCAATTTTTCGAGTACCTATTAAATAGATATTTGTGATCATATAGATTAAAATAGTATTTGTATATCATATATATAATACATAAAATCTGAACATAGCAAAGATAATTAATCATCATCTGTAAAATTTTAAAAGATTTTTAAAACAAAGTGACGTATAGCACACAAAAACTAAACATGTTTAATAGTTTTTAGATATTTACATTAGGTGTTCTAATATCATTTTAAATGAACCCTGTATTTAACAAAAATGTCATTAAAAAGTGGTCACTAAATTAAAATTTGTGGCAAATACAAACATTTTTTCTTCTTCTAAATATCGCTATTTACTTGATACATACCACTACTTTTAACTAGTCTTTTCTTCGCCATGCATTTATAAAGTCCACTTCTGTTGCATTGATAGTATGATACTTTCCTACCATCTTTATCAATCTTTTCACCAGAAGGTAAAACATATTGTGTTGCATTATTACTTTCAACATCTGATTTCCACATTTCAAATTCTAAAAAAATTATTTACAAGAATCAAATAACTACTACAAGACAAAAAGAGAGACAATGAATTTGAAAGCAATTGTGTAACACCTTATATAAAAAAAAAATTCATAACCATCAACAGCAACTGGACTAAATATATTTTTTTATTTATGTAAGTAATTGTGTTTGGAACTACTACAAATTCAAAATCATTTTCACGACACATAATCAGTTACAAATTAAAAAAATAACAAAGCAAGAACACAAAAAGTTGGATGCAAAATAAATGGCATATTTACTCTAAACTATTTCTACTTTTAAAAACATTAAAGCATTACCTCGATAATTAGCAAATGATAATTTTTCTTTCTGAAAAGTATAAAAATGAACTGTAGATAAATGTTTTCTTAAATCCTTAACTCGCCTACATTTAAATCCACATTGAAGACAAAAAGAATTTCCTGATTGAATATTTTCTTGTGCTTCATCAATTGATTTGTGTTTATTTTTCATATGCCGCATCATGTTTTTTTTTTGGGTGAAAGAGATATTGCAAATTGCGCATTTTAAAGATAAATCGATATTTTTTACACTGGCCATATTTTTTTTATTTAAGTTGGATTCGAAAACATTTGTATATATGGCATCTTCATCAGAATTAGTATCACTTACCTCAATACTGCTGGAAACTTCACGCACAATAGTGGTAGGAACAACAAAATCAAGATTTATTTCTTTTGAGATAAACCATGACATTAAAACTAATCTTAAATATTTAGAATATTTAGTAGGGTCTTTTAAAAAAATGTAATTATTGGTCCCTATTTGACCATTATTTATCATACATTTAAAGTAATCATATTTTAGGCAAGAGATTGCACATACTATTATGGTAATAACTCCACAAATATTTCCACATGTCTGCATGGGATAATTTTCTTTGCAAAAAGAACTGCATTTTTTAACTCCATTCATATGTGTCTTTGGATCATGACAATAAGTGATATTAAAGCTTTCGTTTATGTGATACAATTTTCTGATTAATAATTTAACTTTAGTTAAAAAATCATCTGGAGCTGACCATCCTAAAGAATCTCCATAGTAAAAATTACCTTCAATACTATCATAAACTGCAAGTGTCCAGTGGCAACCTGCATTTAAATCTGTACCAGAAAATGTTTTCTCGTTGTTTCCTCCAACATTTATAATAAAGATCAGCTTTTCAGGGACAACAGTTATTCTTGATACATAATGCTCAATATTTCCTAAAAAGTTAAAATAAATTACCTTTGAATGGCTTTGGATCAAGTTTAAAATGCTGGACATTTGCAGCATATGATCTGATGAAAGCCATCTAGCACAACATAACTCAGCTAAAGTATTAGGGCTCATCCCATATTCTGATATTTCATTGTTAGCTGGCCTTTTAAAAAGCACTTCTTTGAATTTTTCAATTAAATTTTGAGAAGGAAAAATACTGATTGATTTTGGTACTAACTTGGGAGAATTAAACCATGTTAACTCTTGATCAACTGCTAGCTTCATTTCTTGAACCCTATGAAGAGCTATTAGAAGCTGAACACTTTCATACATGAACTTTCCTAGATTGCATTCTATATAATGGATTCCACTCGCAATATTATTACGCATAGATAGTTCAGTGGACCATTTCATTAACTGATGTTTAGGTGGTAAACTTTTAAGAGAAAATACATCATCAGTTATATCAACAGGAGACTGGCTTGTTTTGATAGAATAATCTTGAACAGATTTAATAAACTGTTTCTGTGACTCGTAAGCATTTTGTCGATTATAATTGTTGATCGTAAGGTGATTAAGCTTTAACTTGTTTGAAGACAAGCTAGCAGATGCCTAAATAAAAGTTCTGTCTTTTAGAAGAAGAAAAAATGCATTATATTTAATGTAATAAAACTGTACTAAAACTCACCATCGTTATTGCGTATTAGAAACTAGAAACTAGTAGCGTGCTCTATCCCATATATATTGTACATATATTATATATATATATGTTTATCCATACAAAGGCATAAACTTTTTTTAAATACGGCAACGAGAAAAAATTGTTTTCCGGACTAAGAAAAACAATCTTTTTTCGTCCAATCAAAATAGGGAGCCATTCCTGTATTTAACGATTAGTAAAACAGTAAAAAGTTATTACCTGTAGCTGGTAGTGAAAGTCCTCAAAAATGCTTTTTATATTTTAAAGAATGCAAAAGATACGAGAACTTGAAGCGTATTTCTGACAAAAATACACCATATAGTACAAATGCTATTCGTTTTGTGTGCATATCAGACACTCATGGTAAACACAGCGAAATACCGGACCTTCCTGAAGGCGATATTTTGATACATTCAGGAGATTTTAGTATGTTGAGCCATAAGAATGAGTTAGAAAGTTTTAACAATTATTTAGGAACCTTAACAAACAAGTTTAAGCATATAATTGTAATTGCAGGCAACCATGACATATCTTTTGATGATAAAAAATGGAATAGTTCTAGTATAGTCTTATCTGTTGCAAAAACATATTATTTAGGTTCACCATTTGCTAAAATGTTGAGTCCTAAAGATTCAAAAAGTATTTTAACTAATTGTCATTATTTACAAGATGATTTTATCATTATTGATAGAATAAAAATTTATGGGTCACCTTGGCAACCTCCTCATTTTGATTTAGCATTTAATTTAACACGTGGAAGCAACATAATGGAAAAATGGAATAATATTCCATCTGATACTGACATTTTAATTACTCATGGACCACCACTTGGCATTGGAGATGAAATAAGTAATTGTTATCATGTTGGGTGTGCAGATTTGTTAGTCACTGTACAAGACAGAGTTAAACCAAAGTTTCATATATTTGGACATATTCATGAAAGCCATGGTATGTGGAGTGATGGAACTACAACTTTTGTTAATGCAACAATTTGTGATAAAAAATATGAACCAGTTCAATCTCCTATAGTCTTTGACTATTATTGCAATAAATAACAATTTATTTTATTATTTGCATTGTGCATGGAAACTAATTATTAAACATTTAAAATATGCTTAAACTATGCTTGCAAAATATGCTCTGCATAAATATGCGAGGGGAGGTCTAGTTATTTATTGATGTTTAACCTTTCTGTGTTTATACTCATTTAATTTAAATCAGGTTACTATCTGCTATCTAAACCAGATACTATTGATAATTATACTATTTCTTTTTATATAAACCAGATAACTGTTTATTTTATTTTTTTACCTAATTATTTTTTTGGAATTGATTTCAATTGTAAATATTGTATATACAAATATAAGTTATTCTAATAATTTTTCAGTATTATTTCAATAATGAATAATTATTTTGATTATTTAAAGCAATTTTAATAATGACTTTTTATCAAAAGAGTTTTTGATAATAAATGTTTTTCAATTTGATTTTTTTGAATAATATCAGTGATCAAATAATGCAGAAAAACAAAGTGTCAAGCAGTACTGCTTTTTTAATATTTTTAATGAGACGTTATAAAAATCCAATATTTTTAGTATAAAAGTACAACAACTTTGTTAACTACAATTGATGCTACAAAACAAAGTTTTTAATAAAGAAACTAGTTAGCTGCCGAATAACTATTTTACAATAATATTAATGATAAAAAAAATAATAATAATAGGGATATAATACCATTGATAATCATTCTAAAAAATTATTCACTGTAAGTAGAAGTGTGATTATAAATAGTAATTATAGGTATTAAATTATATTATATAAAATTATTTTAATTATATGATATAGTTGTATAGCACCAGTAGTATATGAATAATAACATACTACGGTTGTGTCTCATACGTTTAATATGCTACTCATTAAAAAAAGTTTTGCTACTACTTTAGTCAAATGATTTTTTTTTTTTCTTTTAATTTAATAAAAAGTTGTTGTAACTTATTTTGCATGATTTAAAGTTTTGTTTCTATTGTCATAAATTTTTCTATTTTCGAAACATTTTTTTTTTTTTAATATTGTTGTTTTTAGTCCTGTTTTTGTGACTTCTAAAAAACTTTTAAAAAACCTTTAGTTCATCAACATTTTATTGAAATAGAAAATATAACTTTAAAATAATTTAATATTTTTTCCAGTCTTTTAAAGTAAACAGTAAATAACCTAATAAAGAATGTTTTTAATTAATATAAAGATAAACAAGTGAAATTTTTGGAGTAACGTAAATCAAAAGATATTTAAATCTTTTTAAACATATAAATTATAATTCATTAATTTTTTTGCATATATATGTATATCTTTTCATATATTTTTTGCATTTAAGTTTAATAAAATCAATAAATATTATTTTAAATAAATTTTCTTTATTTAATTCATTAAAATTTAATTTTATCAATAAATATTATTTTAAATAGTTTTTCTTGATTTTATTATTTAAAATTTATTAAAATTTAATAATATCAATATTTATTATTTTAAATAAATTGATTTTAATAACTGATTTTATTTCTATAAATCTTGATTTTATTGATACTTCTCCTCTTCCTCCCCCTCCCTTTCCTCCGCCATCACTTTTTCCTCCGACTTCTATTAGATCTATTAAAACATTCTTTAAAATATTTGCAGAATCAAGAACCTTTTAATTGCTTTGAAAATTAATTTCTTATGTGTAATTTATAAATAGTAAAAAGCAGCTTTATTTTAATTTTTTTATGATCATCATGAATTATGTTATAAAACCTGGATTTACCTTTTATATGAATAAAGTATATACTTTTAGATTTGCATAATATTTGAAAAGTAACAATTATTAATTCTGAGGGTTAAGATAGTAAAAAAGTTGACATACAGATTGTTAAAGTTTTTACAAGCAATTTGCTAATGGTAACAGCTGAAAAGACAAAAAAAATCAGTGAAACACGCTGGTGGTCAAAACAGGTGACGCTTGAATGAAATCATGGTGATGCTTCACAAGTAGAACAATCTATAATGCTCCACAAGTGCAATCTTTGTATGCTCTTTTGGAAGATATTAATTGTTTAAAGATGTCGTCAAAATTTGATGCAAAGTCATCATTTGAAGCCACAGCACTGCATGACAAATGGTTTAATTCGATGTGCTTTTTGCAGCCTTTCTGATTCTCTTACACCATTTTGCAGCCTTTCTGCTACACCATTTTGGAACAAGCTTCCGAACATTTGCAAACAAGATGGCCGCTACATAATCTGACACGTTTACATGTGTCAGATTTTGTAGCAGCCGTCTTCTGTTCATTAGACACTGAAGAATTTGCCTGCTGGGAATTTTCTGACGAAGATTCCAAAACAACCAGCACTATGTACAATGCAATCGTTAACAGTTAGTAACTAACTTACTAAATGTTGTAAGCTTTATAGATATTATAATTATTTAGACATTTAATTATGTTATGAAATGTTTTTATATATTATGTATATAGGAATATATTATAAGTTAAACAACCGAGATTATTTAAAAATCATTAAGTTTTTAAATAATCACAAAAGTTATAAAATTTACTTTACAATATACTTAAAGTAGTAGGGTCTTCTATGCGTTAATTTCCCTTGGCAAATAATTTAAATTAATGCAAGTTAAAGCAAACAACTTTAGCAACAAAGTCAAAAATATGATAAAAGTAATTCATAATTAAACGGGTCATTAAGTGTAGCACTCCTACTAAAAAAGAAAATAAGTTAGTAATCTTACAACCATTAAATATTTTGAAATAATTTTTACACAGGCCATCATATAATTATTTTTTTGCACATTTAAAAAAAAATTTAAATATTGAGAAAACCGGAGTTTTTTTCTTAGTTTTTCGATTAACTTAGTTTACTGGTAATAAAGAGTTGTAAACCGATAATTTTCTTTATTGAACATATTTATTTATTATCCCTTTTTTTTCATATCTATAAATAACAAAAATTTAAGGAAAATAATTTGAATCGGTTTTCTTTACAGTTCACACCCGTAAAAATGAATTGAAGTATCTTACTACAGAGGTAGCTAGAATATTTTTTACATATAAAAAGTCGATTTGTTGCATAAAATTTGTATCAAATAAAAAACTGGCTACCTCTGTAGGAACATGATTTGATACATTATTCTTTACAGACTAACAAGAAAAACCTATAATGCAAAATTTTATTTGGCTTTTCTTGGTTTTTCATTAATTTAGTATATCATTAAGTTGAAAATTTATCATGTATATTATTAAGTTGTAAGTATAATGCAGAAGTTTGATTATTATCATAAGCAATTCAAAAATTTATCAAAAACATGTATTTTTTTACTTTGAAATTTTACCTCTTAAAAAAGAAAAATTGAGAAAAAAAGTTCTTCAAAAGTAGGTCAACCTGGTGCTCAAAAAAGCGAAATTATGTAAAAGTTTTAAAAATTATACCTTTTTATAAAAACATATTAAAGAAAAAAACTTGTAAATATGAAAATAACACAACTAAATCAGATAAACAGTAGGCAAAACGAAAAAAAAGGTTTTGAGTTGTATTTAATTGCAACAGGAGTTACATAAACTGCACAAAAATGTAAAGGAAAATGTAGAAGAGACAAAACTCTTAAAGGAAACGATACAGGTTAATACAATCCTATGTGTAAACTGCTCAATCAATATTTTAAACATAAAAGAATATCACCTATGAACGTTTACGAACGTTTATGAACTTTTTACGAGCAAAAAACAAAATGAATTTAAGAGTAAAGTTTTGTTACTTTTTTTAACTCTGAATTAAGATTACGTAATTAAATATTTTGCTTTTCCAAATACTGAAACTAAAATTTCTTAGGATGAAGAAATGAACCTAGAGATATATGTTGACTTTAGGCACATTGAGGAGATATCAAAACAATAAGCAAAAGCAATTGGTAGACCGTTAAGCAAAACCAAACTTTTTCAGAAGACAAAAACAAGCAACAAGTTTAACGTTAAAATCTAACAAAATTGAAACTAGGTATAAAAGAGATAACTTGCTATGCTTGTAATTTGGAGAGAAATACTTTGTTGATCACCAAAAAGAGTGCAAAACTTAAGGCAAAACATGTTATAAATCATCAAGCTATTTGTTACATAAATTTTTTACAAAACGCTTTTTTAAAAAAAGCTTTACAGGACAAGGCAACAAAAAGAGATTTAGTAAAACAAATGTGAAAGCAGTTCAAAAAGTGAATTAGAGGAAGAGTTTGCCAATTCAAAACAGAAAAGAAATTTAACTTACCCTTTAAAGCCTCTAAAATTGATAGGTTATTTTATAGCGCGAATTAAAGCAGAAAACAAAACAACTATTAAATAGGATATTTAGGCTATTTTTATAGCCAACAAAAATTTTGTTTATGTTTTGTTTTTTTTTGTTTTTTTGTTTTTTTCAGAAAAATATGAACAAAGTAAATTTACATTGAATATATTACTGGTAGGACTTCCAGAAGATCACATGATCTTATCATGAATCCCTTTACAATCTATATAACGAATTAAAAGGTAGAAAATTTACAAATATTAAAAATTACATAAGCGTTAGAATATTCTTCAGATGTTAAGCAAGTTTTAACATAATATTTTATAATATGGATATATAACATTCTCAATATTGAACAATATTAATATATAAAGTATTCAGCATATATTGTTTAAATAATATTTATCACACAGTCGACAAAAATATCAAATAACTTGAAATACTAAAAATAAACTATGCCAACTTTATATGGCGCTTCCCCATATAATATTGGCATAGTTTATATGGCAATGAATAAATGAATAATATAGTTGAGTTAGTTGCTTTTTATTTAGTATATATCGAGCTTTGTATAGAACTCCAATGTTTTTAGCAACCTTCATTGAAATACTATCAATTTGCTGACTCCAAGATAAGTTTTCATCTATTATGACTCCTAAAAATTTTGTAAATTTTTCTCTTTTTATGATTGTATTGTGAATAGGTCAGGTAAGATATTTTGGATTCTCTTTTTTTTAGAGGTTGGGTGAAAAAGTATAAACTTTAATAGAAATATTTTTATAAAGTATCGCGTTAATTTTTTGGCACCAAAAATTAAATTTTTTTTTTTTTTTTTTTTTTTTGTGCGTAAAGTTATCTGCAATAACAAATTTTTTTTTAAATTTGTTCAGAAATAAGATTATGAATCTATATTATTTTAACAATATATATATATATATATATATATATATATATATATATATATATATATATATATATATATATATATATATATATATATATATATATATATATATATATATATATATATATATATATATATATATAACAATATATATATATATTTATAACAATATATATATATATATATATATATATATATATATATATATATATATATATACATATATATATATATATATATATATATATATATATATATATTGTTATATATATATATATATATATATATATATATATATATATATATATATATATATTATACAATATATTAAACAATATATATATATATATATATATATATATATATATATATATATATATATATATATATATATATATATATATATATATATTTAAAACTGAAAAAAAATTATTTCAGTAATCCTTCTTTTTTATATATAGTTAATAAAAAAACCAATACAACAATTAAAGCTAGATATATCACCCTGATTATTCCATATCTATATTTTTATACAATTAAAGACCATCTTCGTGCACATTTTTTTTCCACATAAAAAAATAGTCTAACGCATATATCTTTGAGTGCGCTATCTAACGTTAGTAAAACGGGGGCAATTTTACAAATCACCAGTTGAAAAGCAAAAAACCCACCCTAATTAACCATAGGAAAAGAAATTAAAAATGCAAACATATTATTAATAAATAGTTGCAGAACCTATATTCATCTGAAGACGGATAAATTATCTAATTTAACTGGTATTTTAACAAAGTTAAATCATTTAAAAGTAAATAACTTTTTCATTTCAAAAGTAGAATGTCGTCTTCACTTAAATAAATGTTCTACATTCTTTTCTAAAAAAAACGATACCAAAACATGTATTTAAATGTGTAGTTTTTTTGGGTGGGTTTTCATTTTTCGACATCTACCTAAAATCGTTTCATGCATTTTTTTGGACGAAGTTTTTCAAAAACAAACTACGTTTTTTTTCCGCAATAAAAAGACACGTGTCCAAACTTCCTATATTAAATGTTGTTGTACATAAAATATATGAACAAGAAAATTCGAAGAGGATTGTATGATTCTGTCACCAAGGTTGTAAGATTTTGTCACCGAGACCATTTAACAATATTATAATAATATAACCAAATATTTCAAAAAGATTAGGCAAAATTCGTTTAAATTACAATAAAAATATTAGGTGTAGATATTTTTAGGAGTATGTTTCTTTGAGTAAAATATCGACAGAATAAAGTAAAATGGATGAAATCCATGATGAAAGAGTGCAATGTATACTGGATGAAGAACTAAAAAAATGAGTTGATACTAGCTCCTTAGAATCAGGAGTTCATGTTTAAATTAGTAAAGTCAGCGTTAAAGATGCAACATGGCTGTGGAAGAACCACTCTAAAGTTTATATAGTTATGGCCAAATTTTGACGCCGTTTTGCGTGTTTTTAATTTTGCGTTTTGCGTGGTGTTAATATGGCTTGGGCATGGAGGCTCAGCAAACTGTGAATGTTAACTGACACCGTAACGGTATTTCAGTGGTTTTAACGGGAAAATTGAGACTGATGTCAAAAGTGTCAAGTGAAATATTATTTAGGCAAAGAGTAAAACTATTTTGAGGTTTAATTGAAAAATGTAACAGGGAGATTGACGTAATTTAATATCATTAAAAAAAATCTAGCCGATTACTTAACAAGAGTACCTTGTCGGTAAATGAAAGAGTTGAAGCTTGAAGGCTTTACAAATAGTGCTGAAACTACTATGACAAATAAATATTCAACTTTAGAAATACATCAGCAGATTAGAAACTTTGGAGCTAGATAAACTTTATGATGCCATGTTATTTATGTTCGGAAGAAGTTTTCAGCCACAAAAGAAAAAGAGGTACGCAAGATAATTCGAGAGTGTGAACGGTTTTAATCAATAGATCCAGCACCCATCGTATATACAAACAGAGAGTTAAGAATTAAAAGAAACTGAAAAAGATTAGGCATGGATATCAATCATTACCATTACAGAGGACATCATTACCTAAGTTTATCCAATTGTGGTCATATAAGAATAAGAATGTAGCACGGCCGAATAAGTAAAATATTGGATCTAGAAATAGAAGTTAGAGATGATAGTCTGACAAATGACAAAAATGTTAAACACGCATATAATAGTGAGAATCTGAAAGTAAATACAGTAACAAGCGAGGGTGAAAATTACTCAGCGGTTAAAAGTGAAATTCAAAACACCGAGTTAGCCCTACGTCAAAGCAACCAAGAAAGAATATCTTTCAAACATTCTAAACATTGCTATTTTGTTTTTTTCGATCATTCGAAAATTTGATGATGTGTAATCTTCGACCATTTTATAATAACGTGCGTTTGAGTTGTAAGGATGTATTTTGTTGTGTTAATTTTTAGAATTTTATAACAGCATAGAGATTTTTTAAAAAGTAGAAGAACTAAACTTGATTTTTGTATAGTTTCTTTTTTGTAGTTACAACCGCTTTTATTGAGTTAACTTTTATCAAAAACTTCGTTGTTAATCAAATTGATATTGAAAGTATGTTGCGAACATTTTAGACCTATTGAGAAAAATGTAAAAACTTATTTTCTGCGTGCATGCCAAATTTCATTGAAAAAGATTATGTAGCAGACACCTAATTTTTTGTAGCAGAATTTAAAATATTGTAAATAAAGCAAAATATTGTGCATATTACAACAAATGTTTTATAACAAAAATACCGTTAGCCGGTAAAATTATTGGCAGTTTTTTTAAGAAATTCTTGTAATCAAATTTTGTTACTTAAATGAGCACAACTTTTTGTAGAACTTTTATTTTGTTATGAAATTTTTACTATTGTTATACTGATTTTAACCTCTTTTATAACAATTGATAATAAAAAAGTATAAAATTTTTACACTCATACCAAAATTATTTGATAAAATTTGAAATTTATTGATGAATATAAATTTAGTTAAGAATGGTAATAGTGCAAAACTCGGTAAAATATATCCCTTATTTTTGGGATTAGGGTCACAGGTTTTATAGAACAATGTAGTTCCCAGGCTCCAATCATAGCTATTTTGTGCTAGCATTCTTATTTGCTAAACATAAATATATCAAAGTTTGAAGTTTGCTCCATGTTTGTAAGTTATTTTTCTTAAAAATCAAAAAAAGCTGAGGTGATCTCTGTAGGAAATTATAATAGATGCTCGATTTACTCTTTTGTATATTTTTTAATAAAAAGTATTAACTAGAGGAATTATAATCATAATTATTTTACTGTTATTAAAAGTACAGTTGTTGTTGAAAATTGTCTGACAATTTAGTTTGTAACTTGATTATTTAAAGGAAGACTTATTATTCCAGCACAACTGGTTTCGAATAATCCTGCAATAAGCACTAATCATAAAATTTAAAATATGCCGATGTATTCAAATTAACATAAGTTAATTATCTCAGATTAAAGTAGATTTTTTTTTTCTAGTATAATTTGACTGTAAAATAAAATCTCATCAAACTTTTTGATAAATAAGCAAAAAGATAATGAAATTAACAACTTAAAAAAAAAGACGTAGGTTCGAAAAACAGACTACACGAAAAAGGTGGAAACATAATCAAGTGTATATTTTAAAACCAGTTGGGAATCGAGGAGTACATGGTGATTTAAAAAACCCAATGTCTAAGATGATATTAAAAATACTAGGTAATACTAAAAAGAATTTTTGCTAGAAATAAAAAGACTTTTAAAAGGATTTTGTAAGCATCGAATTTTCGTAAAAGAGTTTTGAATTAAAAGTAAAGCGGCTTCCAAGCAACCACAGATTTGTCTTAAACGATTGCAATGGCTTAGGAGCACAATTGAAAGCAAAAGAAACCGCTTATAATGTCTTACTAAACGGCTTTATTGACGCAGATATGCAATTATTTAACAAAAGGTTTATTTGCACGTTTTTTTAAAGTGCAAATTATAAGCTATTCGCACGTTTGATAAAAAAAAAGGAAAAAAAAACTTCAAACTTGATGAGAACTAAAAAACTTTTTTATAAATCACTTTCAAATCAAAAAATGATCTAACGCAGTGAAGTGTATATTTGTAGACGCAGTGGAGTGGAGCTATTTATGAATAGGCGCAGTGTAGCGTATATATTAGAGCCATAGCCACAGTTTTCACTTGTTCAGTATAGCTATTTTCTAGGCATGGTGTGACCTCCAAATATTTCTACTTTATTACTTGTTTCAAATTAGGATGTTTTACAAAAAGTTATGATGATTGGAGCTTGGGAACAAGAAATACCCTTCCCCTCTCCGACCCTTCGAGAGAGGGGACAGTATTTTAAACATATTTTTTGAGAATTTAAAATAATATTTAAATTTATCGACAGATTCAAATTTTATAAAAAATCTTTTGGCATTTAGAAGTAAAGTTTACAATCCCCTATAACATAACATTTATTAAAAATTATACTCTAACCCTGAAAATAAAACTTATCACTAACCCCAAAAATAAAATTTATCATATTGAAAGCCATACCCAAACCAAACCCTAAAGCAAACCTAGACCAAACCCAGAGCCTAACCATAAGTTTTAGGGTTAGGGTTTGTTTAAGGTATGGTTTTCAACAATATTCGTTTTGTATAAGACTTTTTTACGGACTTAGTAAAGGGGATGCCTGATATACATTTCCACCCTTTTGCATACCATTTCCGTCAGTATTGTTCTATATATAATTTGATGACAATTTTAATTTATTAAATTACCTTACATTTACAGAATAATAATTCCAGGGTTTCTAATTCAAAAACATCAATAACTTATGTTTCTGATGTAGCATGGTTAAAATAAAATTTATTTATTGTTAGGTATGTCATATGAAATTTTTAAATTAATATAATACAAGATTGTTATATGTTATTGGAAAGAGCTTCATAACAGTAGTTAAAGGTTAGCTAATTTAGGGGGGCTTATTCGCAAATTTAGGGGTCTTTTTGAAAATTAAGGAGCATTTTTTTTCTTTTGTATAATAGTATAAGTAATACTATAAGTAAATGTCAAAAACATATAATATGATTCAGTCTAAAAAGTTATAGTCTATTACCTCATTATACACTTTTGGCTAAAGCTTAGTTATCATCATCATTGTGTCATTTTTCAATAAATTTTATTTATTGGTGGAACAAAAAGGTTGTAACACAGATTGTGGAAATGGCAGTTGAAACAGATTGAAACACTTAGTACAATACATTTATAGCTTTGTTTACTTAGTATGTTTAATTTTTAAAGATGAGGCAAAAGAAAAACCTACTCCAAATTGGCAAACCATAAATCAAGATGTGACACCATACATACCTTCAATCATTTTTGAATACTTCACCTATTCAGCAACAATTACATTTAGGTAATTTGTGACAAAGTATTAAAGTCTTTTCTAAACTTAATGCAACTAAATTTTAGTAACTTCCTTACTAAATTAACAAAATACTACAGTCAGTGAAAATTATTAAGAATTTTTCTTTTACAACTGCTAATCTCTCATATTTTTTAATTACCAATAAGCATATAAACACACTAATATTTATTGTAAGTGTGTGTGAATGGATGATTTATTACTTGTTTATCATTTCTAATTTTTTTTTTTTTTTTAATCAAATGTTCATAAAACTACTTTTATTAATTTTTATCGCTAATTATTAAAGCTAGTAAGATTAGATTTAAACTAACTTTTAAAAAGGTTCACTACAGTGAACGTTTTTAAAAGTTTGTTTAAATCTAATCTTACTTTACTGTTTTTTTTTTTTTTTTTTTTTTTTTTTTTTTTTTTTGTATTTTGAAATTAGTAACAAATAATTTTTTTTTAGTATCACAGACAGATCAATTGGGCAATACTATTGTGAAAAGATAGAAAAAAAGCTATTCATCTAAGCATTAAAAACTGAAGGTAGTCAAATCAATTGGATTAAAACTATATTAACCAACAGATCTCAACGAGTCATCCTTGGAGACGTTCAATCGATTTGGTTACCTGTGACTAGTAGCGTTCCGTGAAGATTAGTTTTGTGTCTAATTTTGTTTTTCATTTTCATCATCAACCTGCCAAATGTAATAAGCAAAAAAAAAACATGGCCAATTTGATAATGAACAGACCTTTATTTTTAATTAGAGTGTAGCTCTGAGCATAACTTGGGAGTCCGATTTAAAAATAACTTCAAATTAGAAAGCCAATTCATCATCTTATGTAAAGCAAATCAAAACATGGCATTTTAAATTATACCTTTATTTGTCATGATAATAATTCTTGGAGATAACAACATAATCCACCTATACTCGAGTTTGCAATTCCAGCTTGGAACTATTTGGTAAAAAACGAGTAAATTATTGAAAGAATACTACACAGATCCACAAAGGATCCACATGAACTGAAAAAACTAAGCTACAAATCTAGATGCACAATTCGGCTACGCATCTCTTGTACGCTAATCAAAAGAGACTTTAACGCAAAAAAATACAGCAACAACTTAGCGCTTTCAAACTTTTTAATAACCAAATTGCAAATACATGAAACAGCTTGCAAGATAAGTTAGTCTACTCTTTATCTGTCTACAGCTTCAAAGCATGTCTTGATAGATTCCAAAGTTACAAAAGCTTACAACTCTCATTAATAAGGGCTGCAATATGAGCTTCACAAATGTTAACTATAATTTGACAATATAAATTTTGTATTGTGTGAAGTATTTTTACTTTTTTTTTTTTTTTTTTTTTTTGTAAAAAAATGTATAATATTCTTAACACGTTATATTTTATTGTTGTTTTTTTTTTGAAATAGTTGAAGGGTGGAGTGGGTGTGTTGGAGTGGGGTGAGGGTAGGGTTGCCAGACGTCCAGCTTTTACGGAGAAGAATAGAGCGCCAAACCAGTAAAAATAAATTTTTTTACTGTGTTTTCCTTTGTAAATACCGGACACCTGGTAACCCTAGGTGAGGGAGCTATATATATTATAAATAATAGACATCACTATACATCACGATGATAAACCGAAACATTTACAAATCAAACTTGGTATCCCTCAAGAATCATTCTGGCTTTCTTTTAACTTTAATTTGTACTCAAAATCTTTATAAAATCTCTTCATAAAGTCAAATTAGATTTCATAATTTATATAAATGAATTTCTATTGACTAGAATTCATCTTAAAATTTCCACTTAAATTTTGGTCACAAATATTATTCACAAATATCAAATAACATATTTAAAGCTAACCGTTTTTTATTATACAAAAATTCTTTTATTTATTTTTTACCCAGTAAACTAACAAACACCATTATAGCATGGGCAAAAACTTATAAATCTAAGTATAGTTTTCTGCATTGACAACAGAAACATGCTTCTCAAGTTATTTTTTACAAAGACTTGTTTGCTCATGTAAATCCGTTACTTAAATAGATGATTGCATTAAACATTTATCAAATCAAAATTTATTAAAATATATTCTTTATGTTCAAAAACAGGATAGAATTTGTTCCTATTCAACCTTTTTATTTTTTTATTTATTTTTTGTTTTTTAGATGTCCCAAGAAGAACTAACTGTCTTGTCACAGAGCACTACAGATAAACATTTAACTAGAAAATTCACGCCTCCTTCCTTACCGATGGTGCAAAAATATGCCTAGAATTTATAATGCTGTACTTGATTTATATTGTATATATTTATTGTATATTTATTGATGTACTTGATTTATATTGTATATTTATTTTCAAACACAGGATAGAAATTGCTCCGATTCAAATTCAAAATAGCAAAAAAAAACTTTTTAAAAACAAAACAGTTTTGACAGTAAAACTTCAAAAAACTTTAAAAAAAGCAACAAATGCAAACACTTTTTTGTGGTATTTAATTACTAACTAGCAGTAAACAAATCGTAATACGGGTTGTTAGTCAAAATTTAAAGTCATAACTTATAAAAAACAACTGCATGACCGGGGCTACAAGAACAATTTTCACCAATAATTGTTGATAATTGTTTCTTGCAAATAAACAGTAAAAAGTAAAATATAGTTTAACAATAAAATAGTTTCAATGTGTATATCTCTGAACTAATAATATAAAAGAAAATGTAAATATATCGCTTAGCGTTTAAATTTTATAGTTTTTCAAAGGATAAGATTTAAGAATTGTTTTGTAAAATAAAAGAAACAAAATTTAATAAAATATTAAAATGACAAAAATAACATTTAACTTAAATTCAAACCAATTCTTAAATTCAAAGAATTGGTTTGAAAAAATAAGATATGATTTCATATAAAACACATTTTATTGTTGAGCAATTTATAATTTAACTTATTTAAATTTATATTTATAATAACTTTTTATTGGCAATTCAGTAAAAGCAAATAAACAGTAAAAAGTAAAAGTAAAGGATTAATAAACAACGCAAAAATAAAAATAAATTTCTTAAAAAGAAGATTATCATTTAAAATAATAAAATATATGTACATAAGTTGATATCTATTAATAATCTACAGTAATTAATTAATTAACTATTATTTTTGATTTCTAATTTAAAGAAGCTTTAGTAGAAGAAGTTTAATTCATTATCATTCATAGAATATAGAAGATTGAAATCAAATAAAAATAAAGAACGTAGAAACTCAACGAAGACTTGGAGGTTTTGTCATGCTAATGTTAGACGCGTCGATAAAAAGTTGACGTATTACATCAACTTTTTATCGGCGCGTCTAACTTTAGCGGTTCTCATGACAAAACCTCCAAGTCTTCGTTGAGTTTCTACGTTCTTTATTTATATTTGATTTTAATCTTTATTCTAACATAATCTTCAATTGTAAGTTTTTTTTTTTTTTAAAGGCTATAAGGATAGTTTTAAACGTAGATCGTTTCTCACACGCACAAACATTATTTAACACTTTTGTATGAGTTTATGTAAACTCATACAAAAGTGTTTCTTGTTAATAAAAATAATGTTTGAAGTTTTCTTCGCACTAGAATCATTTTTCTCTGGATTTTTTTTTATTTTTTTATTTTATTATTATTATTATTATTATTTTGCATCTTCTTTTCATATCACAAGTATCGTGTCAAATTTTTCATTATTATTCAAAATTTATTATTTCTTTAACGATTATAAAACACTTTTGAAAATGCATTATTGAGGAGATAAATCAATGATTTAAAAAGGATTTTAATGTCATATGATAAATATTTCCTACTTGTTTTGTTAAAGTTTTTCTTTGATCCACGTGTAGCAACTTTGAACAATTTTAGCTATAGAGGTCATACTAGTCACTTACGTGTTCGAACATATAAAACATCATATATGCACACATACCAGCAAAAACATTTGTATGAACATAAATATACACAAAATTTATAAAGTATAGACATATATATATATATATATATATATATATATATATATATATATATATATATATATATATATATATATGTGTATATATATATATATATATATATATACACATTACATAAATACACACATACAAACATAATACATATTACATAAATACACAGATACAAACATAAATACACACATACATAAATAAATACATACATACATAAATACATACATACATTTACACATAGATTACATACGCATATACATACACATATACATGTATACATGTATATGCACATTTACATGTATACACAGGTACATATACACATACATATAAATATACACACTTATACACAATCACTGATTTCAAAATATAACTGGATAGCGGATTCTGTTTTTTCCGAAAAAAATTGAAGCCGAAATTGGCCTCCCAAGATGGCGGCGATTTTAGTTCCTAGCGGTGAAACCACTGATCTCTATAATAACTGGATAGCGCAACTCTGAACAAAATTTTGAATTTTTTGACGCCAAAATCGCCATATTGGAAAGCCCCAGATATTTGTATTCCCGTAAGCTTTAAGCGACTAATCGCTTTATATTAAATACAATATCAGATTTCAACTAAGTTAAATATACAATGAGCGGATTAAAAAAAGATCTTCGAGGTTCAAAGTGTTGTGCATATGGGTGCAAAAAAAGGAAAAGAACTGGAGGCTTAAGAAGCAATAGTTCAGGAAGTTCCGATGAGGAATCTGTTGTTAAAAGAAAATTACCTAGAACTTTTCATTTGTATGTATACAATACTAGTCTTTAATGACAATGCTCTCTTTATTGAAGAGAGCAGTGGTCATTAAAGACTTTAATATTATAAAAACATTAATATTATAGGTCTATGATAATAATATAGACTATGTTATTATCATAGACCTATAATATTAATGTTTTTATAATATTAAAGTCTATTGTAGATAACTATATTATAGTTATCTACAATAATTCTTATATAGTTATTTTTATAGATTACTTTTTCAGTTACTTTTTCTTAATTAACATTCATATATATACATACATGTATATATATATATATATATATATATATATATATATATATATATATATATATATATATATATATATATATATATATATATATATATTAGCCAATAACAATAATATGATTTAGATTTCCTTTAAATGGGGACCGTAAAAGAGAATGGACTTTAAAGATGCATCGTGATAATTGGCAACCAAGTAAATCCAGTGTTATCTGCTCAGACCATTTTATGGAAAAATACATTGATAGAACTGGTCAGGTTGTTCGACTCAGAAATAATGCTATACCTACTCGATTTAAAAGTTTTCCTGATTATTTAAAAAAGGTTTTTAAAAACACATTCATATATATATATATATATATATATATATATATATATATATATATATATATATATATATATATATATATATATATATATATATATATATATATTTACAAATATAATACAAATAGATAGATGTATATCAAATGTATATCAGTATGCACCTTTTGATTCTTAATTACCCGCTGCAAAATGCCTGAGGCTTGTAACATATTTGCAAGGTAAACAACTTACACATTGTTGTATGAATCATTAGTTGGGCAATGTGAGTGTAACACAACCCAAAGGTTCCTTAGGCAGTAAATAGTAATTGTATATATATTTACCAAATATATATGTATATATATTTAATTTAAATTTATTTATGTTTTGTATATAAACATGTATATATATTTATATATATATATATATATATATATATATATATATATATATATATATATATATATATATATATATATATATATATATATATATAATATTTTACAGCCATTAAAATATTATATGTATAATATTTTATAGGAAGTAAAATTTCAAGCTGAGGTAGATATTAAAGATAAAGAACCAACTATAGTGGAAGAGTGTAGTTCTAGCTATATAGAATTGAATAAAAAACTTGAAATAAGCCATCAAAAAATTTGCATTTTAAAAAAAAAGCTCAAAATTGCCCAACGAAAATGTAGCAGAATGAAGAAAACAGTAGTTTCCATTAAGTCTTTAGTTAAAAGTTTGAACAAAAAAAAAATCATTTCCCAAAACTGTCAAGAAATGCTTTTAAAAACATTTTCTGGAGTACCGAGAGCACTTATGCAAAAAATAGTGACTGGTAAGCATTCCAACAAGGGGCAAAAATATCCTTCTGAAGTTAAGGCATTTGCATTGACATTGCAATTTTATTCTACAAAAGCTTATGAGTTTGTGAGAAAAACATTTGATTTTGCATTGCCTTGTCAATCACACATTCGAAAATGGTATGCAAAAATTGATGCGAATCCTGGCTTTACAAAACCTGCGTTCAAAGCTATAAAGTTAAAAGTTGAAGAAGCAAAAAATAAAAATAAAATAGTAGTTTGCTCCCTCATGTCAGATGAAATGAGCATTAAAAAACATATATCATGGGATGGAGAAAAATACAGTGGTTATGTTGACCTTGGCTATGATATAGATGATGACTCAACACCTGTAGCAAAGGATGCATTGGTTTTTATGATTGTAAGTATCAACAGCTCGTGGAAAGTTCCATGTGGATATTTTTTTATTAATGGTCTCACTGGAAGTGAAAGAGCAAATCTCATTAGAGTATGTATCCAGCGTTTGTCTGATGTTGGTGTGAAAGTTGTATCAATTACTTGTGATGGTCCATCTTGTCATTTTAGTATGCTTTCTGAACTTGGAGCTTCATTGAAAGTTACAAATATGGTACCTTCATTTCCACATCCACTTATAGCAAATAAAAAAGTTTTTGTTCTTCTTGATGTATGTCATATGCTAAAGCTGATGAGAAATACATTAGCAGAAAAAGGCATTTTGTTTGATTCTGAAAAGAAACAAATATGTTGGAAATACATTAAAGATTTACAAAATCTTCAAGATGCAGAGGGTCTGAGACTTGGTAATAAACTTAAATCTCAGCATATAGATTGGAGGCAGCAAAAAATGAAAGTTAACCTTGCGGCTCAAGTATTCAGTTCCAGTGTTGCTGATGCTATTGAATATTGTTGGACTGAACTTAAGTTACCACAGTTTAAGGATTGTGAAGCTACAGTAAAATTTATTCGAATAATTGATCAGCTTTTTGACCACCTTAATTCAAGAAATCCATTTGCTAAGGGCTATAAAGCAGCACAGCGTGTCAGTAATAAACACATCTGGAATCCAT
This sequence comes from Hydra vulgaris, assembly GCF_022113875.1. NCBI lineage: Eukaryota > Metazoa > Cnidaria > Hydrozoa > Anthoathecata > Hydridae > Hydra > Hydra vulgaris. The sequence continues at coordinate 33,272,639 of NC_061159.1, read as the reverse complement.
TTTTTGATGAGGCTTACAGGTATATTTTATAAATATTAAAAGTTCTTTCGTTCTTCCTCTCTTTATATATATATATATATATATATATATATATATATATATATATATATATATATATATATATATATATATATATATATATATATATATAATAAATATATATATATATATATATATATATATAATAAATATATAAAAAGAGACAGAAAGAATATATATATTTCTGTGTGTGTGTGTTAACTTGCGCACTGTATGTTATCTTTTACTTGTATAATAAATTTAAATTGAATATTATTATATAAATAATACAAAATAAAATTGCCAGGTACATAACTGGTCTTCAAAATGAAATGGGTATTGAAATGCACACAACAAATAGAAAGACTGCTTTTATTGGATTTCTTGTAGCAATAGAAAGCACAAAGCAGGTATGCATGTTATACATATATATATATATATATATATAATATATATATATATATATATATATATATATATATATATATATATATATATATATATATATATATATATATATATATATAAATTAGTAAAAACACTTATCTAATTTTTTCAACACTTTGTTTTGCCATCAGACTCATCAGGAAGATTCTTCCTGATGAGCCTACTAATGGCAAAACAAAGTTTTGAAGAAAATTACATAAGTGTTTTTACTAATTTATTATTGCTCTGTTCTTTAAGAACATTGAGCACTCTGTAGAATAATGTAACATAATTAGAAAATTATAAGAAGCATTAATAATTATACCTGAATTTCTTTTATTTTCCCTTTGGTTTTGTGTACAATATTTTTACGAGATTTATTATTAATCAACCATTAATTATCAGCATACAACTGATAAATGTAAGTTGAAATAATAATTATTTTAATAAAACTACACATGTGTCTTTAGATCTTTCATACTTTGGTTGAAGAAGAACAATCACCGCTAAAGTATCTTTTAACGTACAAACTTAGTCAAGATCATTTAGAGCTTTTTTTTGGGGCCATTCGCTCATCTGGTGGGTTTAATAACAATCCAACTTGTCAGCAATTTACTGCAGCATATAAAAGACTACTTCTCAGAAGTAGCATTACAGGTGGCAGAGGCAACTGTGAAAATAGAGACCCAATTAGTATACTTCATGTATTAGATGATGCTGACAGTAAAAGCACTATAAGTGTTGCCACTATTATACGAAAATATAATCTGTCAAATAATATAACACCACAAATTACTGACCATGATTACTTAGATGCACCTAATGTAAATATATTATCAGACTATAAAAAATCTGCTATATTATATATTGCTGGATATGTTGCCAAAATGGCTGAAAAGCAATTAGTATGTATAAAATGCTGTAAAGCTATTGGTTCAATTAAGTATCGTCATGAATCTACCTTTCTTTCTTTTAAAGATAGAGGTGGTCTTTTCAAACCTTCAACAAGTGTTATCAAAGTGTGCGAAATGACTGAACAAAAAATTGTTAGAATATTGTCAACACTTTCTGGAAAGTTACCCATAATAAAATCTGGTATAGTTAATGCTATTGCAATTTCAGTTTTAGAAGCAATAAATTTATCTTTAGTGTTTCAGGACTTAGATAATCATATGTTTGATAACCCAATTTATGAAAACCATATCTTTACTCTTGTTAAATTACTTGCTAAGTGCTACTGCAAAATAAGGTTGCATCAGCTTGGAAAATTGGAATCTGCAAAAGTTTCTGGAGTAAATGTCAGGAAGACTCTTAGCAAAATGGTCTTATTCAAAAATCAATGAAAGTATTAATCGCATAGAGAATTTATGTATCATAGTTTTGACGATTATTTTCGTATGATATTTTTTGATATTCATTTTTGTACTATTGCTATTTGAGTTTCTATTTTTTTAAGATAACAATTTTAAGATAACAATTTTTAAACATGACTTTTGGTTGTATATAAATGTTAACAAAATAAAAAATAAAAAAACTTTTAACAAAGCCACTGTAATACACTTATCTCTATATTATTTAGGTAGGGCAGCTGCATGTTCTTTATGACCTTTTTTTATTTATACCATATATATCTTTAAATCTTTCATGTAGATTGCATGATATGTCACCAAAATAGCAGAAAAACAACTTAGTTACAACTTAAAAATTTAGTGCTTATTAAAATTAGAACTTTTTCAAACTTTTTATAAGTGCGATAAAAGTTTGTGAAGCAACAGAACTAAAACTTGTTAGTATGTGATCATCAATATCAATTAAGTATTGTAAAATTGATATTACTTTTGCAGTCGTAGAAGAAATCAACATATCCTCAGATTTTCAAAAACTTTGAAAACCATTTAAAAAAGTTTTTGATACAATATTTATTTGGCATGTTTTACACTTGTAAAGTTACTTTCTCACTGCTATTATAAAGTAAGATTGCATCAAGTTGTAACAATAAACATCCTAAAGTAACCAGTAAATATTAAATTAATTTTCAGCAAAGTAGTTTCATTTTGAACATAAGAAAATTAATATAAGTAACAAATTCATACAAAACAAATACAAATTATCAAACAGTCTCTTCTTTATAGCGGTATTTCCTTTTGACTCTAATATTTTTTTTTAATTTTTAAACTTTCTAACATTTTTTATATAACAATATCATTGAAATATGCAACTTTGGTTGAATATAAATGAAGTAGAAAACTTTGGTTGAATATAAATAAAGTAGAAAGCAAAACATAAACAAATCTTCAAGCGCTATCTCTGTATTTTCAAATTCCGTTTAGCGTTCTGGGGCTTTCCAATATGGCGATTTTGGCGTCAATTTTGATATTAGAGATGCGCTATCCAGTTATTATAGAGATCAGTGGGTGAAACCGATATACATTCTATTTTACTTTACCAAAATACAAAAGAAAATAATGCAATAAGACTAATACATTTGTAAAAAAAATAACAAAAAAAAACAAACAAATGAATTTTATAATAATTAGAGAAAAAAAAAGAATTTTTTTTTAAATAATTGAATTTATTATTAAATGGAATGAGTGAAATTTACAATTTTAGTTTTATGCATAATTTATGTGCCTTTTTGTTCCAACTAAGAAGGCTATAACTAAGAATAAGAACCAATAACTTCTGTTGTTTACCATTCATAACAGCATGGTAAACAGCAGCAATCATGCCTACTTACAATTTTATACTTTATATTTTTTAAGCAAGATACCAATTTGTACAAATGCTGCATGAACTATTAACTGAGTGCTGTAAATACACAAAAACTCGGAGGCTTCTTCTAGAATTATATTATATTTAAATGCTATTATTGCATAAAGTATGATTAAAATATTTTATAGTGTCACTTATATTGGTAAAAAAACACAGGTCTGAATTATAGTTATTTATAATAACTTTTAAAACAAATAAAATGTAAATAATCATTTCTTATAACTTAAAGGATAATTGCTAAGTACAATCGGTGATGAAAATGTATGTAAAAATACATTTGTTTGAAAAAAATGTATTTATTAAATTTTTAATATACAAATATTCAAAACACCTTTTTGAAATATCTCTTTAATTAAAGTTGTATATAATATTTACCTGCTGTTAAGGTGGTACACCACCAAATATTCTAAATTCTTTAAAACTTGAAAAAAAAAAAATCAATTTGATATTAATGCAAAATATTTAAATTGAGAATGCTTTTTTTATACTTAACTTTGTTTTGTCTCGCTTAATTTGCCTCGCTTATATCAAAAACTGTCTTTTTGATGGGTCTATTCAAAACACATTATCTTGCAATATATTAATGCATAACCTATAAAATTTTTTGCACTTGTTCTGGACATCTAAACTAAGGTATTGACATAGGGATTTTAAGATTATTTGGCTACATCAACAACTATCGCAGTTTTTCTATAGAACATTAAAAAAAAATTTTTTTTAGGCCTTAAAACTAATTAATAAGGAGATGGGAGAATAATTTTAGAATTTTGAAATGTCATTCCCTACAAAATAATATAATAAACATTTCCTGAAAATTTAAAGTGATTTGCTTTACTACTTCACAAGATATCATGTTTTCAATAACACCATGTTTAACAAAAATCAAAAACAAAGAAAAACGCAAAAGAAGATTTGATAACAAAAAAAGTAAACTATAAAGTATGAAAAACTAATAAAATCCACAAGAATAAGCTTGGCATGGTTTTAACTGAGCTTCCCTATCATTAAACCCTTTTTTTTGGTGGCGCAACTTCTGTCGTTGGGATTTTGCAGTAAGTGAAGACTTGATTGTACATTTTTTAATTCTGCATTTATCACGGTTAATCAATCCGATATGAGTAAAATGTCCAAAACATATTCCCAAATTTTTTAAAACATCAATAATTCCATGGGTACCTTCATTAAAATTAATAATTGCAGAATTTACTGACATTTCAATAATACTTCTATTTACAAAAATATGTTTGGGGCATCGTTTCCAGATTATAGCATTTAATGCTTTATTATTGTTTTGTGTAAGACCGTGTAGACACTTTTCAAGTAGTTCTTCATTGCTTAAGTCTTTGAATACAGGTATTATTGGAATACAGGTATTAGGAAGCTATTACTGTAGAATACGATGAGGTATCACCATCACCCAAATAACTAGTATATTGTATCTTATATTTTTCGACAGACCAATGGAAAATAGTAATTGCACCTGCACCTTCCATAGCATGTTGGTGGTATAATTTCATTGGTTCATAACCTTCACCTATTCCTCTAAATGTTAATACAGAAAGAACATTTATTTCATAGTTATCTCTTCCTACAGAATTATTAAAAAGATTTGAAATAGGTTATGAAGTTTGAAATGAATAACACCAACCACAGGAAGTACAGCAAAGTTCCAAGGTCAAACAAAGTCCCATTCTTTTATTAGGACAATTTTGTAAGATAATTGAAGAAAAGCAACTTGGACATTTCATAACTTCGAGAATCATTAAATGAAGTAACTCAAAGTTGATTATAAAGTTGAAATCATTATAAACAAGTTCTGGATTTTTCCTTGCAATAATTGCACTGGCTAATGTTGTAAAGGAATTTGGCTCTTGTGGTATAACTGTGCTCTGGCATTGAATTTTTGTGCTTTTTCGTAACGATTAGGGCCTTGGTAATGTCTTTTTTTCCTTCTGGCATAGGGTCTGACCATTTTAAGGTCTTTTATTTAGAACAAATGTTTTAATAATCAGTCAGACTATTAACTATTCAACAAATTAAGCAACATTAAGCGATTTTGTTTTCAATTTATTTTGAAAAAGTAATAATGCAAAACCACTATAAAACTTATTTAAGCTTATGACTTATTAATTACAGAACAAACTAGAAATTATCCAGTGGTGTTTAGGTATGTTTTGCGTTGCTAAGGCCGTTGCTACGGAACTTTTTATTAAAAAGTTACTTTTTCTCAAAATCAAAAAAAAATTTTCCAACTAACTTTATATATTATTAATCTACAATAAATTGCCTATCAAATGAGCTAAATATCAAAAATTTCATTTTTTTGAAGATTTTGAGAAAATATTTGGTGTTGTACCACCTTAAGAATTACAGATATATGTTATAGTTTGCTGACTTTTTTTATATTATTAAACTGTATGTTGCAGTTAAATAATTTTATATGTATGCCGATGAGTTTATTCGCATAAAAGATTGATTAGATGACATTAAATTCAAGAAACCTATTTAATAATGGATACAAGTCAGCATTGTGTGTATGTAACAAGGCTCTTTGTTTTCCATTTCTTGACATAACATATATTATATGTTATAATGATATAATTATATTATAATTATATCATTAGTCTTAAAGAGATTGTTTGGTACGCAAATAATCTTGTATAGTCTAAAATCTGATTTCATTAGATATTTGGTAGCAGTTAAATCTGTTTAAAATATATATCTCGACTGAGAAGAAAACGAAAGTTCACCATAAAATCATTTAACATATAAACTCAGTCAAAACCATCTAACAAGCTCTTTATTGTGCTGTGAGATCTTATTTAGCTAAGAGATCTGCAAGAATGTTTAATAACAATATCAAATGCCAACAACTCACAGCCACATATAAACAAATGGAAACTGCAGCATCAGAGATCAAATTTATATTTTAAAAGCTTTAGATTCTTTTTTCTTTTGCTCATATATATATATATATATATATATATATATATATATATATATATATATATATATATATATATAAAATTCTAGAAGGAACCTCTGAGTTGTGTGTACTCACAGAGCTCAGCTAATAGTTCACGCAGCATTTGTAAATTTGTGATATCTATTTGAAAAACTAATTTATAATAGCTTATTTTAAAAAGATATTCAGCTGCCTACCATGCAGTTGTGTTATTAACCTTCTAGCACACAGCATTGGGTAGTTAAGAACTAAAAGGTACATAAATTGTATAAAAAACAATATTAAACAATTAATTTATGGTAAAACTAAAATTAAAAGAAAGTAAATAAATGAAATATAAATAAAAAATACAATTATTTCGATTTTTCATATTTAAAGTTGTTTGGAAACTTTTGAATTAGATAACTACTAGGTTTTTATTTGTTTTTTACTTCGACTAATAGGTTATAACTAGTTATATATATATATTAGTGGAACCTAATAGTTAACTATTAGGTTCTTGGTACAATACTAGTTTCTAGTGCGTTCTTACTTATGTTAAATAAACTAATTTTTAATTATTTAACTAAAAATTGTTATCTTTATTTTATTTAATTTTCCTTATATAATTAAATAATTTTTATATAAAAAAGAAAGATATTCTACAAACTAATTATTAAGAGTATATTTTGTTAAACAAAATATTATATATATATATTTTAGAAATTTACGTAAATATGAAATATTGCGTATTTTGTAAAAATTTTTGCTATGTAAAATCTTAAATATATTTGTATTTGAGGCTTATACATTTATTTTCATTTAAAAAAGATATAAAAGTTCGTAACCTAATTTTTTCAATTTGTAATCAACTAAATACGCCGCCATATTGGGAGGCGAAAACTGGCTTCAAAAAATTTGCCGAATACGCTATCCAGTTATATTTTGAGATCAGTGATACACAATACATTTTACAAAGTATATTTCATTAAACTATATATAACATTTAATTAGAAAAAATTTACAGAATTACTATATAAGAACACATTATATGTTTAAAATAAAATATAACTCTAACAAGAAAGTGTTTTACTGGAGAAAACAACATTAAAAGAAAACTTTAAATCAAAATTTAAAAGAATATAGATATTTCATCAATTGAAAATATAATATTTTTCAGTTTTTGTTTAAAATATGAATAACTAGATTTCCTAAATATATCAAAAAAATTTTAAATAATTTTGTTTAACAAAAAAACTCCACGAAACGAAACGAAAAACTTTCTAAAAATTGTATGGTAAGTAGGTTGTGGAATAGCTTCATCATTTCTTAGGATGTATTTGTTCTTTCTTTTAAAGTAAATAAGTTTTGAATGGGTTCAGAATATAAACTGTTTTTACATTAGACAAAGCCGTAACCACCAGGGAGCCCCCTGGCCCCCCTTGTGGTTACGGCTCTGCATTATTAGCACGTAAAACAAAGAACGTTAAAAATATTCAGCTCGTAAATACAAAAACATTCATTTCAATTAGGAGAGGCTTGGCATAAGTAAAACGATCTCTAAAATTAATTAGAAGTGCAATATGCTTTTGTTGACGATATAGAGGCTCAAGTTTACTTTTATTTCTACTAGCCCACGCAACATTTGCATAATCTAGGTGGCAATGGAGATATGAATGATATAATTAAGTTAAGGTGTGATTAATTAGGGTGTTTCTTATTTTATATAATATTTCAATACTTTAAGATATTTTACTGCCCAAGTTTGCTTTTTCCAAGGGAGATTTTCATCAATATAAATGCCTAAAAATTTGGTAAATTATACTTTTTTTATTAGAATATTGTCAATAAAAAACCAAAGGCATGTCATTCGGCAGTAACCGTTTTTTTAAATGAGGTAGGAAGAAAATCCACTTGGTTTTATCATTATTGAGAGATGTGTCTTGAACCAATCAGAGATTTTAATTAGTTCATTGTTCATGTTTTCAAATAAAGAACTTATGTTATTGTGAGATATTATAATATGGCCACTGTGAGATATTCTAATATGGTCACTGTGTCACTGTTCGCTTCTAACACTATTTCACATCTTTGTCTCATTGACATTGCCAAATTTTTAAAACTGACGTAGGAGTCTCATCCCATTTCTTGATCATATATTGTTTCAATTCGTCAATATTTTTCGGCATACATTTACGTTTCTTTTAATGATGGCCCATATTTTTTAGATTACATAACGCTAACATTAAAAGAGAAAATTCAGTAAACTTTTTGGACGTTATATTAAATGAACATTTATGATGGAGTTTAAACTAAATTTCAATTATATAAAATATGTCACAGAATGTATCAAATTTTTTTCTTTAACTTATTTTTGGTGTTTCCTCTAATCTTGAATGTTATTGTTGAAATCTAATCTGACTTCTTGATCTTTTTTTTTTTTTAATTATCTATGAATTGTTATTTATTTTATTTTATATTAATTTTTTTTTATTTTTTTTTATTTTTTTATTTTTTATTTTTTTTTTTTGTTCTTATTACAATATACTATGGTATAAATATCGTTGTACATTAAATATCAGAACACGGAGACTCAAAGAGGATCGTAAGATCCTGTCACTGAGAGCCGTTTAACAATACAGTAAAAATAAAACCAGTTAAATAATTACAATAAATGACGTTTAAAAATAAAATTTAAATTTAACTAGATATTTCATATAAAGTTTTAAAAAAATTTAAATTTCAAATCAAATTTCAAATAAAATTTAAATTTAACCAGATATTTCAAAATATAAAATAACGTTTGACAACATAAAGAATATATATAAAACTAAATATTTCAAAATAAAACAATATATTCAGGAACCACACACTTTTTTAAAAGTTATAAACTCAAAAGAACTCAAAGATATTATCAATTGACAAGATAACTTTTTTCAACTTAATTTTAAAAGTAAGAAAACTTCAAATTTGGGAAAAATCAAAATTTTTATTAAAACTATTTTGTTCCACAGAAGAGCTCCGCGATATGTTAAAAGAGATCTTCCAAAACTTGTATGAGAATAATGTTGATAAATAAGATTATCATTTCTTAAGTCATTTTTATTTTTTATTTTATTGCATATAAATTTTGAAAGGATATAGGGGTTAGGTTTATCTTACATTTGTACATAAATAAAAGAACATTAAAAATATTTTGCTGGTATATATTAAGAAGATTCATTTCCAATAAAAGAGGTCTGGCATTAGTATAACGATCTTTAAAGTTTATTAAACGTACTATATGCTTCTGTTGCCGATATAGAGGATCTATTTGAATTTTTTTAGCACTACCCCATGCGATATTTGCATAGTTTATATGGCATTGAATTAGCAAGTGATAAAGTTGAATTAACATATATATATTTATTTATTAAATTATTTACAAAATTTTAGTCTATATACAAAATTTCACGCTTTATACATTACATCAATATTTTTTGAAACTTTATTGCGCAAAATTTCGATATGGTTTTTCCAAGTTAGATTTTCATCAATGAAAACACCAAGGAAATGTATAACTTTTGATTTTTTTATTTGAACATTATCAATATATATTTGAGGCATATCATTTGGTAAAAGTTTTTTTTGGGATTTCGAATGAAATAAAGTCCATTTAGTTTTTTCCAAGTTAATGGATAGTTTATTTGACTTAAACCAATTTGAAATTTTAATTAGTTCTATGTTGATTTCATCAAATAGTGTAATGATATTTTTACCGGATAGAAAAAGATTTGTATCATCGGCAAACATTACTGTCATCAAACTTGAGGCATTGTGCAGATCATTAACATAAATGAGAAAAAAAAGTGGCCCTAGTATAGACCCTTGGGGAACACCACATGTTATATCTAGTAAACTTGTTGAGGAGGATACGTCAATTTGTACAAACTGTTTCCGATTGCTTAGATAGCTTTTTAGCAAATTTAATAAATTTTACTTTTATACAAATTGGTTTATAGTATACATATATATTACGCTTTTTTGTAAATAAAGTACTCTTTTAATTTAAACTTTTCGTCGTTTACTTGAATATTACTTTCTACATAAATATTGTTTTTAAAACCCTTTTTCCTTAACCAACTCAAAATGTTATATATTTTACTTTTATATTTTTCAATTAGTTGTTAAGTATACGTATATATTATGGATCTTGTAAATACATTTTTTTAAATTAATTTATTTAATTAACTAATTTTTTCTAGTTTACTTGTTACTCTTAACAAGAATATTGTTCTTGAAGTATTTCTTAAACTAATTGTTATTTATTTTACATATAGTTTTTTTATAAAAAATTTGTAAATTATATATATATATATATATATATATATATATATATATATATATATATATATATATATATATATATATATATATACAGTGGCGTAGGAAGGTTTTTAAATGTTTGAAATAACCAACTAATAAACAGCAAGAATATTCCAAATTTTTTTACGTTCATATGTAAGACGAAAAGATTCTTTAAAAAAAAATACTGTGATAGGAGAATGAAGACAAGAAACCCTAAAATCTTAGCCCCTCCCCCCTGCCCCAAACGTGAGAGCAACAAGTTGATGAAATATTTTTTGTACAATTTTTAACTAAACCTGTCATCGAGAAATTTTAAATTTCATATAAAATATTTTAGAGTTTAAAAATTATGACCATATAAAATTTGCAACCCCCTTGTTATATAATATATATATATGTATATATATATATATATATATATATATATATATATATATATATATATATATATATATATATATATATATATATATATATATATATATATATATATATATATATAATACGATTATTGTAAATACGTACGATTGGGGCTTGGTGATAAGACAAAATAATGCCTTCTCCAGTTCTCCCTCCGCCAGTGCTTTTATTTATGTAATTTTAAACTATGAATGTTATTAAACGCCGAAATAAACAAACAAACAATTTTAACTGAAACAATTTTAGCATAAAACTGCGTCCTCTTTTAGCATAAAACTGCGATCTCTTTGTTACACTAATTTTTATTATGTGCACAATTTTCTGGTTTTGTTCTTGACACACTATACGTGTTAGAAAGATTCAATTTATTGTGTTAAAAACTCAAAATATTTTTCGACTATATTAAGATTTAAGTGAAAAACTAGCGGAGATAACGAAATTAATAAAAATCTTGTAATAACCTGTCTCTAAATGTTTTTCTTTTTTAAGCGTATAATCTCAAAACTTGTAATGAAGAAGAAAATAAAAAATGAAGGAGAACACAAAAAATGAAGGAGAAAATAAAAACATTTAACATTTTAACCTCGTAAGATGCTGAAAAGGCATTGAGAAACTACCTTTAAATTGTGAAGCAGCTTTATCCGCAACTCATATTTCCACACAATTTATTTGAGGTTTAACTGATTGATTTCTCGATACTTCATTTATAAAAAATTAATTTCTTTAAAAATACTATATTCTTTTGAAGGTTTTAAAACACAACAAAAAATCGCTGTTAAGCGGAGTGAAAGTAGGTTAGAAACTTTCATTTCAGTTATTGAGTTAATTTCAAGTTAATTGGTTTTGAAGTTTTGTTAATGAAGTAGGTTTGGCTTCGACTTATTTTTAGTTTTATGAATATTTAAAAAAATTTATTTTTAATAACTTTTGGTTTTTCATCTGAAACCTAAATTAAAATGTTGTTTTAAGTAATATTTTAAATGATAATTTAAAAAAAATGTAGTCAATTGGGTGCTACCTAATTTCAAACAAGTGATAAGAAATCTTTCAATTTACGAGCATTTAAGTAATTCGCTTCTAATAGAAACTACTTATCGTTTTTTATTAACAGCTTATTAACGCTAGAAATAAACTTGCGAAACTTTATATCGAGGATGATCAATTTTATCATGTCTTAATTATTAAAATCAAAATATTATTCAGAAGCGTTCGCTTTTTTCTCAGCTATATTCAACCTCTATTATAATTCTACATTAATCGTAACTGGTGAAGGACCGAAAGTACCGAAAATTTGGTTGAGTAAAACTTAGGTAATTTACGTTTCGTAAAATTTCAAAAAAACCAAAACTGAAACTTACCGAAACATTGAAGAAAATGTTTTAAACTTTTCAATCTTTTAATTTTAATAACCCATAATTTCTTTATCATCTGAAGAAATGCCAAATGAATTTATAATGGTTAATACTGTTGACTGTATGCACCGGTGCAAGCACACTTTCCAGAGAGCAATATAACGGCTTCCTCAAATATTTACTTAGATGTTTGCCAATATTTCACGCAAATTACAATTCTATTTGAATTTATTCATTCAGTTATCAATTATTATTAAATACAAGTCGTTAAAGTGAAATAAACACAAATGCGGCTTAAAAGTTGTGATTGTTTGTTGTTTTAATCAACAAAATATGGTAATAAAAATTGACGAGGAAGAGGGGAATAATGCTCTTCCGTTTTTACGATACCTGCTGCAGCGGTACAGCGGTTGATGTACGTTAAACGATGTTTAAATGCAATAACTGTTGTCTTGTCGACTGCACTTTGTGAAAGTTCGTTTTAAATTTTTTTTACCCGTTTTTTGAAGAAGTTTTCACGCACTGCGCTGTGCTTTACTAATTGCGGCTCAAGTTTACGGTTATGTCCACGAAGATTGCGAGTGGCCAACGACGCCGGTTGCCTTTGCGCCACGAAAAATTCTATTTCTTCAAAATGTGTAATCTTGTACTGTTCAATTTGATCATCTCGTCTTCTGCGTTTTTTAAGTTTTTGTAATTTGAGTCGCTCTAGTCTGGGTCCGTATTTCATTGATTTTTTCGCGCAACGCTGTTCTCTTTCAAGAGTTGCGATGTCACTTCTCAAGTATGTCAACCATGACTGGCCAGCAAATTCAAGATGCAGGGTCTAACGTATGAAGTGTAGAGGGTACGCCGAATAATAAAACCACGACTTTGGACGTTACCTGTGCTCTGACATTAAGGTTATCAAAAATAAGAACTCCTAAATCGCGTTCAACTTTTGTAACAGATAACTTTTGTTTAGCTCCATCGATATTTGCCATCATGTATTCATGAACAGGTTTGTTCTTTAGTCCAATATGCATAACTTTTTATCCAATAAACATAGCTTTTTATCCAATTATTTTTATTAAGAAGTTCAGCCAGGACCGCACTTAAGGAGAGGGGGTGGGGGGAGGATTAGATGATGGCTAACCCCTAGGAAAAATTTATTCAAAAATTAGTCGACAAATTTTGAGTAAAGAGATGACAAACTTAGATTTTTAGTTGGCAGTCGGCAAATGTTAGCTAACAAGGAGGACTTTTTTTTGGCCTTGTTCTACCAAAAAAATTTTTCACCCCCACTCTTTAAAACCTCTTTGCAACGGCCCTAGGTTCAGCATCGAATTGTTTTTGTTAAAATTATTGATTGAGTCTTTCACTATATATGACATCATTTAAAGTAGGGTCAAAATGTCAAAATTCAGTTATTTATGGAGGATAGCGCTCTGCAAGACTTATTTTACTCTTTGAGTAAAAATTTTCTTTTTTAACTTTTATTTTATAGTACCGATCTCTCCTGGAAATTGACATTTCCTAACTTGTTGAATTGCGATATCAATTGGTACAAGTTATTACGCTTAAAATGATTTTATTGAAAATGTAATAACTTGAACCATTTATGTAACGTGGTTTTAATAAAAAATTTAACTACTTTTAAATTTAAATTTTAACTACTTTTGTATAAACTGGATTATGAGCTTCATAGTAAAGCCCAAGAAAAGTTTGAAGGCACTAGTTTTATGTCCATGTTATTTTGATAAAAGTCTTATAATCTGGCAATTCTGATCATGGAAGAAAATTCATTTTCGGTAATTTTTTTTTTGCTAAAATAATATTTGATTAAACAGATTTTCTTTTGATTTTCGTGTCCTTTTAGTTCCAAGTTTTTAATGAAGTTAGAACTCAGTACCATAAGTTGGCATTTAATTTGATAATTTCATTGCATAAAGGTGTAATAAATTTAATTTCATTGAAAGTGTCAGTATTAAGAAATCATTAGCGGTTACATATAAGCAAAAAGCAAATTCAATCGCCTATGGTTCAATACGTTTTCATAAAACACGTCAGATCATCTAAGTAATATTAAAAAATTTTGGTGTTGCAGCCGATAAATATAACCGTAAAATAAACTTTATTGAAGTAATAAAAAATGTGTAGTAATAAATACTTATAATTTAGTAGTAAAATTAATACGATTTTAAAATCATTTAACACAATAAAAATTTATTGCTTATGTCCGTTGCTTCTATCAACTGAAAACTCAAGTAAAAGTAATGCTGTAGCCGAAATAAATTCATACACTCGATTACGATATTAAAAAATTCAGATAAAAAAAGTTCAGAATTTTTTTTAAAATCATACGATATTTTAAATATTTTTGATTGGTTACTATTTAATGGTCGTAGTAAATAGCATATTCGGGTCGTAGTATTTGTTATGATTTTGCTGATTAAATGTTATCTTCTCCTAAGCTGATAAAATTTTATTCGAAAAATCGTGCGTCACCACTTATTTATGGCGCGCATTTTGCCTTCCTTCGATCACCGGGAAAATATAAACATAAAAAATGGTGGTCTTTTAATTTTTTTGATATTCATTATTGTTGCTAGTTTGTTTAATTGGAATATTTACATATAAATCTGTAAATTGTAAACTTTATTCTATAGAAAATTTTACCAAGATTTTATATTTTCATTGCTATTATGAAGCTGGATCTTAATATTTTGGTCATTTAACAACGTTGTAAAATTAAGACGATTTTACTGCCTGTATTTTAGCAACAAAAAGTACTGTTTATTTTATAGATATCCGATTTTTTCAGATTGTATAATATATTTCTTGTTCTGTTTAAATTTATAGTATAAAATAAATTTAAAATGCAAAATATCTAGATGCAGTATTAAATGTAAAACAGCTTTTGTTAATATTGTACATATTCTACATGAAATTTTAATTAAAAACTTTTTTACAAATAATATCATAAATATATATTTGTATATTTTTTATTTTGAATGTTATATAAAGTATTTTTTAAGTAAATTGCAGTTTTTAAGAAGATTTAAAACTACAATTCATTTAGTTTTAGTTGCAAAAATTTCAATTTCAATTTCTGCTAGGTAAAATGCTTACATATAATGATGGTGATAGTAGCAGTTCATCTGGGAGCTCCACAGTTGATGAAAAGCTTCCATACCCACCGCCTGCAACTAATCCCGAATCATCATATGATTACTATGTTAGAAAAATCCCTACAGTATTTAGGGACAACCAAGAAGCCCCATTAAGAAAACTTTCTACAGATCTTATTAAGTGCTATAAACATATAAATGAGGTGAATATTAAACTCTTTAATTATTGTTATATATTTTTTTCATTTCAGCAAGTCATTTGCTTTGACTAATAATGGATTTTTTTTTCAAATAATTTTAAATATTTTTTATTAATTTATAATTTAACAAAGGTTTCAATTATTTTATATTATTATTATTATTATTATTATTATTATTATTGTTATTATTATTATTGTTGTTATTATTACTATTTATTTTATTAATATTATTTTAGTTTTTAAATAAATTTTCAGAAGTTTAAACTTTGTTATTACGAAAAAACTTTGTTATTACAAAAAAACTTTGTTATTACGAAAACTTTTTTACAAAATGAGTTTTTAAAAAAAGTTATTTATTTGTTAAATAAAGTCCCTAAAAATCAAGTAGTAGGAGTTTTAAATGCTGATTTAAAAAAAGTCAGCAAACTAAGATAACTATCATAGATAATAAAATCTTTGATTTTTAAAATAGTTTTTTCTTATTTTTATAAAAATTCTCATGCATATCTTTATAACTATTAAAAGTTGTAAAAATATAATTTTCCTTAACTTTTGGCATTATAAAAATTGACTATTTTACAAATTTTAAATATTTTTTAAAAATTATTTATATGCATGTTTAAGAAATATTTTTTTGTTTTGTTTTTGCAAGCATTTGTATGCAATGTTTAAGTAATATTTTTAATACCTTATATGCTTAAATGTGTCAATTTTCACAGCACTTATTATTATTATTTTTTTTTTAGCAGCACTTATTCTTTGTTTTTTTGTTTGTTTGTTTTTTAAACAAAAGAACAATTGTTAGTAAAAAGCAAAGCATTGGTTAGGGTTTAAATATAAATAGTGGTCAAAAATAACAATTTAACACATTTTAAATAAAAATAATATCTTAATTTAAATAATTTATAAATTTTTTAATATGTTAAATAAATATATTAATACATACAGATATATTTATCTACTGTGATCAGTGTTGACAAGTATAAAAAAAATCTATTGCTCTAAATGTTCAACTTGCTTTTATACTATTATGAGGCTGTTCATTGCCAAAAACAATTTGTTAAAAACATTGACAAAAACAGTTTGATAAACTACCTCTATTATCAATTATACTGATATATCAATGCGGTAGTGGTCTAGTGGCAGAGCACTCGCCTCATAAGCAGGAAGTTCCAAGTGTGATCCCAATTTGTTTCTTCGCGCAGCGGCCTTGTTCGTCAAGGTTTGTGTATTGGAGTTATAGAGTTGAGAGAGAGAGAGTTGTAACCACAACTAATGTAGTCTCCTTAACCGTAGTCATCAAGATTGTAGTCCACAACCAAAGTAACCTCCTCAACTGTAGTCTTCATGGCCTCGGGGAAGTGAAATGAAATTAAAAAAAAAAAATTATATATATCTGAGGTAAATATATATCAATGTTCATTTTTTTAAATTCTTTTACTGAGCTGTGGACACATGTCCACAGAAAAGAATTTTTTTTAATTAACATTGAAATATATTTACCTTATATATAGTTTTTATTGTACCTGACATTACTGATCTCAATAGGTAAGTAAAATAAGTTTTAATCTCAATATATTAACAAGTTCCAATGCAGCTTTATTTTTTTTGTTTGACGTGAGGGAGAGAAAGGCAATGAACTAAGCTAAAATGTTAAAAAAAAAAAAAAGATAAATTTAAAAAGAATTGTATATAAAAAAATTGGATTCGAATCACTATCTTATATTTAATATGTAACTTATATATTAGAAAAATTTCTTGTATATAATTTACAAACTCCTGTAAATTTGAAAATTCAAAGTTTTTCAAGTACTCTTTTAAATACTCTGTTCTCTGTATATGATGTACGTTTACATGTTGGCATAGCAGCAAGTGTTTGGCTTTTTTCGATTTCTTGTTATTATTTTTTGTTTATTTTTAAGTATTTTTTTAAATTTTAGTTTTGGAATAAAGTAAAAAAAAGTTTTTTTGTTTGATTTTCTGAAAAAACTACTCAATTTTTAAATGCTTTAAGTTTAATGATTTTCAAAGGCAATAATAAAAGTTGTTCTTTTATTTTATATATTAAAAGTTTAGTCTTGTATTCTGCTTTTTTGTTTAAAATGTTATGTTAAAAAAATAATAGTGGCAACAGTTTTATTTCTGTTTTAAAATAAAAGTTTCAGAATCAATTTATTTTGTATTATCAAACAGATTGTTTTAATATTTTGTAAAAATAAAAACTAATTATTTATAATCTTTTATCAAAAAAAATTTTTTAACAAAAGTTGTTTAAAATATAATTTTGATCCTCGTTGAGCAAATCATGTTTTAGAAATTTAAATAAAATTTGTTGTTTTTACAGCAATAAGAAATTTGAAAAATTCAATTGACAAAAAAATGCTCAAAAAAAAAAAACTTGTATAGTGCTCACATTTTATCTTATTATGTCTTTTATTAAATTTTTTCAAACATTTAGTTTTTACTTAAAAAAATGTAATAAAAGCATAATCAGCTCCAAAATTTAGTAAATATAGTAAAATCAGTGATAAAATTCAGATCCATTATTAGTAGTTGGTTGGTTGTATAATATATTAGAATCTATTCTTTAGAGTGCCTTAAGCTCTTATTGGTATGTATTATTTGATTAATAGTTTTAGCAATCCTTATTAAGATCTTTATAATAATACTTTTAAAATAATTTAAGTATTTATTGTTAAGCTTTTTTTTTTCTAAATTCACATTAAACATAACAACATAATTGCAAATCATAACTTAGTTGCAAATCATAACAACAAAATTGCAGACTGAATGAGTCACCAAAAATTGAATTATCATTACAACAAGCATAAATAAAAGTTTACTCTTCAAAGTAATTGCAGCACATTTAGAAATTTATAACAACAAACTGAAACCCAGCACAAATGATCACTGATAGCATGCTCATTTTGTTTCTAAATGCAGTGGTTCTATTTGTGAACATTCATGTATCAGAGTTATAGAACTAAGAGATGGTTGTTACAAAAAATATCAATAAACCAACTAGAGTAGAAAAGCAGTCTTTGATTGAAGTATGTTTTCAGTTTGGCAAATGTAAAAGTAACAATATTAAAACTTGGAATTAAATTATCATAAAAGCAGAGGTGAATGTTACACAACAACAGATTTAAATAAATAGATTTACAACAGCCACATATTTAAAAAGGATTTTTTAAAACACAACAACAAAAGACATAGATCCACTATATCTACAGAAAAGTAAAATCAACATGAAAACAGTCTGAACCAAAATTACCACCTCAAAAAAACACTAACTCATACTAATAGCATATTAATAAAAAACTACATCCACAACAGCCAAATACTCAAACTATATATTTCAACTTTTTTTGTTAAATATGTTACAAAAATGAAGATTGGTAACATTTGTCATTAGCTAATAAAGAAATTGAAATTCTTTCATCTCAATCTCAGGGTTTAGAAGCTAAGTTTAAATAATATTTAAACTTAGTTTAACTTATAAATAATAAGTTTTTTACTTGGTATATATAAGATACCTTGTCAAGTGTCAAGTAAAGTGTGTGTTTTATACATTCTTACACTAAGTATACTTCTTTAATTTAAATAAAATAATTTTTCATTTATTTTTGACTGTTTTATTTAATTTTGCAACTTTTTCAAATTACTTTTGTAGTATTTTAAAAATGTTTGTTTTTAAATTGTTATTTATATAATTTTTTTTAACAATTTTTTTAACATGGACTTGAATTTTATTTGATTGAATTTTATGTTTTCGAGAATGATTTATTTTTTTATCGGAAATTAAGTTATGACTTTTCAATTTTTGTTTTTTTTTCTTTATTTTTTTTTTTTTTATTCTTGCAATACTTTATAAATATTAAAAGTTTAATGATTTATTCTGGCACTAATACAAATTTATGCTTATTTTTTTATTCCCACTATTAAATTGACACTTAAAATTTAAATTTAAAATCAAAAGCAGCTTAATGTTAATTGTTTTGAAAAAATATAAGAGTCATATTCTGATAAAAGTTGCTTTTTCTGGATTACCAGATTTCAAAGGAGAAACCACTATTTCATCTTGTCTCCCACTCCCATTTCTTTAAAAAAATTTTATAAGTCAAAATTTGTTTAATATTTTAGTTTGTTTATTACTTTGTTTAGTTTTTAATTCAAAAACATTTAGTGAGTTTTAATTTTTCAGTACATCTCATATAATTTTAGGTTTATTATGCAAAAAAAAAAAGGCGTGCTGATAAGGAGAAAGCAGAAGGGGAGTTACTAAAAAAGGGAAAACATAATGAAGGATTTGACGATGAGAATTATGACTATATCGTTCGTAGTGGCGAAAAATTTATTGATCGTTTTGAAATTGATTCATTGATTGGAAAAGGATCATTTGGACAGGTTTAAAAACATTTTTATAAATTTTTTATAATTCATTTATTTTATTACAATTTATCATTATTGTTTACGTTTTAATTTTTTCTTTCAAGGTTGTTAAAGCGTACGACCACGATGAACAACAATTCGTTGCTATCAAGATTATCAAAAATAAAAAACCGTTTTTAAATCAAGCCCAAATCGAAGTTAAGATTTTAGAGCTCATGAACAGCAACGATCCGCAATCAAAATATTATATAGGTATTTTTTGTTATTTTTATTTTTAAAAAGTAATTAATAAAAAGAATCTACTCTTGTTTTGACATTTTAGCGAGGCTTTTTTAAAAAGCAATGTTCCAATTACATGTAGAAGGGCCTCAAGGCGTGACTTTACTTTAGTTACGTGGTTTTTAATATTGTTTTACAGGAATTATTTTTTAGTTTATTTTATACTTGATAGGGTAAGTTTTGTATAATCACGGTAATTATAAAAATATAATAATCGGAACGGTGTTTCCTTTCCTGTTAAAATACATTATATGGATTCCATTTTAGTGAAATTGAAATCGCATTTTATGTGGCGAAATCATTTATGCTTGGTATTTGAACTTCTTTCTTATAACCTTTATGATCTTTTACGAAACACGAATTTTCATGGTGTATCGCTTAACCTTACTCGAAAGTTTGCGCAACAACTATGTACTGCGTTGTGTTTTCTTTCAACGCCAGATCTGCAAGTTATTCATTGTGACTTAAAACCTGAAAATGTTCTTCTTTGTAATCCAAAACGTAGTGCTATAAAAATCGTCGATTTTGGAAGTTCCTGTCAACTTGGTCAAACGGTTAGTTTATTTTAATTATGTCTCTCTAATGTGTTTATTTTTTTAAGTTTTGATTAAAATTTCTGAAGTAGTTTTAAAAAGTTATTACCATATAAAAATAACTGAATAATAATTGAAGCTTAAATAGTAAAATAATATGTAATATTTAAAACAAACTAATCAATTTTAATTCAAGTTAAAATAAGAAACAAATCTACAACTTAAAAGCATGCGTTTTAGCTTATTTTCTGACCCGGTGCACTTTCATAAATGCCGTTAAAACGTTTGACTCCCTGTATTTGTTTGAAATATTTTTTATGTGTTATGCATAAAGGCTGGAACGCGTAAAAGTTTTTTAAAACTTTTTAAATAGATATTTGCTTTTAAAAAACATATATAAATAAGTCGAGTATTTAAATATTTTAATTATTTATTTTTCGGTAATTTTTGGGACTTTTAAAAAAAAATTTAACAACTTTTTTTGTAATCAATGTTTTTCAGTTTTTGTTAGGAGAAAATACTGTTTGATCAGTCTTGCTGTGTCACTTGAGCTGTATTTTCTTTAATATGACAAATTTATATAAAATGTCACAATTAGTGGTAATTTCGGATTGAAAAACGCTACGCTTGATATGCAGTAATTTTAAAATTCAATAAAAATGTTTATATAAGTAAATTTTTTTTGAAAACAACTTTTATATATTTTTGACTAGTACGCGATATTTTATTAAAATATAAAAATAACTTTTTTTCTTTATTTTATGAAAATCAAAATAACTTTTTTTCCATTAAAACTTATTTTTTCATAAAGAAAAAAATTGCTGATAATAAATATCGCAATTGCATAAGAAGCCACATGTATAAAATTAAATTTACTTATAAGCGACTGAAGATTTATTTTAAAATTTTTTTAATTTAGTTGAAGTTTAAATTTAGTTCTTTTGTTTTTCGTTTATTGTGTTTTATACACAAAGAATACATTCTTTGTGAATAAAGTATAATAAAAACCGTAAGTTTTGCGTTTACACCAGTTAACTTTTCTGCATTGTTTTGAAATTTTAAAAAATAGAAAAAAAATTAGTGCTAGCTAAGAGTGGTATACTATTTCTTTAAAAGTGG
Organism: Hydra vulgaris; assembly: GCF_022113875.1. Lineage (NCBI taxonomy): Eukaryota > Metazoa > Cnidaria > Hydrozoa > Anthoathecata > Hydridae > Hydra > Hydra vulgaris. The sequence goes on along the minus strand of NC_061159.1, from coordinate 33,250,727 downwards.
GATTTTGTTAAAATGCAAAAATTATATATAAAACTCAGATGTGTATATAAGAAAAGTTAGATTCAATTCTGGTCTGCTTTTCTTGCTTTTAGGTCTATACTGTTTCCATCACTATTTTTATGTTTAAAAACAGCGTAATATATGTCATACTCGTATATGTAGACAAATAGCTTTTTCTCACTCAATTTTATATATCAGATTTTAAAGTTTTTGAGCTGTGCCAGTGTTAGGATTCCGTTATTGAGAGTTTTTTGTAACATTTGATAGGTACCCAAAAATTATGATGCATAAATAGAATTTGATTTGAGATAAAGGAATAACCACCAGACAGCTTATAAAAATTTGTATTTAATAAAAATATTTTGTTTTAATTAATGTTTACTTTTTCTTATAGCTTTATCATTACATTCAAAGTAGATTTTACCGTTCACCTGAAGTTTTGTTAGGGCTTCCATACGATTTAGCAATTGATATGTGGTCGCTAGGTTGCATTTTGGTAGAAATGCACACGGGGGAGCCCTTATTTAGTGGGGCAGATGAAGTAAGGACTAAAACAACTTAATTACTGTTTTTAAATGTTAAAAGTTTTCAGAAAAGTTTAAAATGCAACAATATGCATTTTTTTTCTTTTAGATTGATCAAATGAACAAAATTGTAGAAGTTCTTGGAATTCCTCCCACGAAATTACTAGACAAAGCTTCAAAAACAAAAAAATATTTTGAGCGTCTACCTGATGGAAGTTACCAAGTTCGCCGTTATAAAGATAGTAAAAAAGTAAGCAATTTATCAATTATTTTTGAAAATTATTTATAATTCTTTTTTATGCATTCTTTGCATATTTCGTCATCCTTAGACTTTTCTAATCGAATAAATAATAACAAATCGAATAATTAATAACAAATTGAATATATACAAAAGGTTGTTTTTTTTTGACAATTGTTTTTAGCACATTTTAAAAATTATCTACGACATGGCAAACGCGCACAAATATTACGCGTTTATAAAACAGAGGCCGGTAAGTTGCAATCGTATCCACTTACGATAAGTGAAAATTATTTGTAGGGAATTGGTACTGAATTAAAAATTGAACTAAAATACAAAAAATAAAGCTATAATTAGTAAATAAGTAAGCAATAAAAAAAAAGAGCTAAAGTAAATTGTAATAAAATCACTGTAACAATTTGTAACAAATTACAAGTTTTAATTCATAAACATAAAACACAAAGAAGTTAATACTGTTTAAATCTTATCCACGCGGTTATCACGTATATAGAAACCACAAATGCTTCATGTGCTAAACAAAGAGGCTCTAATAAAAAAACTAAGCTATTATAATTTCACTTTTTAAAAAAAATCAGTTCACTACCATAAAGTTAATTTAGAAAACTAACATCAATAACTTTTACTATAAAATATAAAACCTCATCACATGACGATTTTTATTTGTGTAACGCAGTCACTTTTATGAGTTTCGACATTTTCGCGTCTTTTACCTACAAATCACATTAATATGTAAAGAATGTTTTTTTTATATGTGAAGCTCTATCTATTGTAATTTTCCACTTTACTAATTAAATATTATTGCTAACAAACCATGTATTTTGAGTTTATCTTTTAGGAATACATTGAAAATGGTAGTCGTAAGTTGCATGACATACTCGGCTGTGATATTGGTGGACCAGAAGGGCGTAGAAAAAACGAATCGGGTCATTCTCCTCAGGATTATATGAAATTCAAAGATATTGTTTTAAAAATGCTTGAATACGATCCAAAGACACGGATAAGTCCTTACCAAGCCCTTCAGCATCCTTTTTTTAAACGCAACTCTGAGGAATCCAATATGAACTATTCAACGTCAGTATCTCCTGTACATCAAAAAGATGAAAAGGAGTACATAAACGTTGCGCACACAGTTAGAACGAACCCTGCAGTTATACATAGACCTTCCTCTGATCCTACGGGTTTTCGAAATTCAGCTATGGATTGCGAAGGGGAAGTTCCCCATCAAACTCGCGTTGTAGATATAAAATTGCGTCATAATGTAAAGATGCAAACCGATCCGTTACCTGTAAAAACTGTCAGTCCAGAACCAGAAGAGAGGACAAAAATAAATGATAAATTAAAGATAGATAATCCGCTATCTTTTCCAAAACATTCAGTTGACATTTTACAATCCGAACAATTGAGTAGTTCGTTTCGTTACAGCTTGTTGACGAACGGTATCTACCCTTTTAGTTCGGGTAACGCCATTCCTTACGAATCAAAATCCGAGTTTATCGATACTCTAACTAATTTAAGTCATTATAAAGAGTCTGCGTATAGTAGCTACCTCACAAATGAAGCTGTTTTATCTCCAGGCCTGTTACATACAAGCCGAAAGGATTTTATCGCGCCGGAAGATCCAAGACTTCGTAGCGTAATTCTTCATGGCGATGTTCATCGATAGGCTAAATTGCTTAAAAAAGGTTTAGTGCACGGATCAAGGAGCTCGAATGCCTTCCTCGGATTTAGCCTCAAGGTTAATATATATGCGCTTATAGGCTACTTAAATATACAAGAACACCTAATAAGTTCTTGAAAACGAAAGAACGTTAGATTTAAATAAACTAAATCGAACGTTTTCTGATAGAGATTCTATAAAATGTACAGATTTTTTACAACACATAAGAGAACAAATTCGTCCGTTTTTTAATCTTTCTCTTAAAACTAAATAGTTCGAGGAATGCATTCAATAGATAAATGCTGATGGAATTTAGGCTGCATTATTTTTAACCAACATGGTTGCTATCTTTACGGAATTACAATGAGATTAAAGTTTAAAGAATGGAAACAATACATTTATACAATATTAATAAACTTTCAAGAATTGATATTCCAAATCGACTTAACTCAAACTAAATGTATTTCATACAATTGAAAATACAACTAATTTTTCATAAGCTCCTTATTTTAAGTTGAAATGAAATGAGATTATTTTTTTTTTTTCATCCTAATATCATTCTCCATCCATTGTTTCATAATATTTTTCTCATTAATTTGTATTTATGACGCTTCTGTTCGTTTCTAACGGGTCTAAATGAAGATGAAGAATGATATTTGAAATGTTATAAGTGAAGCAATGTCAATCTAAATTTGCAGTTTTGAGAAAACATTTTGTGATTTTTTATACAAAATTTAAAAAAATCAAGTTTCATCAATTAATTTTATTTACTCAAAACTGCAAAAAAAATGACTATTGTAACTTATGTAACATGATTCAAAAATTTTAAATTGCCTAACTTATAAAACTAAAGTCTATTTACAGGAAAGCGATAATCCCATTTTCTGTCCCACAGCGCTTTGATCTCTTTATTCTGAAGAATTAGACTTTAATTGATTAATTTTCATCTTTTGTATGCAGATCAAACAAGCGACCAGCGGGAACAGATCTTTCTCTTAAAAATAACTTACGCGAACTGTCGTATTTGTGAGCCCATTTTGTTTCTTGGAAATCAGTTGATTCGCAGCACTCACAAATGGTTTCGTTTTCATTATAGGTTTCTCCGGCGTACGCAGGGTTGTCAAAAGTAATATCTTCCCTGAAACAAAAAATAATTGTTACTTTTGCAATATAAATACAAGAGAAAATAATTTTTTTATCAGAAAAAAGTAAAATATATTTTTTAGTTTAATTTGCACTATATTTAATGAAGTTTTCTGACTCAGGATACTAAATATTAGAGATAGAAAATAATCAACTCAATACAGAAATTTAATTTTAGAAAAGCTGAGCTTGATTTAAAATTTTTGCTTTAAATCGTGAGGACATTCTATATTAAACATGGCATCGGAGAATTAAAATAAAATTTATCACATAAACAAAATAAAATGTATACATTATGTTCAAGAATTATATTAAGTGGTTTGATTCAGATAAAAATATGTATATATATTTTTGTTTGTTTAGTGTTTCTGAATTATTTTCAATTAAAGTTATTACTGATTAAACTTTATTTTCTTTAAAATTAAAAAACATGTATTATATTGGGTACGATATGGGTTTTGAAGACCTCTTTCAGACTTTCATTTGAGCTCATCCTGGTTGACTATCATTAAATCAGAGCCGACGACATCGGGAAGGGGGGCAGGGAGCACTGCCATTTCACTTTTTTGGAAAAAAAAAGGACTTCTTTTTTTTAAAGAAATTTTTAGATGTAGAGGACTTTAGAAATTGATGATTGTGCCCCTCCACTTCTAAACCCGAGTCGTCGGCCCTGTAAATAAAAACAAGTTCAAGATTTAAAATATAATGTTAAAGTTAAAAATATAATTAAATATGTTTTCGAAATAATACATAATTTTGAACCAATACTGTAAATATTTTTGATTTTAAAACATTTTAAATGTATAAACATTTTGAATAAATTTTTCATAAACAGAAAATGTTGTACGTACTTAATGTACATTAAGTATGTACGCAGGTATGGGGGAGGAAGTTATCTAAAAACTTACGAATGCGTACAAAGAAGAGAGAGGGTCCTAAATCAGTGGTTTCACTGCGTACCTACTTGATAGACGCCCTCTTAGGTGGTTCACAATAGCTGCACAAAATTTACCCTCAAATATAATTTGAACTTAAATCATTTTGTGGTCAAATTAAATTAACTGGACGAATTGCTACTGACATTTGACTTTCAGTGAAAAATTTTTGGCATAATGGATTTTGCCACGCCACGTGAATATAAACAGCACTTTTACATATTTGAAAAATTTTATTAAGTTACTTTTTTATTTCGTCAGAATTCGATATTTACTACGACATTGATTACTATGAGAAGATTATTTTTTACTTTTTGATGGGTATTTTACCTGCTTATTGTTTATTGTTAATTTATTATTAAAAATGATAAAACTAATAAAGAAAACAATTCGGCCTGTCTAAATATCACGCTTCAAAAGTACTGAAAAATTGATTATTATTTTTTTTCATTTTTGATCTTTATTTTCAGCTAAGTATCCCATTTTGGAAATTACACCTGGTCACACAAATCAAAAATAACAGAAAGATCAGGAGGTAGTGATGTGATTCTCATCTTTCATCCTTATACATTTTCACTGCCATAGTTCAACCGATGTAAATTCAGGTACAGGTAAGTGTTAGATGTCCAAGAATGACGCTATAGACATTACTGATTGGAGAAAGAGTTTCTACAATACCTTTATAATTCAGTGTAATATTATTTTTTGGCATCAAAGCATAGATTTGAAGACATTGTAAATTGTCATTAGAAAAACCTGTATTTATGTCCAATATCAACGCATCAAGTAGAGCAATGTAAAATGATCTCCTGTTATGTTCTTCCGTTGTATTTAAAGGTATACTTTCACGACATGTCCTGTCGTTGTATTATTCTTTTGTAGGTAAAACTCATTCTTAAAAACAAACTTTTATTGGAAATATTATGCTTCAAAAGTACGCAAAAAAAAAACGTTAAAAATCGGTCTAATTTAAAAAGGACTATAATAGTTTGAAAACAATTTAGGCCTCAGTAGGACATTTAAAAATTATTTTCACTTTTTAGTAGATGTTTTATTTTGTAGATCAAGTTTGTAGGTGAAGGTTTTTGTAGGTTGAGCTATGCGTCAAGTTTCGGTTTCATCAGTTTGCGATTATTAAAAAATAATAATTACAATATTTTAATGGAGGTTAAACTACCTTTTGAGTTAATTAACTTGATTAGAAACTTGATTTGACATACCTTATTTTATTTTGTTATATAAACTACCTTTTGAGTTAATTAACTTGATTAGAAACTTGATTTGACATGCCTTATTTTATTTTGTTATATAAAACTTTATTTTTCTAATTTTTTCTTTCATTAGTTTAAAAAAGATCAAAACGATTATTTTAGTTAGAACAAACTTTGGACTTCCCTTTTAACATTAACACCCCGAATAGAATTTTTATCAAGTTTAATTGTTTAACTTCCACCAGGAGGTAAAATTAACTAGTAACAACAAGTATATATCAAAATATATCAATGGACATCCCCAGTTTTATTACACTAGAATGTGTATCATTTTATTTTAAATAAGGAGAGAAAAAGTTTCAAGTATGGAAAATAAAATTCGGACTTCCCTTTTAACATATACCCTGCTTAATTTGTGTTTTATTAAATTATTAATTTTTTTTTTAAACGTATAACATGGCCGTTAATAAGTTTAAAATGTCGCTTAATTAACAAGTTTATATAGCAATTTAAAGAAAAAGTTTGTATGTTAAAAAAAAAACATCATTTTCTTTAAAGTTAGGCGACCAAATTTAAATTATGTAGAATTTTTGATATCACGATATCCTTTGGATACAAGAAAGGAAGGCAGAGAGTCATTACAAGTGCTATTTATAATTGCATTGATAAAAATTAGTATTTGTTCCTTGGTTTTCTTTGATAATCAAGAATTTGTGGCAAAAAAAATTATCATGTCTATATCCAGATTTATAAATTTCAATTACCCATATTATTTAATAATATAATAATAATTATAAATTTTAATTAGCCATATTATTTATCTTTTATGAGAATCATGATAATCGGATTAGGAACTATGATGAACAACATAAAGGAAAAACTTGTTTATTTAGTGTTTTAATAAAAGCTATTAATGATTTATCTTTGGATGTTATGAAATGTGAAATTGTGGCATGGATACTTTACAAAAGTTTTTATTCCTGTGGTTTTCTGTCTCAAAGAATGTCATAAAATATCAATAGAACATTTAATGGTGCAACCTCTGCTACTGCTTCTTCTACTGAAGTTAATAACAAATTTTGGTTTTATTGTTGCACTGTGCATAACAAGACATGTTTTTAATATAACTTTTTTAATTACTCGATTGTGCACGCAAGTAATAATGATATTTTTTATAGTTTAAATCTTCAAGCATTAAAAGATTTTGTCTCTATACTTAGAAATACTATTAATCAACACCTCCAAATATGCTTTAAACAAGCCTAAAAATTGCATTTCAAATTATTTTAACTTGGTTATCACTGTTTCTTTGCTAGACTATCTGATTACTGAGTTTAATGTTTGAGTATAATGTTTGATTGATACAATTTTAAAGTGTTATAAAGCACCTGTGTTTTAACTTCTTCGTTCTAATCTTTAGTTTCTTCTAAAAACAGTTGCAGAAATTCAGTGTCTTGTTATACTAGTTGGAAAGACCAAATTATATGTTTTAGTGCCTTTTATTTAATCAAAGTCTTTATTAGGATTATTTATTATTGCCAAACCAAAGGCTTTATTACGTGAGTTTGACCTGTGGGAAGTTTAGTTGAATTACACTTAACTGCCTGAATTTCAAAAATGAACTCGAATCTAATAATACTGAAACATTACAAGCAACAAACCTTTTCTTTACTGAGGTGCCTAAAAGGTTATTAGAGAATAATAAGTAGAAGTTACAAAGCAAAATGGCAGATAAAGTTTAAATATTTTAGTTTAGCTTTTCACACAGAGTCTATAGATAGTAAACAAGTTTTTAACAAATTTGTTATAAATACTTATGAGTTGTGGTTTAAACAAAATTCAATTATAATAAAAGTATAACTTCAAAAAATGTCTTAACTGTTTTTTGTTAAACAGCTATTTTCATAGCCAGACATCTTTATAAAAACATTATTTAGCATTGTACAGATATTACAATAAGTTTTTGACTCTAAGTATTTATAAAGTTTATTTATAATTAAAAGTTATTTATAAAGTTATATAAAAAATTTACACAGCAAAATCTTGTATTTAGAAAATTATAATCTGTAAATACTTTACATTACGACAACTGAGTATTTTCGAAAAATAACTTTTTTAGTTTGCAAAAATCATATTTTGAGCTTTAGTGACCATTTTAACAATGTTATAAGTCATATAAAGAATTATTAAAACACTTTTATAAAATACATCAAAAAAATTTCCTTTAAACGCCCCTGTTATCTACGATGCATAGAAACATCTTAATTAATACAAACATCAATGGATATTGAGTCCCAATATTATATATATATATATATATATATATATATATATATATATATATATATATATATATATATATATATATATATATATATATATATATTTATATAATATACATTTAGAGGTATTTAAATGTAATTTTTGAAATTTGTTGTTTTTTTTAATATTAATTAGGATGTTTTTAATATTAATTAGAATGTTTCTTTTTTTATATATTAATTAGGATGTTTCTATGCATCTACGATGCATAGAAACATCCTAATTAATATTAAAAAAAACACATATTTATATATATATATATGTGTGTGTATATATATGTGTGTATATATATGTGTGTATATATATGTGTGTATATATATGTGTATATATATATATATATATATATATATATATATATATATATATATATATATATATATATATATATATATATATATTTGTAAACACACACACACGACACAAACAACAGACCACACAACTAAAAAAAAAAAGTATATTACTTTCCTTATGTGTAGTTATTGTACAATAAATGTGAAGATAATAACTACCCAGTGTCATTGAAAATAAGTAGAATTGTGAAATTCCCCAAAAAACCCCCAAAAAGTCACAAAACCATCACTCCTGGTTTGGTGTCCGAGGCTTCAATAATGTTGAGAAATTTATGAAATACTTTGAAGAAAAAACTTTGAATACCACCAATCAGAAAGAACTGCAAAATGCCTCTTTACCAACCAGAAATTAATACTGTTACTTAGTTCTTACATATCCAACATAAAATATTAAACTTACTTTTGAAACTTGTGCAAAGTGCCAACTTTCATTCGATTGTTCCTCAATTTAACACACCAAATAAACAATGAAAAAATAAATATTGATAAACCAACCAATATTCCTACCACCACACCTTAAACATAAAAATCATTTTCTTTTGTGAAGTTATCAATTTTTATTTTAAAATAAAAAAAAAAACTCTAAAAAAGCATCAGAATTAAAATGTTACCAATAGTATTATTTGAATTATCTGCTGAACCAACTTTCCTTGCCATATTCGCTTCTACATACAAGTCAATACATTTCTCATTGGAGTTCAAAACTGAATGTATATATGTGTTGTTATCTAAAAAAAAAAAGGATTTTAAAGTTTGAAAAACCCGCTTTTCAGACTAATTTTAAAACAATTAAGTAATTAATGTTATCACTTATCACCTCTTTCAATGATTCATATTAATAAATCTTAATAATTCAATGATTAACAGTCTGTTTAAAATTTGGAAAAGATGAATAAAAATTAGAGAAATAAATTTTAAATTAGCATAGAGTGTCCTCAGTATTCAGAAAAATATTTTTTTTTTTAAAGAAAAGTAAAAATGTAACATTAATTTATGCAGCAATATTTTATAATTTATGCAGCAATATTTTATATTTTAAATAATTTATCAGAAAAAACTTTGTTAAGTCAAATAACACAAGAAAAGCAGTAATAAAACAACTTTCATAAAATATTTTTGTGTAATCAGTTACAGTATAAACAATAAATCAAAATATTAAAAGCAATCAATTGTGCCAGGATTTAACTTGATTATAGAGAAGTAAATTTTACAATTTTAACTAGAAAAATGCTGATTGAAAACTTTTTTAGGAGTCAAATGGATATAAAAAAACCATAGTATATCATAAATAGTATAGAAGGGAACTTAACTTATACCATTATCTTGAAAAATTAAAAAAAAACATTTTTATTTAGAAAATTTTATTATCCTTTGCAAAATTACTGACTTTTTATTGGCTTAATAATTAGTTGTGGTTTTAGTTTTATTCATATTCACAATGTTTAATTCTGCAATAAACGGAATTATATAAGGAACATTCTTATTGAAAAATATTCAACTGTAAATTATATTTTGCAATTTTTTTTTTTTCATGTTTCCTTTTTATCATTTTTAAAAATAAAAAGACAAAAATGAGTATGTTTATATGATTTTAAAACAATATGCAAATTTTTTCAGATCTTTTTACACATTTAAACTTGCAATCAATATGAAGTAAAAAAACCTTGTACAAAAACTTAGGGAACACCTATTATCACATAATATAAATTCAATTAAAAATTAAAGAAAAACTAATTGTTCTGTAAATAAGGGGGGGGGGGGCTTGTTATTTAGCGGTGAATTAAAGCTCATTTTAAACTCTAGTGGTTGTTAAAAGGAAATGTTTGATGGAGAAAATTGAATTATCCAGGAATATTTGTTTCCAACTACAATGACTCCTTAAAAAACATAGAAGATTTTAAATAACAGCTTTCAGGAAAAGATGGAGGTTTGCTATCAAATCTGGAATTATTAGTCCCAAGGAAAATCTGGAATATTTAGTCACAAGGAAACTATTCTGGTCTATTTGTATGCTGCATTGTAATGAATTACCATTAAGGAATATAATTGTTGAACTGGATGGCCCAATTAATTCAAAGGATGGCTTTACTTAACCTCATAAAAAGAAACATTTGAACCTAAAGAACAGCTGGAACAAAAATATTTTGAGAAAAGATCTCAAAGCAATATTTTGACCAAATTTCTCAAAATAATACTTTGAAAATAACATTGTTCAAATATTTTTTTGAGAAAAGGTCTTAAAAGCAACAGACAAATGCAATTTTTACAAATGTTTTGAACGTTAATGCATTGATTCTAACTCTTTTATTTGATTTAAAATCTATTTTAATTTTTTTATTAAGCTCAAATGGAGAAATAATGAAAGATATAAGTTTGATCACACGCAAGGTAACAAAAAAAGGTTTTAATATACAAGCTTATGCAAGAATCTATCAAAGAACTAATAGATTAAGGAAAGGAGATAATATCAGAACCAATGCTTATATGCCAAATATACAAACATTCCATTAAAAAAGCAGTAGTTTCCATTTGTGGTTTTGAAAAGAGATGTTTTGTGAGAGCAAGAATGAAAAGCTTCATGTGGTCTTAATTAAAAAAAAGAAAAGAAAAACAGATTAAAAAAAAAGCCTTCCTTAAACAAAATTTTAAACAAAATTAAGTAATTATAAAAATTAAATTTACTTAAATAAAAATTTTTCTTTAAAGCAACTTAAAAACAAAAACAAAAAAATGTTTAAAAAAAGAATACTTTAAAAAAAAATCTGAGTCTTTAAAAATATTTGTAAAAATATCAGCAAAAAACGTTAATAATGATTTACATATTAAATGTTTTTCCTTTTTCTGCAAACTTTTTTGCAATGAACAAATGATGTTTTTTTCCCATTGTAAATTATTAATTTTTAAGGTAGCTTTAAATATTCCAGAAGTCTCATCTTTGCATAGGACTTTACTTTCTTGTAACAATAAATCATTATCAGTATTGCATTTACATAAATTTCCAAGTATATTAAATGTATTGACTGTTACATGATTGAGATCATTCTATAAATAAAATTTTTATATAAATTTTGTGATTTTACTTTCCTTAAAACAAAAAAGCATGTTTGATAAAACAAAAATTAATTAATACCAGTAACATTTGACATGAGTCAGTAGTAAATTCAATAATAATGTCTGTATTTTGTTTGGGTGGACCAACTATAAAATTAAATAAATAAACTTAAATAAAATGTTTAACATAATGTAAATAATTATTAATATCAGCATAATATTGCATTTAATAATCACAACTTCTTTACTTTCGCAAAACATTCCAGTGAATCCATAGGGACAATGGCAATCATAACCATTGAGTTTATCAACACATCTTGCACCATTCGTACACTTATTGTTTAAACAATCATCAAAATTTATTCCACAGTTACTACCAGACCAACCGCTTTTACAAACACAAGAAACATTTGAACCATGATCTTCGCAAGAATCAGCATTATTCTTAATGCAAAAGTTTGAAAATGTACACAAATCAACTTTAAGCTCACAATGCATACCAGTGTAACCTAAAAAATTTAAACAAAAAATAATGTTAACAACGTCCCAGTGTAACCTAAAAAATTTGTCATAAACAAAAAATAATGTTAAAGCTTTAAATCAAACCAAAAAATTATTTATTTATAAGTTTTATTTACTATTATCATTATTAATTTATAAAAGTAAAACAATTATTTATACTTTAATTTATTTATAAACTAATGTATCTTTATTATTTCACCATTTTTTTACTAAAGCTATATTACCTTATAAAACCAACTATATTTAATTATAATTATAAAAACTAATTTTAAATAGAAATAATATACATCATAAATAGAATAATAAATATTAAACTTTATTATAGATAATTTTTAAAAGAACTTGTAAGACTTGAAGAAGTAAAAACTACCAATTCCACAGCTACAAGAATATTCTTCATTTTGTTTAACACAAACACCATTTTCACAAAAACTAGAACTGCATTCATTTAGAACTACATCACAAAGTCTACCAACATAGCCAGCTATGCATGCACAAGTGAAGTTATTTATTGTATCAAGGCAAGTACCTTTTAGACATGGTGAAGCTGCGCATTCATCAATATTAATTTCGCAAATTGTACCTATAATCAAGCATATTTTTAAAATTGATTCAAAATATACAAACTTTTTGATTCCATTCAACTAAAGAGATCTAAAAATTTATACTTTTTAACTCTTTTAAAAGAAATTTTTATTTCAAAATAAAAGAAAATTTTTGAAACTTTTTGTCCCAATTTTTCAAACTTTTTATTAAACTTTTTGTTCCATTTTTATTAAGCATTTTGTTTCAATTTATATCCCAAAAACAGAATAATTATTTTTTTTTGCATTTTTTGTTATTTTTACTTGATAATAAACCAATAATACTTCACATTTTTACTTAATAAATCTTACAAATTTTATAAATAATAAAACTTAAAAATAAATTTAGAAAATTAACTGTCAAGTATACAAACAAGCTAATATTTATGCTGTTAAAAGTTTTCTTCAAATTGGTTGAAATATAATGATTTGAACCTAAAGTAAAAAATATTGAAAAGTAGATGATTAATTTTTTTTTCTGGTCAATCATATTTAAATTTTGTAATTTTCAACTAAATTTTGTAATTGTAACACCTTATACATTACACTTTTTGAGTTTGCACAATATTATAGAGCCATACAGTGAAATATCATACAGAGCCATATTGTTATTAAGCCTGATAACCCACAAAAAAATGATTTGAAAAATAATTTCATGAATAATCTTTTAATTAAACACAATATAAATTATTATAAAATATAATTTTTAATTTTTTAATATAAATTTTTATATTTTGCTTTGAACTTTCAATAAATCTTTTCAGTTCTTTGTACAGCTGTTTTATCATATTATTTTGATTTGCCCAAACCAAATGATAGTTTTTGAACAACTTTCTAAGAAAAAAGTTATACTTTTTTCTTGAAAAAATTAAATCTTTACTTTTAACTAAAACATCTACTAAAACTTTCTTTTATTCTTAGCTGGTGATTTAGATACTGATTTCATATTAAAAACTTTAATTCTAAACCAGTATCTACTTTTATCTAAGTAGGTCTTTTCTTTACAATAGAAAATTGCAATTAAATGGAGCAAATAGATGGAGATATCATTAATGTTAAAAAACTATTATTTGTTTTGGGTGAATCAAAATATGAAAAGATAATCACTCTTGGAAAAAAGGTAAAAGTTTCACTTTTTTCTTTGCAAGTGATTTAGTTACACTAATTTTTTATTAAATGAAATAGTTGTTTGTTGTCTGCTACTATTTTATGATTATAACTTATTTTATACTATTTTATGATTATAACTTATTGTATACTGTCTGTTTAATCAATTTTAACATTTAAAATGAAAGTATTGTTTTGACACTTAATAAATTTTTGAGATTATGAAGCTAATAAATAAATATAATAATAATAAATGAAAATAATAAATAAAGTCCGAATAATAAGCAAAATTAACTTTTGCTTATAATTTTTTAAATTAAATTTTTTTTTGTCAAAAGTAGATGTTCATTGATTGTTGATCAGCTGTTATTTTCAGCCATGCCAGGAAAAATATAATAGTATTTTAAATTGAAATTTTATTTGGATTTATGTGGATTGTACTATTTTCTGATTTTACCTTTTGAATATTTTCAATACCTTTGTATCCTGGTAAACAGTCACAGTGAAAGTCTTTAAGCCCATTTTTACAACTACCACCATTCAAACATGGTCTTGATAAACAGTAATCAAACTTTTTTTCACAATGCACTCCTGAATATCCATTTAAACATTGACATTTATAACGACTTCCTTGTTCAATGCACCATCCATTATTCAAACATGGATTACTTTCACACGCATTTGTTCGTTGATTGCAAGTGGCACCATCAAAACCCTCATCACATTCGCACTGGTGAGTCACAATACCATCTTCATCTTCTAAAAATTTTCAGCAATTTGTTTCAAATTGTCTTAAAAATATTTGTTTAAGTATTATTTTATAGTCGTAAACATAATTTAAAACATGAACAGTAATATATATTTTTTAAACTTTTTATTTTATATTCTCATTTTCTTTACTTATAATAAAACCAAAATTTCTTTCATCTTGAAATTAATTTAAAAAAACAATATATTGAATCTGGTAATAACAGAAAGAAATTAAAGAATTTTCAATTTACTACACCACCCACCACTTCAACACGGACTTAATGGACATCATATTCTTACTTTTCGCTATAATTTTGCTCCATCAAATAAAACTGTAAGTCAATCATAAGCTAAAAAATATATGTATCATAAAGGGAACTACAGTAATATGAATAATTACTTTAATAAAATCAACTGGGATAAGCTCTTTAAAAACCGTAGCGCAGACAAGTGTTACAATAAATGGTTACAACATTATGATATGGCATGCACTTTATATATCCTGCAATCAAATATGAAAAAAATCAAAAAAGCACCATGGCTTAATATAAAATTAGCAGCATTAATAAAGTTGAAAATAAAACTATGGATCAAGTGCAGGAGTTCCAAATTTAGAGACCAAAATTTATTAAGGGAATATAAAAATATCAATAAAGTCACAAAAAAAAACTGTAAAATCAACAGAGAGTATAAGTATGAAATTGTTCATAAAGCCAAAGAAAATCCTAAATTGATATACCAATAT
>NC_061159.1:33200567-33230567 GCF_022113875.1 Hydra vulgaris | reverse complement strand
TAGCTTATGTTCAGTTTCTCCCTTTTCTCCCTTAGGTGGTTCTGACCATGCAATGATCTCTATAAATCTTTCTTCTCGTACTTCTTTTTTGGGCTCACCTTATTATCGCACCACCTACTACTACCCTAAAGCTGACTGGGATTCTTTTCTTGATGTTCTTTGTGATGGTCCTTGGGCTGATGTTTTTTCTCTCTCAGCTGATAAATGCGCCTCCTACGTAACCTCCTGGATTCAGGCTGGAATGGAAGCTTTTATTCCTTCTTGTCGGTTTCAAGTCAAGCCTCATTCTACTCCATGGTTTTCTCCTTCTTGTGCGGCTGCTATATCCAATCTTAATCATTTTTTTCATCTTTTTCAAAAGAACAACTCTCTCGAGAACAAACAGCTATTTATTATTGCAAGAAATCGATGTAAAAAGGTGCTTTCTGATGCTAAACTCCATTATTCTCAGTTCACTAAATCTCGCATCTTATTACAGAAGTTAGGCTCTAAAGACTTTTGGAAAATCTTTAACAGCATTATTAACAAAGGTAGATCTAACATTCCATCTCTCATTCATGGGACTGATCCTATTACCTCTCCCAAGGATAAGGCAGAACTATTTGCAAAGAACTTTTCTTCTAATTCCACTCTTGAATCTTATGGACATTCTCTTCCTTCCATTCCAGTCAAACAGGTTGACCCATTGTTAGACATTCAAATCACTCTGCCTTCTGTTGCTAAAGTCATATCTCAATTAAACTCGTCTACAGCTTGTGGTTCAGACAACATTCCTGTCACAGTCTTGCAGAATTGTTCTCCAGAACTTTCATCAATTCTCTCTAAACTATTTAACAAGTGTTTGACTGAGTCTTGTTTTCCTGCTGTTGGAAAATGGCATCTGTGGTTCCAATATTCAAAAACTCTGGAGAAAATTCTGACCCCTCCATTTTTATTTTTTTTTAATTATGCACCTCCCAAGGCCTGAGGGGGCCACTACAATCGAGGAGACTACTTTTTTTTTTTTTTTTTGTTGAAAATTGTGGTACAACCCTTTCTCAACTCTTTAACTCCGAAACACGAACCTTGACAAGCAAGCCGGCTGCGCTGAGAGATTAAGTTAAGCGCGGTACTTCCAGGAACGTGGTTCGTGGGACCTCTCGCTTACGAAGCGAGCGCTCTTACCACTACACCACTACCGCATTATCGTCCGATCAGTCTTCTTTCTGTTATTAGCAAGGTCTTTGAGTCTTTGATCAACAAATTCTTCACATCTTATTTTGAGTCAAATAAACTGCTGTCAGACAATCAATACGGTTTTCGATCCTCTCGCTCTACGGCCGACTTGCTAACTGCTGTAACTGAAAGATTTTATCGTGCATTAGATGGAGGCGGTGAGGCTAGGGCTATTGCTCTCGACATATCTAAAGCTTTTGACAAAGTTTGGCATGCTGGTCTTCTCCATAAGCTTGCTTCATATGGTGTTTCTGGGAAAGTTTTTGGGATTATCAAATCATTTCTTTCTAACCGGTTTATTTAAGTCATCCTTAAAGGCTAACACTCTTCTTTATTTCCAGTAACTTCTGGGGTTCCCCAAGGTTCCATCATGGGCCCTGTTTTGTTTCTTATCTACATAAACGATCTTCCTGACAACCTTTCATCTAAAGTAGCTCATTTTGCTGATGACTCAACTTTATACTCTTGTCTTGACAAAAAGTTTTCTCTTTTCGATCGCCTAGAACAAGCAGCTGATCTTGAATCCAATCTCACTTCAGTGATAGATTGGGGTTCACAGTGGCTTGTGAATTTCAACTCTAACAAAACCCAGTTGTTTACTGCAAACAACTACCATAATATGGTCAACATTCCTATATTAATGAATGGCAATCCTCTTACTGAGCTCTCCTCTTTACATCTTCTTGGATTATTGCTTACTACTGACCTTTTCATGGAAACCATATATACAATCGATTGCTAAATTAGCTTCTGCTAAGGTTGCTTCTCTTTATCATGCTCGCCATTTCCTTACTTCTGATAGCA
This sequence comes from Hydra vulgaris, assembly GCF_022113875.1. Lineage (NCBI taxonomy): Eukaryota > Metazoa > Cnidaria > Hydrozoa > Anthoathecata > Hydridae > Hydra > Hydra vulgaris. Next base: position 33,228,548 of record NC_061159.1, on the reverse strand, counting down.
TTCTCTACCTCTACAAATCTCTTATTCGTCCCTGTATGGAATACTGTCATATTTGGGCAGGTTCTTCTAACGATTCACTTTCTCTTCTTGACAAGGTCCAAAAACGCATTGTAAATGTTGTTGGACCTGGACTATCTGCTAAGCTTGAGCCTTTCTCCCATCGTCGTAAAGTTGCATCTCTTTCTCTTTTCTACAAATATTATCATGGTCACTACTCAAAGGAGTTATCTTCTCTAGTTTCATCAACTAAAATTCATTCTCGTTTTACTCGCCATTCAGCTAAGTCTCATTCGTTTACTGTATCTGTCCCTGCATGCTCTAAAAACTTTTATTCATCTAGTTTTTTTCCCGCACTTCAATTCTTTGGAACTCTCTCCCATCTTCATGTTTTCCTGACTCATACAACCTTCAACTTTTTAAGTCTTCTGTCAACCGTTTTCTTGCTAGATAACTTTGTTCTTTTTTTTTCTAGTAACTCCCAACTTAATAGTGGTTGCTTGCAGCCTTGTTGGGAGTAAATGCAAATAAAAAATATATATATATATATAGCTGGGGCCGGGTTTGTGACCGGAGCTGCATAAACATTTATACATCCTAAAGTATATTATCTTTATTTAAAATTCATGTTATATTTTGTATATATATGCATATAAAAACATCATTATGATCAACATGATTATCATAATCATCATTATTATGATCATCATCATTATTATCATCATGATGATGATGATCATCATCATAATCAACGATGATGATCATCATCATCATCAACAGCATAAAAGATGAAGGTTAAAGCCGGATGATGATGACCATGATGATGATCATCTTTATGATGATGATCATCATTATCATCATAATCATCATCATCATCATCATCACCATCATCATCATCATTATCAGGCTTTAGCCTTCCTCTTTTATGCTGTTTCTCTTATATAACCTAGAACATTTTTTTTTCTTAACTAAAACTCATTCATACAATATGTAAGGCACTTTCTTCAAGTTTTCTTCTTCTACCACTACCATTTTCTACTGAAGATGCTACCTCTCTACATGCTGATACCTAAATTAGTTTAATCTTTTCTAACAAACCTTGTTCCATACAACATTTTTTATAATTTGTCTAAGATTATGCCTCCTTTTCTTGTCTTGCTAGAGTAACACCACACATCCATCTGATCATCTTCTCTTTCGGCAAATACTAAACCATATAAATACCAAAGCTCTGTTATTCTCATTTTACTAAATCTTTATCTTAGATGTTTAACTTTTAAAAATTTAATTAAAGTCCAAATAAAAAATGTTAACCTTTCAAAAACATTGGTGAGTACAAAAATCTATTGAAGTCACGCAGAATGAAATTTCACAAGAAAAATTGAAAAAAAATGCCAAAGTATCTTATCTCAGATGTTAGACTCTAGAGACTTTTGGTAAAAACTAAAGAAAGTCTAATATTTAATATCTTATGAGACTAATATCTCTGAGACTTTTGGTAAAAACTAAAGAAAGTCTAATATTTAATATCTTATGAGACTAATATCTCTAGAGACTTTTGGTAAAAACTAAAGAAAGTCTAATATTTAATATCTTATGAGACTAATATCTCTGAGACTTTTGGTAAAAACTAAAGAAAGTCTAATATTTAATATCTTATGAGACTAATATCTCTAGAGACTTTTGGTAAAAACTAAAGAAAGTCTAATATTTAATATCTTATGAGACTAATATCTCTGAGACTTTTGGTAAAAACTAAAGAAAGTCTAATATTTAATATCTTATGAGACTAATATCTCTAGAGACTTTTGGTAAAAACTAAAGAAAGTCTAATATTTAATATCTTATGAGACTAATATCTCTAGAGACTTTTGGTAAAAACTAAAGAAAGTCTAATATTTAATATCTTATGAGACTAATATCTCTGAGACTTTTGGTAAAAACTAAAGAAAGTCTAATATTTAATATCTTATGAGACTAATATCTCTGAGACTTTTGGTAAAAACTAAAGAAAGTCTAATATTTAATATCTTATGAGACTAATATCTCTAGAGACTTTTGGTAAAAACTAAAAAAAGTCTAATATTTAATATCTTATGAGACTAATATCTCTAGAGACTTTTGGTAAAAACTAAAAGTCTCTAGAGATAAATATCTTATGAGACTAATATCTCTAGAGACTTTTGGTAAAAACTAAAGAAAGTCTAATATTTATTATCTTATTAAAGAAAGTCTAATATTTAATATCTTATCTTACTTTATTTAGATTCTTGAATATAATGGCCATACTTTTCCTGAAAGTTAAACAGATTAAAACTCTGATTTTCAATGCTAAAATTAAATACTTCTACAAGTGGTGTTCCAGAATAGATTTACATAATAGTCTTAAATAAGTGTTCTCTTAAATAAGTCTTAAAAAAGTGTTGTCTTCAATTTTTGCTAAACTTTTAAAAAGTGCTAAATAAGTGGTTCCAATTTTTCAAAACTCTAGAAAACACTTTGACCTCTCCAACTATCCTACGATTAGTCTGCACTCTGTTATTAGTTTCTTTATATAAAGGTTTTGAGGTTATTAAACTATTTCTTTTTAACTGCAGTAGTAAAGTTATTCTTAAAGGCCTACCCTCTTCTTTATCTCAAGTAACTTTAAGGTACCACAAGGTTCTATCTTTGCTCCTGTATTGTTTCTTATCTATAACAACAATCTTTATGAAATCTAAAGTAGCTCTATTTGCTGATGACTCAACTTTATATTCTTGTCTTGACTAAAAATCTTCACTTTTTAATTGCTTAGAACAAGCAGCCGATTTTATATCTCTCTTCTGTAACAGCCTAAGGCTTGCAGTGGCTTATGGATTAAAATTCTGGACTTAAAATCTGCAATTTTGTTAGACAACAAAACTCATTTATTTACTGCAAAAAAACATTGCAATATTATTGGCCTTCCTATATTGATGAATAACAACCCCCTTACTCTCAGATAAAGTCTAAAAGCACATTGTAAATGTAATTAAACCTGCTTTACCTGCCAAGCTTGAGCCACTCTCCCATTGTTGTAAGGTGGCATTTCTTTCTTTTTTCTGCAAAATACAATCATGGCAAATGCTCAAACAAGCTATCATCTCTATTACAATAAAACTCATTCTTGTTTGGCTTTTTATTCAACAAGTTGCATCCTTTTACTGTATCTGTCCTTTCATGCTAAAAAACTTTTATTAATCCAGTTTTTTTTCCTTGAACATCAAAAAAACCTTATAACTCTTACCCATCTTTAAGTTTTCTTTTTTTATACAATTTACAACTTTTTAATTCTTCAGTTCAGTTCAATTCTTAACTTATTCTCTATTTTAAAGTAACTCATAACTTAATAGTGGTTGCTTGCAATCTTGTTGGAAATAAATTAGAGTTTAAAAATATATAAATGTATGCAAGTATTTAATAAATAGTAAATGTAAGCATAAAATTATAATATATTAAGTATTATAATTTTTTTTAGGTCTGGCTATCAACCCCTGCTAAATCTTATAACTTTGCCGGGACTGGGTTTGCAAAAAGTCTCATTTTTAGCTGGGGCCCTGGTCACTTACTATCTGTTCCTAACTCAAATCCTCAGTAAATCTAAATTACCAAAACTATTACTTTTAAAATTAAAATACATCTTACCTTCCAGCTTGCACACTCCATGTTTGCACGGATTTGTGAAACATAGATCTTCATACTGACAATATTTTCCAACAAATCCCTCACAGCACAAGCACTCAAATGACCTCATATTAAAATCACTATAACATTTTCCTCTGCCATTGCACATTAATCCTGTTAAATTTGAAGGATCGTGACAATCTTTATCTTTAACCGTGACATTTAGCCGTAGGCCTAAAACACATCTATGAATTTCATTAAAATCTGCAATAAAATACTGTGTTCCAATTACAAGAAGACTTGCATTTACATTTAATTTAGAGTTAACATTTTGAATATTTGTTATTGGCTGAGCATTTGTAATATTACAACTTTTAAAAGCTAGTTCTGAATCAGTCTCTAATGGTAGTATATGAGGGATAAAATTATATCCATAGAGCTCAGAATCAATATCTGTAACAAATACTAATTCATCTGAATTCTGCATGTGAATAGGTTTCAGTTGAACTTCAATATAATCATGCTTATCAGATGTACTAGATGAGAGATTAAAACAGGTTTTTTTAGTATTGCATATATAATCACCATATCCCCAGCCCACAATAACATCTTTTGCGGTTTCATGCCAGCATCTGCCATCATTAGCAAAACCATCACAAGATGAAACACATTTTAAAATATTTTCTTTTTTAATTTGACACTGAACTCCATAAGTATCTGAAAGACATTGGCACTCATAGCCAATTGTTTTACTTATACATGTCCCATTGTTAAAACATGGGTTTGAGATGCAACTGTCAATTTTTTCATCACAGTTTAAACCTTGATAACCATCATTGCACATGCATCTTGGTTGAGCACTTAAATCAAGACGACAATCACCATGCTCACAGGAAACTCTGTTATCATCAGGACACTCGTCTGCACGTTTCTCACATTGGACACCTATGTAGCCACCAACACATGTACAAAGAAAACCATTTGGAGTTATGGTGCACAAACCATTATTTAAACAAGGATTGCTTATACATGCTCCACGGTATATTAGAGGCAAATCTTCTATACTACCATAAACCTCATTATAGATAGAAACAATAAAAAATATATATGGTAAGGGCATTACTGATTAAAGAACTTTTTGTGAAATTTTGCTAAACTTGGTATCATTAAAAAATACACCTGTAATTTTTCATTAAAATCTTTTTGTAGATAGCGGTTACAGCAACATTATCTCATATAAATTCATAGTTTAAATGAATCACACTTTTTTTTTATTTACATTATTTGTCAAGTAATGATAGCATATATAAAGAAGCTGCTTTTTATAACTTGAAGTCATTTTTCAATTGCGAAGAGTGAAAAGAAATTTGATATTCGTTTAAATATTCATTACCATATTTCAGAACGTTATTTTGATGCTTATTTTGAAGGCATCCATTGAATTAATAATAAGTTGGTGTGTTTATCGGATGCTATTTTTTTCTTAATTGACAACAACGTCGTGTGTCCTTATATAGAAATTTTTCTTTTGAAAAAATAAGTTTATATGTTTTAAATTGAATGTATAAATAAACCTTTTAACTTTTTTCAATAAGATTAACTGGATCGCGTTACTGTGTCTGTCGGTTGTAACGCCTAAAGGTATGTAACAGATCACACGGTATTGATTATATCTACCTAATAAACAATATCCTAAAACAAAAGAACGTTACATAACAGGCTGTGATGGAAATAAAATAATATTTCCAATATATATATATATGGACGATTTCAAAAATGTTATGTCGTTAATCGCAATAATTATTTTTTATGTTTATTTGATGTTTAACTACTAGCATTATTCCAGTAAATATTTTTTAATACAGTTAATGTATTTTACATGTACTTAGTTATTGCTAAATGAATTAAATAAGTTAACATAATTGGGTACATTTGATTTTAAAAACTCTTATATACTTGTACATACTAACGAGCGATACATTGACAATACATCGTTCATCGTTAAATATGGTCATTGCATCGTGTTCAATGCATCATTAAAGATAAATCGAAACGCATATTGTTAATGAATGCATCGAAAAACCTTCTGAGTGAAACAATACATCGAAAGAATAAAAATAAAATATAAATCAGCTAGACTCAAATTCAAAACTTTATTTTAAAAGGCACATCATTTATTTTCTTCATCTGTCTTAAGTTCTCTTTAATACAAACAGGTTTTTTAACTTTGGATGCTGAGAGATTTATTCTCCTATCACCACAGATATTTCCAGCTATGGAAAACACTCATTCAGAGCTGGAGGAAGCTGAAGTTTGAGTACTTAAATGTTTGGTTCTTCAAGCAACAAAGTATATCGCCATTATTGGCATTTGGTGTTGTTATTAAATAGTTTTCTAACTACACCTTGGTTTTCGTAATCAAGGAGGTTCTCTCTTCCGGGCTATCTACCAAGACCTTGCAAGACCTTTTTAAGTATCCTGTTGTTGTGTTTTCTTGTGGCTGTGTTTGTGTCATTGTGTCTTGATGTGCGCTATCAACGAGGGATTGTGATGTGTTGGGTGAGGGGATTCTCCTAAGATTGACCTAGCACATGCTAAACACAGCTTTCTTCAGAAAACTTATCTTGTTGTTCCAAAGATTTTTATGTTATACCTTTGCCCAATGTCATAGAACTTTTATCCTTTGCAACGTGGGTCGAAAATTTTTGCATATGCATATTCTAAAACCTTAGCTCCACATTCGGGAAATCTGGCAATTGTTTTCAATAACGATCAGCAACCTCTTTTAAATGGGATTGGGTTGATCGTGTGATATTGACTATAACTCGTCTTCCAGATCAAAGAGTTTTAGAATTGCATGAACTATAAAGACTTCGTTTTCTGTTCTTAAAAGAACTTAAAGCAACCAAGAAACGGTTGGTTTGAAAATCCAAATCAATGTAGTGCACAGTCATAACAACATATGCTGCGTTGATGGTCTTGCTGTTCTACAGATAAAACGTAAATGATATTTCATCTGGATGAGGTTTGTCTTTATTAAATGTTTTTATCAACTGCTACCTTCATTGTATAGTACAAATCCGGAAATTTGGTACGAGAAAATTACAAACAAATTGGCTTATACTGTCCTTTTGTACATACTTTTACAAAGTATTTAAAATCATTGTTGTCTATTACATCAAAAGACAACATGACACTTGCAACTAGACACTGTTTCATAGCAGTAACAATTTTCTTCTGTTTGTTGTCATTTATAGACTTTAGGCTATTGTTGAATATTCGTTGTTATTTGTTGGTGTTTCGTCGACAAAAATTTCTCTTTTTTTGACTTCTTTCTAGCTGGGGTCCTAATGGTACTGCAATAAAAGAAGGTCCATCTATAATCATTACCAGAGTTAGAGTTTGTTTCAACAGTTGCAGCTGTTGATTTCTGGCTTTTAGTGTTTTAAAGCTGGTTTTGTGCTTTATACTAAGATGACCTCTCATCCCTGTTGTGCTCCCACTAAGCACTTTGTAATCCTCACCACATTCAATGCAGTTAGCCCTGTTTTTATTGATCTCGGTGAAGTAATCCCAAAGTAAAGAAACTTTTTGCATCTATGTGTAAAAAAAAATTAAACAATATCATACATCCAACAATCTATCTATGAATCTATCCAGAGCCGTCTTTAGAAAATGCGAAGCCTGGAGCAAAACATTTTTGCGAAGTCTCCTTGAGAGTCATCATTTTAGGCGCTTTGACGAAGAAAAACCTTTTCTCTTACTGTCTGGAAAGAGGTTGTATAAGTGCAAAACATAAATTTCGGTTTGATATAATTTTGAGTTTTTACTTTCGTGTATGTTTATAAAAAGGATTGAGTGCTTTATAAAATAATCTAGAATAATAACAATAAAGTTTATTTTTAAAGTTATTAAAGGCTAAATAATGTAAAATGAATAATAATTTTTGTCTGACGAGAAATAAATGAATTAGAATTACAAATAAATTTTCCATTTTTTGAGTTATTATTGAATAATCAGTAACAAATAATATAACATATTTTTACAAAATAGTAATCTTATTCGCATATATTATGTTTTCAGCAATCGATATGAAGGGTGTTCATAGGTAGGTAGATGTTATATAATAAGTGTTCACATTGTAAAATGATAGACATTAATTTTATAATAGAATACTGGCAAATATTTATAATAAAATAATACAGTGTTATTAATACTGTAAAATAAATGTCCAGGGTTAGATAATTTTAAAATTGCTTCAAAAAGATGAAAACTTAGATGTCACAATTGATAGCCTATCTTGACCCATGGACGAACTTACTTATGTCTTAATAAGTTTAAAGCGTGAAAAGCTCCTTCTGCGCTTGTTACAGTTACAGGTATAGTCAGTAAAATTCTATACGTTATAAATACATTCGGAAATGGGTTTTGAATTTGGTAAATAAACCTCAAAATCCTTGCAGTTGTTTCCACCTCAGCCGGTAGAAGTTCTCAAAGAACCTTAAGTTCAGAGAAATAGACATTTCCACAAACATTCTTTTCTTTTTTAAAAATAAGAAACGATTCTAGGTCTTTACACCTTTTAAATAATTTATCTTCTTTTAGTACCTATCGTTTTTTTACTTGATTTAAAAATCCAAACACAGTATCGTAATTAGTTATTTGTTCAAACGTTCGGCAATAACAAAAAATACTCCACTCTCCACTTTAAACATTTGCTTGGCAGATCCTGTCATAGGATCTCCCACGTACTCAAACATTCTTCTTTTCTTTCTCTGCTTGGTTTCTTTAAAATTTGTCTCTAACCAGGAGTTTCACTTGGTTCTCTTGCTAACAATGTTGCCACCACGAAACCTAAATCTAAATTTCTGAAAAAAACTGAACTAGCCTTTGAAGTAACTGCAACGCAACTTCAAGATGATTTTTTTGAGTCTGTAGGCCTTTTTAATCATAACTTATTTCATTCATAACTGATGGTGTTTCACTATTGGCTTTTTTTTTTTGGATCCTTAGTGAACTCAACTAGTTCAACTCAATGCAGTATTAACTTTGATATCGAAGCGCTTTTACGCTTTCTAGTTTACTTTTCCAACTTGTGTCACAGGACCTTTTTACAGCCAGATTTAGTACGTTTTGAATGAAAATTTGCCATTGCATTTTTGGCAAAGAAAAAAGTACATAAATTCTTTGCACAACTCCAAAAAACGTCATAGATTTAGATAATCATTTTGCTGCGTCCCAAACTAGGAAGTTGAGGCTATGGTTAGCGCAGGGCACGTAAAATGCTTTTGGATTTATTTCTAAGATTCGTTCCTGTACTCAAGAGTGAATACTTTTTATATTGGAACTGTTGTCATACCATTGTCCGCTTCAGTCCCTGCTTTACAATTTCATTCAACTCTTGTAAAAGAATATCAGTTAGATTTTTTCCCGTTGTTGATTTAACGTCTAAGAATCCAAGGAAATGTTCTTCGATGCTTACATCTTTATTTTCACTCTTAAGAGAAGTTGCATTCATTTTAATTTATACAAATCGCATAACCAATGATAACTGGTCCACGTATATTATTGTTATATTATTTTTGTTTATCCAAAACTTTTTCTTATTTTTTAACGACAGTAACGGCTTTTATTTTTTAACAAGAGTATGGAATTGCTGCGCGAGGCCTTACTCTCGTTAACAATAAATAAAAGTTTTGATTGCTTGTGTTTAGTATAGCCTCGCTGCGCGAGGCCTGGAGCGGCTGCTCCACTCGCGCCACTCTAAGAACGGCTCTGAATCTATCTATATATCTATCAACCTATCAATCAATCTAAATAGATAATATAAAATAAAATGTCTATCCATCTAAGTATAGGTTTAAATATGTATTTATATAAGAATAAGTAAGTATGTATTTAATCATAATCTTACATCATAGATCAAAAAGAAATATTTAAAAAAAAAGTCTACCTTGATGATTGTAGATTATAAATAAAAGATTGTTGTAAAAAATGTTCTCTGATATGTGTGCAAAATTTGAATGATATCAAATTTTAAAATGAGCAATATTTATGTATCTTATTAAAAAGTCATTAACGATTTACGATTGATAATATATTAAACGATCTAATTAATTTAATGATTTTTGTTTGTTTGTTATTAACTTTTTCGCATTAGTAATGTAAAGACATTGTAAGTATAATAATCGTAAATTAAAAAATAAGTTATGCATCGCCTCACCCCCCCCCCCTCTTCCCCAATCGTAAATTAAAAAATCAACTTATGAACCCCCCCCCCCACCTCTCACCTATTTGCGCCAGCTCCGTAAATTTATAGCGTTTTATATAACATTTTTTATATAACACATTGTAAATCGTTCAGGTACATTTTCGTTTGATTAATCGTGTTCGATATGTCGAGCAAACTAATTCAATTTGGCGTGTTGAAAAAAAAAAACTTTGAATGTCAAAAGCTTCATTAAATTGCTTTAACAGCTTTGTCAGAGTATTAACCCAGCATTCTCAAACATTGCTGTTTGAAGATAGAATGTTATAGTGAGGACAGTAGTATAGAGGGTGTTACAACCCAGCAAACATTCGGTCTAAAAAAGACATCTTTGGAGCATATAAAAAATGTTTAATACGCTTAAAAGACGTATTAAACTGCAAACATTTAGTCTTTAAAGCGTATTAAAAATGTTTAATATGCTTAAAAGACTAAATGTTTGCTGGGAAGCACCTTGGTCATATTGAATATGTAAAAAAATACGCCTTATGCATGCAAAGTGGGAAGCTTTTATTATTATTATTTTTTTGTGGCACCCCTAGCAAAATCTTGGCGCTCAACGTAAATGTATAATATATATTTTATACATCTATCTTTTATAAATGTATAAATTATTTTTTTCAAGATAAAAAATAATTCTATATTTTGTAATAATTATTATTAATGGTTTGCTGCATAAATAAGATCATTTTGAAGTTTTTCAATCGTAAATAGGATGCATTTTCGATAAAATTCAAAATGTATATTTTTAAATTTCAGCATTTCTTAATAAAATAGTTTATTTTTTTTGCAAAAATCAATTCTCTAAATTTAGGCGTGCGATTTCTATTTTTGGAATATTTTTGTTCCCAGATACCCACTGGATAGTAATCTGCTGGATTCTATCTCTGAGACAATTTTTAACGGAAAAAGTGGCTGGCAGTTTGGTTTCAGGTAAACAGTTTGACAGAAATTGTCTGATAATAAATAAAAAAAATAAGCTTCTATTGGCTAATATCAGCTATTATTGACCTTATGTGACAATATGCTAAATAGTATAAAAAACGATAAATTTTAACGGTTACATTTTTCAATAAATAAAAATTTGGATTAAATGTATTGCATCAATTATGAAGTATATTACCAAAACAACGTGATCAAAATCAAAAACAGCACCTTAACTGTTAAAAAGTACAACTTTATCTTCACAAAAATATTCATTGAACTTAAGATTGTTCAAAAAATTCAATGTTGTAAAAAGTTGAAATGCTCCTAATGTATATATGTTTATGTGTGTATGTATGTGCATATGTGTGTGTGTATATGGAAATATATATATATATATATATATATATATATATATATATATATATATATATATATATATATATATATATATATATATATATGTATGTGTGTACGTGTGTATATATATATAAGTGTATGTGTGACACGCATTGCGTGTATGTATGTATGTATGTATGTATGTATGTATGTATGTATGTATGTATGTATGTATGTATGTATGTATGTATGTATGTATGTATGTATGTATGCATTTATGTATGTATGTATGTATGCATGTATGTATGTATGTATGTATATATGTGTGTGTATGTATGTAAGTATGTACATGCATACATACATGTACATACATACATGTACATACATACATACATACATACATACATACATACATACATACATACATACATACATACATACATGCATGCATACATACATACATACATAAATACATACATACATACATACATACATACATACATACATACATACATACATACATACATACATACATACATACATACATACATACATACATACATGCATACATACATGCATACATACATACATAAATACATACATACATACATACATACACACATACATACATACATACATACATACATACATACATACATACATGCATACATACATACATACATACATACATACATACATACATACATACATACATACATACCTACATACATATTTACATACATACATACATACATACATACATACATACATACATACATACATACATACATACATACATACATACATACATACATACATGCATGCATACATACATACATACATAAATACATACATACATACATACATACATACATACATACATACATACATACATACATACATACATACATACATACATGCATACATACATGCATACATACATACATAAATACATACATACATACATACACACATACATACATACATACATACATACATACATACATGCATACATACATACATACATACATACATACATACATACATACATACATACATACATACATACATACATACATACATACATACATACATACCTACATACATATTTACATACATACATACATACATACATACATACATACATACATACATACATACATACATACATACATACATACATACATACATACATACATACATACATACATACATACATACATGCATGCATACATACATACATACATAAATACATACATACATACATACATACATACATACATACATACATACATACATACATACATACATACATACATACATACATACATACATACATACATACATACATACATACATACATACATACATACATACATACATACATACATACATACATACATACATACATACATACATACATCATATTTGTATATTTGCATATAATGCAAATATACAAATATGAGAGAAAAAGTTGAAACAAACTGTTGCTGTTGCAGCAGTTGTAACATTTTTAATAAACAAGGAGCATCAATTTCATTGTAAGACGCAGAGGGAATAAATAATAAGAATAAACCATTAAAGCAATAAATACTCCTTGCTCAACCTTTTCGACACATTTAGGTGAGGGGTATGACAAAATCGTTTTTTAAAAAAGAATATAAAGAATAAATTTGTCACAGAAAAAGTTTTGTGAGAAGTTTTCTTATTGTATTTCAAGCAAATTTATTCTCATTTTTGTGTAACTTGAGTGCAAATATATAGTCTTGCATACTACGTGGTGTGACTAGCCGCATCAATTAATATGCAAGACTATATATTTGCATATTATTATCTTTCAACAGTCGCGGCTGTTGAAAGCATTATAGATAGAAATAAAAATTTGATAGAAACTGTTCAAGATGCAATCGCCAAGTGTGCGATGTAATTTTATATGATTTAAATTGTTGTGAATTTGTATCAATTTTTATTAATTTATAAATATTTTATGCTGATTTAGCTTAATTTTTATTTTAGTGCTCTAATCTGAAAGCAAAGAAAAATAAATCCCATTAAAATGCTTATATTTCGATACCCACTAATCAAATGTTGTACGTTTAGGTTGAAAATTTGATTACTTAAAAATTTGTAATTTAAATATTGATTACTTAAAAATTTGTAAGTTGCTAAGCATAATTGCAGGCAATAGGGTACCGTTGCGGTTCTAAAAATAGACTTTTGCTTTCTGGAATCGAAATGCAGACAAACATTGCACAGAAACAAAAGAATTTCTTAAAAACGCTAGTGGTTGTGGGATTGATATTCGGACAAACAAACGCCAAAACGGTACCCTATTATGTTTAGCAGTTTAGTCAGGAAACGGAGGAAAATGCTAGTGTTTATATTGTGACGGTGAAGCCAAATCACGAAGAAAACTTTCAATAATTTGAAATCGTTGTATAGAAACTTTGCAGAAAATGGATCTTTAAAATGTTTTATGCGTTATACCATGTCTATATACATTAAAACAATTCTTAATTATAAACATTTTATGCAATAGACATACTATCTGTTTAGTTTTTGTTTTCACTTTGATATGAAACTAAAATTTATGTAAAGATTTAATTAAACTATAATAACAATAAAAACAACATTTTAGATTATGTTATAGATTAAATTTTATTCAATAAGATAAGAACCACTGTATTTTGTATGTCAAAAAGATAAGAATCACTGTACTTTATACGGAGTGTCTATTCGCACGTTTTTTACGTGCGAATTGACTATATTTAATTATATTCTATTCGGACGTTTAATAAAAAAAAAAAAGAAAAATCTTTAATTTAATAAAAATTAAAAAAATGTAAGATTTTTTTGTATTTGATTTTTAAACTTAAAAGTAAGCTAGGGTAGTGGAGCGTACATTTGTCGACTGAATATCTATCGGCGGCGCAGTGTTTTTACGAGGTTTTAGCTTAAGGATCGTCCATAAATTACGCAGCGCAAAACTTATAAGTTTATATAAAAAAATAATTAAGTTGGAGATCGTTTTGCTCTTTTGCGCGGCGGTTTTCGCTGGACTTGAAAGATCGTTTATATACATGGTTTAATCAAAAACTCTGCGATGGAAAACTTTTAATCCTTTGTCTTTTGTCTATAAGTTTAATTTTGCGTTACGTAATTTATGGACCATCCCTTACGTAACTAAAAAAAGTACTTTTCAAAGCTTATTATATTTTATTAGCTCGTTATTTTTTTTTTCGAGAATGAAAATTTAATTATGTTGAAGTAATTTATAAAAATACACGATTCAGAGCCGACGACACTGAAGGGCATAGGGGTATTTCCTTCCCCCCCTCCCTTTGTTTTTTCAAAGGACTTTTTTTTAAGACTTTTTTGAGAAATTGACGATTGTGCCCCTCCACTTTGAAACTCATGTTGTTGGCCCTGCGATTTAAATTAAAAAATATTATTTTTAATTTAAATCGCATTTTAATAAAAGATTGTTTTGAAGATATATATTTTTTTCTAATCAAAAGATTTCGTTCTATTTTCGATTCTTTAAACTAAACGTCATTTGCCGTTGTTGGTGAATAGAAGTTTTTTATTGAGCTAAAAATTAGAATAACAATAAGTTTTAGTCGCTAAATAAATGAGAGACATTTAAGAAATCTAAAAATTTTATGTGGAACGCTTTAGAAATCGTGAGTTAGTAAGAAAGATTATGTAGTGCGTTATCATTGTTTATATAATACTCGTTGTAATATATATATATATATATATATATATATATATATATATATATATATATATATATATATATATATATATATATATATATATATATATATATATATATATATATATATATATATATATATATATATATATATATATATATATATTATTATTATTATTATTATTATTATTATAATAAATCTTTAAAACAAATAAAATAAGAGTTAGTAGTTATATATTTAAAATAGAGAACACCCCCCCCCCCCCACCTTGGTAAATCAAGCCCTGCGGCACTGGTTAAAACTTTTCTATGGGACAAGTTATTATCTTTAATTGGTTTTGCGCATACAAGTGTGGCTTGGATAGCAGTGTCATTTTGTTAGAGCACCATAATAACTAAAATTTAAAAAGAAAAAAAAGACTTAAATGGCTATTGTATTTTTAACAGTTAAGTTGTAGCCACGACCAACATAAGATTATTATACTTATACCACTTAAGTATTATAAATACCATAACTACAAATCATTCACATTTACGTCATCCCAAGTTAGTGTATAACAGGCCCGTACCATGAAAACTTTTAAAGGGTTCTTTTTGGCTGTATAGAATAGCCAATAAAATTTTTGCTCAATTTTTACTATAAAACTTGCGTGAAACAAAGAGAATTTATAAAAAAAGGTGTCAATTGCACCCGACAATCCTCTATCCTACCCATAGTACGGGCATGTATAAACCCGTTCACACTGAGGATAAAAGACTTTTGTCTTAGCTTTTTAAAGAAACCATTTAATACGCTTTTACAATAAAACATGATTTACCGACAGTATAAATAGGATGGTAGTGTCGTGTATGCCACTAGTTACACGATTACGGAGTTCTGGGTTCATATTGTGGTACAGAATATTTTATTCATTTAATTTTTCATGTGTTATTTTTCAGTATATATGTTTTATTCGTATTAACTATTATTGTTGTTTTTTAATTATTATATTATAATTAATTTTTATTTAATAATTAAATCATTAGTAAAAAATTTTCATCGATGATATTACTGACTATACCATTTAACTACTGCTGTATTTTTACTGATATAACCGTAGGCGCAGCAGAGTCTACACGAATCAAATGACTTAAATTGGAATAGCCACAGTGAAGTATACATACATTAACTGAGGATTTAATTTTGGTTAGACACTATTTTAATAAAAAAAACAAAAAACTAACCTGGTAGAAAGTTATACATTTCTTATGACGTGGGTAAAGCTTACAATGAGATATTCACGCGTAGGATTTATTAAGGACTTTTTGCATAGTGATGTTTTACCATTGTTTAAGTACCGTTAAAAACGCTTAGGCTTTGCCCGTCTTGTCAAAAGTGTACGCAAAAGTGACTCTTTGAACATTGAATTAAAGTTTTTTTTTTTTTGACTAAATTACTTTACACCTTAAACGATATACAGCGTATACTTTGTGTACGATCAATCATAGTTTATAATTGGTTCCACATTGACATGTTTGCTGAGTAGTTCCAGTTTATGCTGAATATTTTTGGCACCATTATTTGATTTTGGATTTTTCTTAGCAATAGTTTGTACAAAAGTATATGCAGCCTGCTCAAAAAATTTTATCTATTATTTTGTTTTAACTAAAGAGCAAATCCGCACGTCTAAAGTAAAGTTAAAAACTTTTTTTAAAAAATAAAAAATAAAATCTGTTGTTTTACATTTTTTGTAAAACAACAGAGGAGAGAGGGTTGAGTACAAATTACTTTTGCATTCAACTCTCTCTCAACCTGAATCACGAGTATGTACAAACCGAAGCGATTTAAAAAAAAAAAGGGGGAGGGGGAATGATTGTTGTCGGCTGAAATTTGCCGACTGCTAACTAAAGGTCCAAGTTTTCCAACTTCACGGTCCAAATTCGCCGACTAATTTTTTACAAAATTTTCCTAGAGGATTAGAAACTCCTTACTCACCTCCCTCTACCTCCCTCCAAGGACGGAGTCTTAACAAACAACGCCGCAAACAAACCCCTTGAGTCAAGGCGTTTGTTGTTTATCAAGGCTTGACAAACAAGCGCAAACAAAGCTCCACTAAAAAGTTGTGCGCGGTACCATAGCAAATGTGGCGGGGATCAAACTCAGATTTTTTTGTTTTCTAATCTAGCGCTTAACCACACACCTACTGCATTAATATTGAGATTAATGAAGTACATTGTATAGTTAAGTTCTGGGGACTAGAATCACAGGGAAATTACTTCAAAAATGCGTGGTTTGAGTTAAGTCCACTTTTGATAATGAAATTTCCTTTTGTATTATTTATTTTAACTGAATTGATAACATTTTTCTTTAATAATATTTCCTTATGCATGGAAAACTTATTCAAAACTGTGTTTTTTTTTTTAAATTTAGGCTTTTGTGATACCATACCTCTGAACTGCTTAAAACTATTTGAATTTGATTATAGCGAAAAGATAATGATCAAATTATCTAAGTTTTGTAACTATTCGACATACTTGTGGTTGCATTTACTCTTAGGCTTATGATCTTATGTTAAAGCAGTTTTATTGTTAATATTGAAGTGGACCAATTTTTATTATTTGCGTCTTATCAACTGCATTATTTTTAAATAATTTGGTATCAGGGTTAAATTAAATGTGTAGAAGTTTTCCTATTCATTCTTAAAAAATAACTAATAAAAGATTACAAATGTTTAGCAGAGTTTTTTCAAGTGTGGACGTGGGATTTGTTAGTTTTTATCTCGGATAATCCAACTAATTTTTAGTAACTATTATAAGAATAATTTTTTATCCTTTAAAGCGGGAACGAAACTAAATTTAATTTTATTGTAAATTAAATTACTCGTAAATCTAGAGTAAATAAAAATAAGTCATTTATAAAAAAAGCAAGCAATTGAACTCGGAAAATAGAAACGTTTATTAAAACCTTCAAAATAAAGTTATTTTTATTGTCGCTACTACGATATAACGTGAAAACTTCATAAATATCGTATTTCGGATCCCATACTATTTGTTCTATTAATCCTAAATATTTATTTTTGTTATGAAATTATAATTTTTATTTTTGTTAATATAAATACACTTGACTTTATTTTATTCTGCCTACATTAATGAATAATCAATAATAATGGCTTAAAAATAGGTGCATACATTTCTGTCAATATTAAAAAGTCAACTTTTCTGTCTATATTTAAAAATAGTTTGTTTTCATTAACTTTCTTATATTTTATATAGGTATCCATATACTTACTCTTCATATGAGTTATAGTTATGAAAGATAATGAGCATTTAGCTGAAATCATTAGAAATGAGTGATCACTCTTTATATGTGAAGGTACCCTTATATTTTATGATGTTTTTACTATTTGAATAAATTTATTAAATGAAATGAATTGAAATACTTGCAGTTGTAAGTATTTCAATTTATTAATATACTTAATTGAAATATAAAAATATGGCTATACATTTAAATTGTTTATATTGTGACAAAATTACTAAGAATAAAACATCGGAAGTGTGAAAGTTCCTGTTATCTTTACCCACTCAAAAGTGGTCTTATGTCATAGACAACTTTTTCAGATAGTCTTATAAGGAATTGGAATGTTTCTTGCTTTTTATGAAATACTTTGATAAATATGTTTTATTTGATGGTTGTTTAGCAAAAGAAAAAAAATATTAACAAAAAAAATATAGCAAAATGCAATATTTGTTTAATGCAATTTATAACAAATCAAGATAATCAAATCAAGAGATAATTGAATAAAAAAGACATGAAAAGCCAATGTTTTATTAAAAAAATGTTTTATTGCCAATGTTTTATATATATAAAAAAATTTACTTTATTCAGTCCTTTAAAATAATCCTTTAAAATTTCTCAGTTATATTTTAGGGTTTCACAATTGCATTAACAATTTACTGTATTCACCTAAGAGATGCTTAGGTGAATACAGTAAAAGGATAAAATAAACAGTATATATTTTTTAAATCATCATCATCATCATCATCATCATCATCATCATCATCATCATCATCATCATCATCATCATCATCATCATCATCATCATCATCATTGATGTTATGTAATGTGTATATGATACATGATGTTTATGTTTCATAATATGATCTTATGAAAATTCTATAGATCTTTAAAAGCATTTCAAAATTTCAGAAAACTATTGCAAGTAACAAAAACAATTGTTTGACTATAAAAAGGAAAAATAGAGTAAATTAGGTAAAAAGAAAAATAAAGAAAAGAATAAGAAAAACATTGAATAACCAAGTAAAACCAATAAAAAGGTTAAAGTGTGTAAATTAGTATTTTTAATATTATCTGTTATATTTTATATGTTCTTCATGTTTTTCTTATTACTATTGTAAATTATTGATTTATTGATATTGTTGTTGTTATTTACATTATTATTATTTTTCTTATTTTCTTTATTACTACTGCTATTATTATTGGCATTATTATGGTTTATATTATAGGGGCAGGGGTTTCTTAGTTTTTATAAATCCAACTTCATACTAGTATGAAATCTCTAAAATAAAGCCCCAAATTTTGCTTAGGGTAAGGATAGGAGGAGCTTGTAAACCTTTAAAAGTAAGATGACCTTATAATCATAGTGGTAGTATCATAATAAAAATGGTTTTGATCTGCAAACCTGTCCAAACTGCACAAGTATGGAACCACGGATGTTTAAATTCAATGAAAAATAATCATTTAGTGGTTATTTAACCTTGTAAAACTTATTTCAGAAATATATTGATTGATTTATAAGAGCAAAGTTATTTTCTATATTTGATTTTATTATTTAATTATTATAGGGAACAAGAATATGGATTCCTGATATCGATGAAGTATGGATTGGTGGTTTTTTGCAGAATGATATATGTAATGGAAAATTAGAAATAGAACTTGAGGATGGAAGGGTAATTAAATATTTTACTAGTCTTATGAAAATACTTAATTTTTACTAGTATTAATGGAATAAGTGTTTATATATATGAGAGCTATACTATTGCAAGTGCAACAAGTGCAATCGCACCAGCCCCCCTATTTTTACAAGGTCTCAAATATTAAAAAAAAAAATTATTTTATAAGAAACCTGTTTATAAGAAACTTGTACTATAAACCAAAATTTTAGGAAACTATTATTATTACTAAGTTACTTTTTGATTACAAACTTATTTTATTATGAGTTTGAGGACTATTTTCTAATGTTTCACCAACATGTAACATCAACAATACAAAATTAGAACGTAGCACTATCTTCAATGGAAACAACATATCTTATAATTCTGTTGTCTAATTGCTTCAAATTGTTAGTTTTCAATCATTTTAAAACTCAATTGTTGTTTAATTACATTTGCATTCAACATTTAAATACCTCAAATGTTGAAAAGATGCTATGAAAGCAAAACACATCGAAAAAGCAAAAAAAAAAAAAAAAAAAAAAAAAGCCTTGCTAGATCATTAAATAAAATTTTTAAACAAGGTGAAAATTCATCAATTTCAAGTTACAACTTTAAAACATCGATAACCTGAACAAGAATTTGGATGATGAATTAGGATCTAATATTGTAAATGTTAAAGATTTTATATCTAAATGCTTCAGAAATTAGTAAAAATATACAAATTTAGAGCAGTACTTTAGCAAAATTCCAATATGATAAATTAGATCCTGCTATTTGACCTGTTGAAATCGACATTGAACAACGGATGTTTTTGGTAGAGTTGTCACCAAGAAGTATTTAAGGTAACCATTATAAAAGGAATCCTCAAAGAAGATGTTTTAGTGATTTTACCAGTGTTCTTACTGGCAAATGAAAAATAGTGAAAAAATATTGCTGTTGTCATTTGAATTTATTGATAAAAATTAGCTTAATTTCAAGTGATTTTCTGAAATGTATATACAGGAACACAGTTATCTGAAAATGAATCTTTAAAAAACATCTGGAATCAGCATATAAACAAAGATTTAAACACAGAACAGGAATAGACCATCTCAATGAAAATGTGTTAAACACATGGCAAATAAAAGCAATATTGTTCTTAAGAGCTTTTAACCTTTAGAGACAACAAAAAATAGTCTTTGAACTGAATAACAGTAATTTTTTGGAGTTATTAAATTATTTTCTGATTTTGTTCCAGAACTGAAAATGCATTTAAAATCAATAAATGAAACAGAAAAAAGAGTTACATCATATTTTTTTGTAACAATTCAAAACAAAATTATCTTGCCATATGTTTCGAGAGTTGCTTTAGTAAAAAAATATGATAATTAGTATTGCGTTACAACATTTAATGGCTATGCTATTATCGCTTGATGATTTCAAAAACAATTTTAGACAGGTTATAAAAGAAGCACAAGAATCACCTGCAGAAATAAATATAATAGCACAGTTGAATATAATAACACAGCGGCCTTCTTGTGATACTAAAATATTAATAAGTAGAAATAAAGATTGTCTTGAAAAATCACCAGAAGTTTACACTTACTAAAATGGGTATGTAATCTCAAGAGATTACATACCCATTTTGGTAAGGGTATGTAATCTCAAGAGATCAGTAGACTATTGTTATTATACAGACCATAAAATAAAGTAAATGAGAAATAAGATGCTGTAAATGATATATCAAATGAAATTGAACCAACAAGAAAGAAATTGAATCAATTGAATGCTGTGATATTGATATATATGATGTAAAGTGATAACAACATGATTACTATGTGATAAAAGTGATGCTTGTTTTTGAAACTGATAATTAGTGTAAATATATAACTCAAACTGCTCACATTAAATTTTAACAATATACTTTAATAAATTAATTGATATATTAAAAGTTTATAACATGAACTATTTGAATTGTAAAATTCTTTAAATTAAGTTTTTGATTTTCTTTTTGATAATAAAAAAACTAAAAACTACAAATACAAATGAATTAGATACTAATTGTGCGAGTTGTTTTTTTGTGCAAATCACTTCAAAGATGATGTTGATGAGGTGAAATTTAATTGTATAAATCTGGTCAAACACTTAGAAGATATATTGAATTTATTTGTACAAATCTGATAAAACAATTCTGATCACGGTTTGATCTCTCTAAAACTATTATCTCTTTTTTTTTTCATCATTAGAATCCCTCTATCATTGTACCTCTTACAACTACCTTAAACCTGATTGGGATTATTTCCGTGATTTTCTATATGATGGCCCATGGGTAGAAATCTTTTGTCTTTCTGTAGACTATTGTGCTTCTTATGTAACATCTTGGATTCAGGCTGGGATGGAATCTTTTATTCCCTTCAGACAATTTTAAGTCAAATCTCACTCTTCTCCATGGTTTTCCTTTTTCCTATTACTCCAGCTTCTGTATCTAAAGTGATTTCCTGCTTAGATTCTTCTAAAGATTGTGGTCCGGACAACATACCTGTAATAATCTTGCAGAAATGTTCTCCGGATCTATCGTCTATATTTTCAAAACTATTCAACAAGTTCTTATCAAAATCTTGTTTTCCAGCGACATCTGTTATCTCCATTTGCAAAAATTGGGATTAATTATTATTGGATTTATTTTCAAAAAATCTGACTTATTTAACTACCGTCCTATTAGTTTTCTTACTATCATAAACAATTTATATCTTTAATTAACAAACACTTAATCTCTCATCTTGAATCTCCCATCTTATCGCGCATTAGATAGATGTGGAGAGGTTAATGCTATTACTCTTGACATTTTTAAAGCTTTTAATAAGGTTTGGGATGCTGGTCTTTTCCATAAGCTCTTTAATTACAGTGTATCAGGTAACAAAATTAAGATTATTGATTCTTTACTTACCAATCGTAATATAAAAGTTGTCCTCGATGGACAGCACTCTTCTTCATTTCTTGTAATTTCAGGGGTTCCTCAAGGTTCTATCCTTGGCCCCATACTTTTTTTTAATTTATATTAACAATCTTCTAGAAATTCTCACATCTAAAGTGCCATTGTTCGCTGATATTTATGAACGGTAATGTACTTGATGAGTCATCTACCTTTCCACTTCTAGGATTAAATCTTACTTCCTATTTTTCTTTGAAACCATATAAAAATCAATTGCAAAATTAACATTTGCTAAGGTTGCACCTCTTTATCATTCTTGCCACTTTCTTACTTGGATTCTATTCTTTATCTCTATAAATCTCAAATCCGTACTTGTATGGAATACTGTTTCCATATCTGGAGCAGATCTTCGAATGATACCCTTTCTCTTTAAGACAAGGTGCAAAATACATTGTAAACATAGTTGGACCTACTCTTGCAGCCAACCTTCAACCATTGTCAAATCATCCTAATGTTGCTTCCCTTTCTCTTTTCGATTAATACTGTAATGGGTGCTGCTCTAAAGAACTAGCGCCTCTTGTGTCATCTACTAAAATTCATTCTCCTGTTACTCGTCATTCAATCGTTTTACGGATATACATGGAAACTTATATAAACTTGAATGTTGTCAAACATCTTAGTGCAGAAAAATAAATAAAGAATGTTCGCGAACACAAAAAACCCGCCAAATTTACGAACAACTAATTCTATTGGTTCCATTAATAAATAACTGAAATTACTAAAGAATTTAAGCGAATATTCTAGAGTATTCTGTTGAATTATTTTTCAAAATCGTATAATTTGAGTTTTGTTATGTTTTCGTTGAGATTTCTAGCATCAATTGTTGTAAGAATATACTATCAAACGAACATTTATTTTAGTACAATGGCTCATTCTCGGAGTCACCTACAAAGCTATAAATGTTTTAAACTAACATTTGTTTACAAAAATAAATGTTTTAAATTTATATTTTTTAACTTGTCAACGTTTTGTAAATATATTATAGATTTAATTAGTATAATCTTATTTTTTATATGTAAGGGATGTATTTATATGTATATAATGTATTAGAAATTGGTTTATTAACTTCAATTATTTTTGCTTCAGCCATTCTTACAAACTCGTTATACTTACACTTTAAGTTACTTTTTTCTGTAAAATACTAGTTAAAGATATAAAGCCCACTCACTAAACATCATCAGCGATATTGTTAAGCAGTTCCGCTTCCTCCTTACAAAGTAATTTAACGTTTTTAGTTAATTTCTATCTAGCTAATTAAATTTCCACAGTAACTCAATGATTTAGTTATTTCATTTGTTCATCTTACTAAGAAGAATTGTTTCAAATATGTTAAACTTTTCAAACTACGCGATCACATAAAACAGGTACTAAAAAAGCTTTTTTTATTTATAATTAAATTATGTAGCGTTAGTTTTATTGGTTTAATCTTGTTGGACTTTACAGGGCCGGGGGCTGTATTATTTTGGTAGCCTTTTTTATGTGTGACAGCGTAAAAATGACTTAAAATAACCGATAGGTCCTCTTGACTATTTCTCGGACCATAACATTGTGTGTCCCGGGACTATAGCTCTTCTTCCCCCCCCCCCCACCTCTTTTTTCCAGCACTGGAAATAAGACATAAGTATATAAATAAAAATTATATATAATCTTTGATAAATTGAAGAACATTTGTTTCTTTATTAAACAATCATTATTAGTACGTTGTTACTATATACAAAAAATGTGGCTTTTTTTTAAAAAAAAAATTATAAAAGAGCGATGTTTCAAAAATATTTGCTCTAATCGTATTTATTTTGCTTAAAGTTTTAACGCGTTAAAAGCTATTTTTCTTTTTTTTAACTGTCTCTCATTGGTCCAGTTTATCTTATTGCGCTTTTTTGCTTGTTTTTGAAATGTTCTCAAAACGCCTAAAAAATCTGGCCGGTTTTTCGCAACTAAATATAATTTCCGTGGTCAAATATCGAGTGCGATCGCACCCGCTTTCCGACCAAGCTTGTATATAGAATAATTTTAACAATACCCATCATCGTTGCTAATTGTGAACAATCTTTTTTAAAACTAAAAGTAATTGAAAATTATCTAAGATCTCACAGTTTAAAAATTTTGGATCCTAATACCAAAAACAACTCCTATGAAAACCCTTTTGAGGGGTGTTAGTACATATGATAGGGATCTCATAACAAGTAATTTTGAAATCAGGGATTACCGTCCGCAAGACTTATTTGACTTTATTAGTTTTATCTTAATGAAACCCTGTGACTTTAACTGAAAAATTTTTCTGACACAAGTTTACACAACTTTTCTAAATATAACAAGTATCAAAAAGTTAAGAAAGTGTTACTTAATGGTATTTGGTGTATTTTAAAGCACCAGTGTGATTTTTTTAAATTCTTATCACCAAAATAATGTCAACAAAATTACGGCGATTGTTTTCCGGGAAAGGGCTGCATAAATATAGTTTTGAAGAAAAATTCGTAGAATGTGCATCAAAAATGCCCAATTCAGCAAAAACCCATGAGGATTGTCGAAAATCTGTGTGCATTATCTGCATGAAGAAAGGAGACCAAGTTCTGACAGACTTTTTAAAGCAAAGGATTCAGTGCCTCATTAAGAATGATCTGAGCTTTAATGACTGCAGAGTTCTTCTTGCCTCATGTCAGACATGTCGTTTTAAACTGAAAAAGCTTGAAGATGGGGATCCTAAAACGTGTAAACCAAGATTGTACAGGTTTGTAGACATCCAAATAAAACCGGCAACTCAAAGTTCAAACACCTGTGATTGTTTGATCTGCCAAATTGGGAGGCTCAAAGGTAAAGAAACTCACCTACTTGAGCAAAAAGACCAGCCTGCAACAACCAGTCAGCCACCTAAAAGTTCAGAAAAACGTTGTACAAAATGTTTGTCTGTTCTCTCACGAGGTCTTTCTCATCATTGCACAATTGGTTCACACCATGAAAACTTGAAGCAACTGGCATTGTCAGATCCTAAAGGAGCTGAACAATGAGCTGAAGTTGCATTTTCCATTGTTGCATCCAAGGAAGCATCTCCTGGAGGAACAATTCAATCGAGTGGGATTCATCTTCCAATCAGAAAAGATAAAATGTATACATACCACATTCTTCTTTAGAGAATGCTAATAGATTTCGTTTTTTTAGGTGGTGTTGTTGGTCAAAAGCTTTTTCCTTCCAGACTTTCAACAGGATATATGGTTCAAATTCAACAGAATACAGGATTGTCTAACAGCGGAATGAGGAAACTTGGATCGTTCATCAATCATATCAGCCCAACAAGATTAGTTGAACCAAACTTTCAAAAAAAGTTTGCTGAGTCTGGACAAAAATTGCAGGACTTTTTTACTGTCAGCAGCTTGAAGATTTCTGATTCTGGAGAAAACAGGGTTGTGGTTTATTGCAAAAGCATTAAGGACTTAACAGTCAGGATTGAAGAAGAAATTGGCTCCTCAAAGACTTCCTTTGCAAAGATAGGTATTGATGGAGGAGGGTCATTCTTGAAAGTGAGCATCGGAGTTATTGATGAGGAAGAAAACAACCTAGAGCCCCACAGTCCTGTCCAAAAATCTACCATACTCACAACACAAGTCTCAAAGCAAACTAGTGTGAAAAAGCAATTTCTTGTGGCTGTTGCTGATGACACTCCTGGAAATTATTGGAATGTGCAAGAGATTTTTTGACTCATCAAGCTTCAAGAACTAATTCCATCAGAAGCTGCAGTAATTTCTTGCAATATGAAACTTGCAAGCATTATTTGTGGCATCCAGTCTCATAGCAGCAAGCATCCTTGCTGTTGGTGTGATATTGAGTCTTCAAAGCTTCTTCTGTGTGGGAATCCCCGATCCTTTGGAGCTATAAGAGCTCAACATCAAATCTTTGTGGGTAGTGGCGGAGATGTAAGAAGATCCAAGGAGTTCCAAAATGCTGTCCACAGTCCTTTAATCTTTGGTCCTGATCAAACACTGATTTTGGAGTTCATCCCATCTATGGAGCTTCATCTTCTGCTAGTAGTGGTCAACCATCTGTTCAAATGCTTAGTGCAAAAATGGCCAAAGGCCACAGATTGGCCAACTTCATTGCACATCAAGATTCAGCCTTTTCATGGAGGGCACTTCAATGGCAATGACTGCATGAAGCTTCTGACAAATTGGCCGAAATGGCTGAAAATGAGAGCACTTCTGAGCCATCTCAATTCATTCAGACATTCAAAGACTTTCATGAAGTTGTCTCTGCATGCTTTGGAAAAACTTTACATCCCAACTATGAGGAAAAAATTACCATCTTCAAAAACAATTACATGAGTTTGGGAATCTCTGTTACTCCAAAGGTTCACACTGTTTTCCACCATGTGACACAGTTCATCAAGCTGAAAAAGAAAAGCCTTGGTCTATACAGTGAACAAGCCACTGAAGCACTGCATTCGGATTTTGGCAAGCATTGGGAGCGATACATAAGATTGAACACCCATCCAGACTACTCCAGTCAACTCCTGAAGTGTGTCATTGATTATAACAACAAGAAAATGTAAAGTAGCTTGCTATGAGGCACTGACCATCAATGAGCATGTTGCATTTTTGAGAATTTATTAGTTTATCTTTAGAATGTATTTATTTTGTAATAAATAAATGTTTTAAGAT
The DNA here is from genome assembly GCF_022113875.1 of Hydra vulgaris. Taxonomy (NCBI): domain Eukaryota; kingdom Metazoa; phylum Cnidaria; class Hydrozoa; order Anthoathecata; family Hydridae; genus Hydra; species Hydra vulgaris. The sequence continues at coordinate 33,201,108 of NC_061159.1, read as the reverse complement.
GTATTTTTATTATTTGTTACCTTTTTACTTCATAATATGGTAATTTAGGGCAGCCAAATATTTTTGAAGGAATTTTGCAATTTTCCAGGTTTCGTAATTTAAAAGCAAAAACATATAAGAATAAGTCTTGCGGACGGTAATCCCGGATTTCAAAATTACTTGTTATGAGATCCCTATGATATATATTAAAACCCCTCAAAAGGGTTTTCATAGGAGTTGTTTTTGGTATTAGGTCCAAAATTTTCAAACTGTGATCTTCAATGTCACAGGAAAAAAATTAGCAAAACTGCTGATAAAAAAAGCAACCACCTGATCAATTTATTATAATGATGAATTTGCAAGCAAAAGGGCTAGAAAAATTGATTTGAATTGATGTATATGTATATATATATATATATATATATATATATATATATATATATATATATATATATATATATATATATATATATATATATATATATATATATATATATATATATACATATATATATATATATATATATATATATATATATATATATATATATATATATATATA
>NC_061159.1:33053067-33195567 GCF_022113875.1 Hydra vulgaris | reverse complement strand
AAGGCGACACAACCACTGGAACGTTTGAACTTAGATTTTAAAGGACCTCTTCCTTCGGAAACTAATAACAAGTATTTTTTAACCATAATTGATGAGTATTCTCGCTTTCCTTTTGCAATCCCGTGCCCTGATATTTCAGCTCAGACTGTAATTAAGTGTTTGTCACAAGTATTCTCGATTTTTGGTTTGCCAAGTTACATCCATTCCGATAGAGGTTCAGCCTTCATCGGTAAAGAATTAAAACAATACTTACTAGAGAAAGGTATTGCGACAAGTCATACTACAGCATATAATCCAGAAGGGAATGGACAAGCCGAAAAGTATAATGGAACTATAATGAAGTCTATTGAGATTGCTACTAGACAACACAATTTACCCATCAAAGCTTGGGAAAAAGTATTGCCAGACGTTCTCCATTCTATAAGATCCTTAGTAAATACTAAAACAATGGAGACACCTCATGAAAGAATGTTTAAGCACCTTCGTAAAACAGCCTCTGGATGCACTTTACCTTCATGGTTAAGTCATCCTGGACCAATACTAATGAAAAGACATTTACGTAATAATAAGTATGAACCACTGGTAGACGAAGTGCAACTCATAGATGCTAATCCTCAATATGCTCACATAAAGTATCCAGATGGAAGAGAAACCACAGTTTCCCTAAGACACTTAGCTCCAACAAGTTCTGCTCCGATCATTGATCAAACAAACGATATTGAACCTTCACCAGAGAATGCCTTTAATAATATTAAACCTTCACCAGAGAATGCTTTTAATAAACCTTCTTACCCCTATAAACTATTAACACCTGAGAAATATGGACTTACCAATACCAATCCTGAAAACTTTCCTAACCAGCCTCCCCTTTATCAACCTCCGCCAGCTGAAAATCTTGTCAATGATGCTTGTCCAATCAACCCATTGTTATTAATAACACCTGGAAAAGACACACGTAGATCCTCAAGAGCAATTCGTCGACCATTACGACTTATAGAAGAAGATACATGAAAAACATTGTTTGTATTATAGAGTATTCTGTTTGTATTATGGCTGCAGAGAATGTTGTGTTCTGATTATTTTAGATTATGTTTTTATGTTTTGATTATTGTGATTATGTTTATTTTAGAGTAGAATAACTTAAGAATTAAAATATTGCAGTTCTTTATACAAGTGCTTCAATATATATATATATATATATATATATATATATATATATATATATATATATATATATATATATATATATATATATATATATATATATATATATATATGTATATATATATGTATATATATATATGTATATATATATATATATATATATATATATATATTATATATATATATATATATATATATATATATATATATATATTATATATGTATATATATATATATATATATATTTTATTTTATAAACATCAATGAGTACAAATTTATTATATACTCTAAATTTATTAAATACTCTATACTAAATTTATTTTTTAAAAGAATACTATGCTGGATTGTTGTGACCACCGTCTTCAGCTTAGAATTTTTTTTTTGTTTATATCTTATTTTTAAAACAGCAGTTCTATTTTATGTCAATGGGATGGTTTCATCTTTTTCTGGCGTAAGTACTCCAAAAATGATGTTCAAAATTTTGTTGACAAATATTGTCCCTCATCTAAATTGATACTATTTTGTTGAGGGGCACATTTATGGTACTCTATTTTAAGTGCCTCACAAACTTTCCTATCAAACATTTTAGCATCTACTTTTAGAGTTCTGCAACTGTCCCAGTTAATTTGTTGTTAACAAAGCTTTTTAGTATCTTAGATGAAACTATGCCATTGACAAAAAATAGAACTGCTATTTTAAAAATAAGATATAAACAAAAACAATAATCCAGAAAAAATTTATTAAAAAAAATAAATTTAGTGTCGAGAGAAATTTGTGTTTATTGATATTTATAAAATAATGATTTACATACTCTCATACACAATGTCTACATTCAAAATTGTCTGCTGCCACCCCCTAAATGTATTCTATGTAATAAGTTAATTCTAAATTAAAAATATTTTTGAATAAAAAAAATTTTTAGGGGTCGCTCAAGACGCTTAAACATCAGACAGGTCCCTGATATTTTGAAAAAAAAGTTTTTCAAAGCATATCATGTTGGGTCTCAAAAGAAATGAAATTTGATAAAAATTTTAAAAATAATAATAATTTGTATAAAGATTACTAATTAAAATTTTTTGGCTTGAAAACTATAATTTTTTTAACAAAAAATAAGTTCATAGTTTTTTTAAATAAATTTTTTAAATTTGTGTTTGCATAATTTTTTTTTACTATTTTTGAAATTTTTATAAAATTTTACTTCTTTTTAGACCCAACATGATATGCTTTTAAACAACTTTTTTTTTCAAAAAATTCTTAATTTTTCAAAAAATTTTTCAAAAATTCTTAATTTTTCAGGGTCCCGTCTGATGTTTAAGGGTCTTGAGAAACTCTTAAAATTTTTTTCATTTAAAAATTTTCTAAATTTAGAATTAATTTGTTACATAGAACACATTTAGGGGCTGGGAGCAGACAATTTCAAAAAAAGTTGTTTTTAGAATCATTCCTTCATAAGTGATTGTAAAAATGTTGCATCAATTTTTTTCAAACTGGTATTGATACACCCAATCAATTGTTGTGAACTTTTGGCCTCCCATCCACCCTCATACACATTCTGAGCCAATATTCCCCAAAAGTCTTCTATTGGCCTGGCTTTGGGGACATTAAAAGGGTTCATATTGGTAGGCACGATCATCCATCCAGGAAATGGCCTCTTTAGACCTATGAGCACTAGCTAAATTGGCCAAAAAATTGTAATTTAGGTCTTGATGATACTTATTGACGAATGGTATAAGTCGTTTCTCTAAGCATTCTTTGATATAAATGCTTGATTTTAAAAGCCGATGTTGTTGGCGGCAAGAGTGGTTTCGACATTCTGCGCTCAGATAGTGCTATCCAAATAAGAATTTAGTTTCGGAAATTTTTCTTTTCCGCAAAGCCAACATTATCTGGACATTTGTCTTTGTTGTCTGTATAATATCCGGCGTTTCCAGGCATTTTATCGCCGCCGAAACAAAAGTATTTTTTGTCGTCTAAAATTAAAATACTCTGTTCTTTATAGAGGTGATTTATGCGTTTTTGGCTTCTGTTTTGTGCCCTTAGACGCTGTCCATCATTATATCGGAGTGTTTTTTCATGTTTACGGTATTTAATGTTTATTTTGGTCAATTGTGTACATATTGTTTTTTGATCAATGTTGAATATACATGCGAGTTTTGTTTGACTTACACCTTTTCAATTGTTGGTCAACCTGCGAAGTTTTGCTTTTTTTTCTTGAGTCCACGATGATGGCCATCCAGAATTTTTGTAACTTTTAAACGCTTTCCTTTAAGGTGTCAATTGATATAATTAAATGCTGTTTTGCGACAGATTCCTTCTTTAAAAAAATGGTTAGCAGCTTCAGCTTTGGTAGCTTTTGGATTTTTTACAAAATAATTTTTGACATTATTTTGAAGAACTGCTCTTTGCCTTTTAACATTTTTTTTGAACATTTTTTTTTTAAATAAAACTAGAATATTTTATAATACAAATTACATTCGAATGCCAAAATATAGTATTATAGATTCCAAGCAAAACTAAGTTAACTTTTGTGTAACTAATTTCTCCTCACTTGTTATATATTAATATAGATATAGATATAGATATAGATATAGGTATAGATGTAGATATATATATATATATATATATATATATATATATATATATATATATATATATATATATATATATATATATATATATATATATATATATGTATATAGATGTATAGATGTAGATATAGATGTAGATATAGATGTAGATATAGATGTAGATATATATATATATATAATGTGCTACATAAAATAGCATTAGTATATTTTTTTAAAAAATCAATAAATTAAACAAAACTAGTTAAAGAAAAATTATTTACTCTTATAACTAAAATAAGAATAGTTAGTATTGACATGTTGATAAAATCATTTATATATTTTCCAATAAAAAGTAAATAAAAATTTAAGAAAAAAGAAAAAGAAAACAAAAGCTGTTTCTGTCTGCACAGCTTTTTTTATCTTCATACTTATAAATAATTTTATTTTCACGAAATTTCCTGTGGGATATTTCTATTGCTGTGCGTGATTTTTTTATTTTTCTTTGTTTTAGCAATAATTTCTATAGAAATAATTTCTCATTAAATGTGAGTTGTAGAAGTATAATATTTAACTTTAAATACTCACATACTAAAAACTAAATGAAAATGACAAATTCGCAACTTCCGTGTGTGACTTCTGTGAGTGATCATTTATGAGCTGCATTTAAACGATTGCTGTGACTCTATGATACATAGTGCAATCCTGCAACTTTCTGGAAATCATTACAAATGTTTAAAATATTATTTAAAAAAAAAGTATATCACTGAAAATTACATTTTTTGAGGAATTAAAGTTTATTTATCTAGTAACAAAGTGCTGATCCTCATTGAAACGCCAATAATAATAAATGCAACTCTGAGGAGATGTTTATATGCCAAAATTTTATATGCCAAAGTTTTTGAATAATTTATTCTTTAATAATAATACTAACATATACCATTTTTTGTTTACAAAATATTTATATAGATTAAAACTAAATGCAAGTAAATTCGAGATTCGCCAGTTTTATTTTTATGATAATAGGCATAACATATACAAGTTTCTGTGAGTGATTTTTTGGAAATGCTCTGTGGCAGTTAGGATAAACTTTTGATGTACTGGGATATAAGTTGAATAATACTTTGTATTGTATCTTTGAATTTGTAAAATAAGCTTTGATTTGCAATTAAAAAAAAGTTCATAAAAAATAAAATCATTAAAAAAAAACATGAGAATTTGTATGATAAAAAAAATAAGTTCTTTTTTCAAAATTTAAAACAGTACTTTACATTTGCTAAACTCAGAACTCAACATTTTGCTAATTAAGAATTAATATTTGCTAATCATTTGGACATTTTGTAAACTAAGTTCAAATTAAAAAAACAACAACAACAAAAAATATTTTTTTACTTCTATGCTAAGGTTTTAACTCCCAATCGATTGATTCCCTGTAATTTGAACTAAAAATTTACATTTACTTTTTAAATTACAAGTTTACATTTGTTAAAAAGTTTACTTTTAGCTTTTTTTTCTTTACCTTTTTATAAATATAAAAGTTGTAAGTAATGTGTTATAGTTTTTAATTATATACTTTTATTTTTTTTTTAATATATATATATATATACTTTTATTTGGAGACATTTTAAAATATATTTTCACTCTATTTTAGTTCTATACAACTTAAAGGAGAGATTTGTAAATTCTCAAGCTATTTATACATATTGTGGTACGTATTTACACTTATTGTAGTATTTACAAGTACATAGTGACCCAAATAAATTTTTTTTTCAGAAATTGTTCTATATCTAAACTACTTTCTTTTCTGGCTTTCTATTGTTTTTTAACAAATAAATATTGTAGTTTATCAATTTGTGCTTTTTTAAAAAAATTTTAATTTAAATAAAAATATCATTTTTAAGCTAAAATTACCAAAATATACAACAGAGCATCGTATATTTATAGTGGAAAAATAGAGGAATCAAATGGCCTCTATATTTGCCGGACATGAATCCATGTGATTTTTTCTTATAGTGATATATTAAAGATAAAATCTATAAGAACTCACCAAGAACACTGGATGATATGAAAAGTGCAATTATAGAGCATACCCTGTATTTACACTTAGTTTTATCTACAGTATCCTTCTGCTAAATCTTTGGTTTCAAATAAAATGCTCTTAAAATTATTTGATAGATTAATGTTACTTAGTTGTATCTGGAGGTAAACATTTCGAAAACTGTATATACGTTAAACCATAAATACTTTTCTCTCTATAATTCTGTATTTTTCCTAAACATTTCTAAGTTTTCCATTCAATAATAATATTTTGTTTTTAAAACTTTTATTTGGGCCACCTTTTTTACATTTATTGTAATATGTATTTACACTTAGTGCATATGTGTTTACACTTATTGTGATGTGTAAGAGCTTTTTTGCTAGCATAGCTGTGTGAGAAATTAGTTTTATCTACAGTATCCTTCTGCTAAATCATCCTCAACCTCTTGTGTCTTGTGAGGTGTGTTGTTTTATTTTTTTGCTAAATTTTTTATTTAAACTTAGTTTTCTAATATAAGTTAATGATACTATTTTAAATTTTTCAATAATACTCAACTTCTGAGATAAATTTCAAGCTTTAGGAATCTGGGAACAATGGACCTTTTTATTATAAAATAATTATTTTCTTATACTACTTTTTGCAAGTAGTTAATTAGCAAATAATTCTTCGGGTAGTTGCTCTGGTGAAAAAGATAAAAGAAATGAAAGTAATTAAATAAGAAGCAACTACACACTAAGGACAAATTTATAGGCTAGAATTAGGGTGGGTCATAAATCATATTTTGAAAATGTCTGCTGGTACCCCTTAAAGTGTTCTATGTGATAAATTAATACTAAATTAAAAAAATTTTAAATAAAAAAAAATTTTAGGGGTCACTCACAGCCCTTAGACAACATCAGACATGTCTCTAATATTTTGAAAAAAAAAGTTCTTTAAAGTATATTATATTGGGTCTCAAAAGAAGTGAAATTTTATAAAACGTATAAAAACAATGATCATTTCATATAAAAATTACTAGTTTAAATTTAATGGCTTAAAAACTATCGTTTTTTCAACAAAAAATAAAAAAGTACATATTTTCATGGTTTTTTAAATGAACTTTTTAAATTTGTGTTAAGATTTTTTTTGATTAACTTTTTTAATTTGTAATTTAAAATTTTTTAAATAATTTTTAAATTTTTTATAAAATTTCACTTTTTTTGAGACCCAACATGATATGCTTTAAAGAACTTTTTTTTTCAAAATATTAGGGACTCGTCTAATGTCTAAGGGTCTTGAGCAATCCCTTAAATGTTTTTGTTTTGTTTTCAAATTTTTTAAATTTAGTATTAATTTACCACATAGAACACATTTAGGGGTTATCAGTAGACATTTTCAAAAAATGTAGTTTTATGAGCCACCCTAGATAGAATGGTAGATAAGGCAGGTGATGCTTTGTATGTAAATATATTATTTAGGTGATGCTCTTATGTAAGATTCTCTTTGGTATTCTCCTTGGTAAGTTGCATTTGCAGTGGCAAATGAAAATTACCATGGAGACGAAAATATCTTATATAAAATTCTCAACATTTTTTAAAATAAGAGTAGGAGGATCATGTTAAACCTTGCCTAGCAATACTTCTAAGGGAAGTTTTACAATTAAAATACCATATCCTGATTTACAAATCAGGTTTATACTGATTAAGACATTGGATTGTGTTCTTTCATATATTTATATTTGAATAAAAAGTGACATTATATATCTAGTCTAAACCACACAAATAGAAATATTGATTAATAATTGAAAATTTGAAAAAACAACATCAAAAATTTGTAGGTATAAGGTTGTGGCAAAATTTATACATATAAACTAAATGATAAAAGATAATTATTTCTTTTTTTCATGTCTCTTTTTTTCACCCTTTCAGAATCATTTTTATATCTAGAGATATAAAAATGATTTTGAAAACATGTTTTTGTAGCTTATAAATCTTTTGAAGTTTTGTAACTTGTATACTCATCTCATAATATATTTGGATTGTTAATGAAACAAGTTGATGAAACAGTGAATTAGACTAAAATATATTGATTTAAGATTTTACTTATTGGAGTATTAATGAACTCAATACATGTCAATAGTTTTACTATTGACATGTATTGAGTTCATTACCAACTTATTGGTAGTAAATGATAGTTTACTAACCAATAACTTTATTTCTGTGTATCAATGGGGTTTTTTAAAACCCCATTTTTAATAACAAAAAGGTAGTTGGTATCATTTATTTAGACTTTGAGAAAGTCTTCCACACTGAGTTTCACTCTAAGTTACTGTTCAAATTGCACTATATTGGTTTTTGGAATGAATTGCTAAAATTGATTAAACTTCGAACTCCTTAACAAATCTATTAAAAAATTGGCCGAAAAAATGAGCCATAACTTGCATTAGTTAAATGAAATTTTAACCTTTAAGTTATTGTAATGTGTAACAACTTTAGAATCTTCTGAAAATTGAGTTATCTGAAATTTGTTTAGTTATTTATTTTTATAAAGTTTTTTTTTTTTTGTTTCTATAAATTAATTTTATTTAGGAATTGTTTTGGTTGCTATTAATCCTTATCAAAGTGTTCCAATATATGGTTCTGACATCATTGCTGCTTATAATGGCCGTCAAATTGGGGAAATGGATCCACACATATTTGCAGTTGCTGAAGATGCTTTTAAAAATATGGTCAAGTTAGAAAACTTTTGAAACTTTTTTTATATTTTTATTTATAAAAATATATTATTAAAAAATGTTATACTTTTAATATATATATATATATATATATATATATATATATATATATATATATATATATATATATATATATATATATATATATATATATATATATATATATATATATATATATATATATATGTATACATATATATATATATACATATATATATATACACATATATATAATATATATATATATATATATATATATATATATATATATATATATATATGTATATATATGTATATATATGTATATATATATGTATATATATATACGTATGTATATATATATATGTATGTATATATATATATATGTGTATATATATATATATATATATATATATATATATATATATACATATATATATATATATATATATATATATATATATATATATATATATATATATATATATATATATATATATATATATATATATACAGTGCTTTTTTTTCTAAAAAAAAAGGTGCCAGAACTCACCTGTATTTTTTTTTATATGTATCTATATATCAAAAACGAAGGAGAAATTAGCAATTCAATTCATATCCAATTAGGCAGTAACAAATAAATGTAGCTGTTTTCCAATATAAAAAGCTTTTTTTTTTCTTTTCAAAATAATGAAAAGTGTTTTTTTTCTGAGAGGTTGAAGATGATAGAACATGTCACTGTATACAAAATACAAACTTTACAAAGCAAGAAACTTTTATTCACACATCCCATTGTTTTTTCCAATTTTTGTTAGAAATATTCTGCTCATCTCCTTTTCTTGGTTTTAGTGTCTACTGCTGAATGCCTTCCGCTAAATAACTATGAATCAATGTACTTTGAAGAATTGAAGCTTGTTAGCGGTGGTCTCATTAATTTAATGAATAGCAACGTTGAACTGTTTTTTTTATTAATGAAGCCCTTGTTGGCGTGATAATCAGATTCATCTGTAAAAATCCACGTTTGTATTCACTTGAGGAAATGGGGATAGTATGTAGAGCATGTACCAAATGAACTAAATTTTTAGCTGCTGAATATTAAGCAATTCTGCGCATGAATGTGACTCTGCTATTTTTGAGGGAAGCATGATGTATGATACACAATGTAAAGCTAATCAAGAAATGATTTGAATCTGTTAATACTTAAGATCTCCCTAATGGTCTATGATTAGCACAATGCCAAACTATAACAGAAGGTTAATTTGAAAATGCCACTTTCACATCCTACCATCACATGCTACAGAAACTAAATAATTCATCAAATATTCTTCTTTCATTCCATAAGAATGAATACATTTAAGTAAAGCATCAAATAATCCTTTATCCGTAATGCTTTTAAGTTCCACTAAATCCAAAAATAAATTAATTGGTGAATTCTTTACACTGCCTTTTACACAGCATCAAATTTACACTATCAGTGTTAATTTTTGACTTATAGTGGTTTATTCATCAGTTTTTAATGAAACCTTACTCTTTGATTTTATGACTTCTGCAATAATTTTTTTCCTCATTTCAATTCCTATATGATTGACTATATTAATGCATTCGTTTGTAAAAATAGGGAATACAACCTCTTTCAATTCCGTTAATTTCTTGAAGATCAATTTCTTTTTCAAAGTTATTAAAGGACTGGTTTCCTTTTGCAACTTTATATGCAGATCGAAAAATGTTTGCTGTTACAATTTTCTCATGCGTTTAAAATATTGTTTAAAAAAGTCTCTTTTTTAGCTTCTTCTACTATCTTAAATGCAGCTTGATATCCAGCGGATTCTTTGTGATTAAATATTTTTTTATGTAGAAAACTAAACTGTTGGTTTTTATCTTCGCCATAATCATAACTTAATCATAACATAATCATAAACTTCATATTTGGACCATTATTTCAATATTTTTATTGTTATCTTAACTTCTATACCAAGTGGTTTCATCTAAGCTTTTTTTCTCGAAAACAAAGACACTTGTTTTTGGAATAAAACTCTTTTTTTGCTCTTAAGTCCAATAACTTGGCCAGCTATAATTAGTGTAATTGCGGGTAGAAAGTGAATCTGATGTTGCAATTTTGATTTCTTCTGCGCTTAATTGGTTCAGACTGTAATGCTCTTAAGTCCAACAAATTGGCCAGCTATAATTAGTGTAATTGCGGGTAGAAAGTGGATCTGATGTTGCAATTTTGATTTCTTCTGCACTTAATTGGTTCAGACTGTAATGCTCTTAAGTCCAACAACTTGGCCAGCTATAATTAGTGTAATTACGGGTAGAAAGTGGATCTGATGTTGCAATTTTGATTTCTTCTGCACGTAATGGTTTAGACTTTGTAACCTCACCTAAAGACAAAGCTGAATTGTTTGCCAAGAACTTTTCATCAATATCATCTCTTGATGCCACTAGTTGCGTTCTACCTGATATAGCCGTCAAACAGGTTGATCTATTGCTCGACATTCGTATCACTTCAGCTTCTGTATCTAAAGTGATTTCCCGCTTAGACTCTTCTACAGCTTGCGGCCCGGACAACATACCTGTTATAGTCTTGCAGGAGTGTTCTCCGGAGCTGTTGTCTATCCTTTCAAAACTATTTAACAAGTGCTTATCAGAGTCTTGTTTTCCAGCCTGCTGGAAAGCAGCATCTGTTATTCCTATTTTTAAAAATTCTGGAGAGCGATCTGATTCGTCTAACTACCGTCCCGTTAGTCTTCTTCCTATCATAAGCAAGGTTTTTGAATCTTTAATTAACAAACACTTAATCTCTTATCTTGAATTTAATAACTTCCTTTCTGATCATCAATATGGATTTCGATCTTCTCGTTCTACGGCTGATTTGCTATCAGTAATAACCGATAGGTTTTATCGCGCATTAGATAAAGGTGGAGAGGTTAAGGCCATTGCTCTTGACATTTCTAAAGCGTTTGATAAAGTTTGGCATGCTGGTCTTCTCCATAAGCTTTCTTCTTACGGTGTATCTGGAAACATCTTTAAGATTATTGAATCCTTCCTTTCCAATCTAATTTACATTAACGATCTTCCAGATATTCTCACATCTAAGGTGGCATTGTTCGCTGATGATACTACCATTTATTCTTGTCACGATAAGAAGCCAACTCCCTCTGATTGCTTGCAGGGGGCATCTGAGCTTGAAAAGGATCTCACTTCTGCTACAGCATGGGGCTCACAGTGGCTGGTGAACTTTAATTCAGATAAAACTCAATTTTTTTCAGCCAATCGTTATCGCAATAGTTTAAACCTTCTTATATTTATGAACGGTAATGTACTCGATGAGTCTCCTACCCTTCATCTTCTAGGATTAACTCTTACTTCTGATCTTTCTTGGAAACCTTATATCAAATCCTTTGCAAAATTAGCATCTGCTAAAGTCGCTTCTCTTTATCGAGCTCGTCACTTTCTTACTCTGGATTCTATTCTTTATCTCTATAAATCTCAAATCCGGCCTTGTATGGAATACTGTTGCCATATCTGGGGCGGATCTTCTAATGATGCCCTTTCTCTTTTAGACAAGGTGCAAAAATGCATTGTAAACATAGTTGGACCTGCTCTTGCAGCCAACCTTCAACCTCTGTCACATCGTCGTAATGTTGCTTCTCTTTCTCTTTTCTACAAATACTATAATGGGCACTGCTCGATAGAGCTAGTGTCTCTTGTGCCATCTACTAAAATTCCTTCTCGTGTTACTCGTCATTCAATTAAGTCTCATCCTTTTTCTGTTACTGTTCTTAAGTGCTCAAAAAACTCTTATTCGTCTAGTTTTTTTCCTCGAACATCAGTTCTTTGGAATTCGCTTCCTTCATCTTGCTTTCCTGATTCATATAATTTGCAATCTTTTAAGTCGTCTGTCAATCGTTATCTTGCTCTACAATCTTCATCTTTTCTCTTCCAGTAACTTCCAACACTAATTAGTGGTTGCTTGCAGCCTTGTTGGAAGCAAAGATAATAAAAAAAAAAAAAAATTCGATTTTTTTCTGAACCAGGGGAGTCCACCGAGTAGCTTTTTTTTTAAATCACTTTTTAAATGTAATTGTAATAAATTAAGTAATAATTTTAAATTTATAACACTGATAGCAGGAAATTCGTTAATGATTTAATAAAAATTACTGTTGCAAATAGCGTAATGTTTTTGTTTTTACAAAAACATTACGCTTTTTTAAGTAATAAGACATTATGAGATTGATATTCGGATGAACATTGCACAGAAATTTTTTGCACAGAAATTTTTTGCACAGAAACAAGTTTTTCTTGAAAAATTTCTTAAAAATGCCTATGGTTGTGAGATTGATATTTAGACAAACAAACGTCAAGAAAACTAGCGCGTGGCGTTAGTTTTCTTGACTAAAAACTAACGCTTATTAAGAAATAAAGAAAATTAATTCTTGAGCAAATTTAGTTTTTACTTAACCACTAAGAAACAATAGATTCTGAAATGCAGCGCTGTAATGTTTTCAAATCTGCAAAAAATGTTTTACTTAATCTTACTTATTTGCATTTTTAGTTTAAAATTTTTAAATATATTTAAAAATGATCTAATTTCATTATATAATATTACAGAGAAAAATTTTTTTTTAAATAAAAATAAATAAAACATGTTAATTTATCAAAAAAAAGGTTCTGGAACGCTGTTCCGGTGCATTGTAGGAAAAAAAAAGCACTGTATATATATATATATATATATATATATATATATATATATATATATATATATATATATATATATATATATATATATATATATATATATATATATATATATATATATATATATATATATATATATGGGCTCAAGTAAGGCATATTGCGAATTGTGATTGCTTTTTATTTTGCAATTTTTTTTTTTTAATATTTTTGCTTTTTTTTTTTTTAAATTTGATTTCTTTTATAATTTAGCAATATATTTGGCCATTTTTAAAAGTAATGTTTTTGTCTGAGTTTTCTATTAGGGGTCTTTTTCTTAAAAAAACTTAAACTTTTAAATTTTTTTTTTGCGATTAGATTTTTTTGCGTTAATTCGAGCCCTGTACACATATATATATATATATATATATATATATATATATATATATATATATATATATATATATATATATATATATATATATATATATATATATATATATATATATATTTATATATATACACACCCACACACACACACACACACACGCACGCACGCACGCAGAGTAGTGCTCAAAAGTTTAGCATGCAGCAGAATTAAATTTATTTTTTTCCATATATGTTATTTTTTCAGTTAGTAAAGCTTTAAAGGGACTATCAAGTCCTGAGACATGTTGTGTTCATATTAAAGAGAATGTTAAAAAAAAACATCTGAGCAAATTTTTTTTGATTGAAACTAATTAATAAATGTATACCAAGAAAAACAAATCTTGTTGTTTTAGTCGAAGCTCGTCTTCTCCGTTTTCTCTGGTATTTTGAGTATGTAAAATAAATGCGATTTTCCAGGCGCATTATACAGACTTGATAATTTATTCAAGCGTGTTTAATTCATAGAAGTTTTAGAGCATGACGTCATTGGAAACGTTCTAGAAATTCTTTAAAAATTTTACTATTAAATTTTACTCAAATAGCTAACTATAGTTACTTAATTTATTAAAAGTTTATTTTATTAATTGTTCGTTAGTTTTTTACAAATCTAATGAACAATTAATTAAACCAAGCACTAAGAAAAGATATAAAAATTAAGAATATACTAATAAAATATATAATTTGTAATTAACTTTTAAAATTTTGACAATTAAAAAAATATATATTATAAAACATTTATTTTTGTAAACAAATGATAGTAGTTTAAAAGTTTTATGGCTTTACAGATGTGGCTCCAAGAATGAGCCATAATGATAAAGTAATAGTTCATTTGATAATATATTCTTAAAAAAATTTATGCTAGATATCTCAAAATGCAACAAATCGTAAATAATACAATTCCTAAAACATTTCAACAGAATACTCTAGAACTTTATTTCGCTTAGTCAGCGTGTTTTTTGAACCAATAGAATTAGTTTGTTTGCAAATTTGGCGGGTTTTTAGTGTTCGCGAATATTCTTTTTATTCTTCCACAAGATGTTTTAAGAACATTCAAGTTAATTATGTTTCCATGTATGTCTGTAAAATTAAAATTAATATATATTAATTTTTAAGCCCCCGTCATAATATATATTGGATGTTATAATGGAAATATAAATAATGAAATAAGATCACCTCAATACCAAAAAATACATTTTTGAAAATCAGAGAAAAAATGCGTTAATATTTTTTTTTTTCATATTTACAAAGTAAATTAATAAAAGTGCATTATTATTTAGGTTAAAAATTATTTTATCTAATATTTTGAAAGAAAAACTTATAACAAAAGAAATCAAAATACACGTGGTCTAGACGATTGTTTAAAAAAAAGTGGCGCAAATAAAATACTATTTTGTTTTTTATTTTATTTTTGTTTTTAATTTTATTTTGTTTTTAATTTTATTTTGTTTTTAATTTTATTTTGTTTTTAATTTTGTTTTACAAACACATTTTAGAACTTTAAAATATAATAAAAATGAATATGATTTGGAAATTGTATGTAAAAAATAACAATTGGTGTTTTAAACAAAAAAACAAATCTATGATGTCATGCACTAAAACTCCTATGAATTAAACACACTTGAATAAATTATCAAGTCTGTATAATGCGCCTGGAAAATTGCGTTTATTTAACATACTCAAAATACCAGAGAAAACGGAGAAGACAAGCTTCGACTAAAACAACAAGATTTGTTTTTCTTGGTATACATTTATTAATTAGTTTTAATCAAAAAAAATTTGCTCAGACGTTTTTTTTTAACATTCTCTTTAATATGAACACGACATGTCTCGGGACTTGGTAGTCCCTTTAAAAAATGTTTTCTATTTATCAATTAACTAGACATAGGCAGATAAAATAAAAAAAGTTTGCTTTGGCACATTCTTTTTTTTTAAGTACATACATTAAGCAGTATCTTAATGTATGTACTTAAAGGTAGCTTTGAAAAAAACCGGTCATAAGTTAAGCATGCTCTTCTTAAAGCTTTTAAGGAGAGCTTTTATAAATTTGTTGCGGTAAAAGTTGCATCACAGTAAATTAAACTTTTTAATGAAATATTGCAAAAATATATTTAAAGTAGTATGTAGTATTTTAAAAGTTTGTTTTAAATTAATTCATCTTTTTTGTTTAATTCTAGATTATATAATAGAAGTCTGAAAAATTCCCATGGGAAGAAGGACAATAAGTCAAGAAATCAAACAGCATATTATTGGCCTTAATATGAGAGGTCACTCTAATATTGAAATATCTTGAATTTTAAAGTGTGTTTTACCATCATGTGTAAGTAGAACTATTGCTAAGTTTAATGAAACTGGTTGTACTGCTGACAAAAGCATTGTGAGCCACCAAGAAAGAAAAATACCACTGATGATAATTGTATTTATAGAATTGCCAGAAAAAATCCTAAATACTCAGCAGATTGCACAAGAAATAAACCTGGCACTTAAAAATCAAATATCAAGGCAAACAGTTAATAGAAGACTAATAAACCATAAGCTGTGGTGCTATGTTGCTGCCAGAAAACTATTATCAAAACCAGCAAACCGTTTAAAATGAATTAAATTTTGCAAAGCGATTTTAAAAATGAGTTATTAAGAAAGTATAATAGTCGCTGTATTGTTTTTAGTGATCAATCTAACTACAGCATCCTAAATCGTAAAAACAAAGTAATTGTCCGTAGGCACTACAATGAAAAGTATAATAGTCGCTGTATTGTACCTATACTACAAGATGGAGGTGGTACAGTTGGTATTTGAGGCTGCATCACATATGATGGCCCAGATCTACACATGTTATACAGCAGTCGAAAGGACCAACATAGATACATTGATATCCTTGAAAACTATTTAATGCTTATCAAAGACATTTTTTTTGGTAACGAGCCAGAGTGGATGTTTCAACAAGACAATGTTCTATGCCATAAAGCAAAATCTGTAACAGAATGGTTTGAGCAAAACAATATCAAGGTATTTTAATGGCCAGCTAGATCACCTAATTTGAATCCAATTGAAAATGTTTAGACTGTGTAAGGCTGAAATCATACCAAAGAACCAGTAACTTCAGCTGAAAATCTAAAAGAAAATTTAAATAAGTCGTTTAATGGTTTGACAGTTGAATATTGTGGTAAACTTTTCGATTCTATAAGAAGAAGATGATTATTATGCATAAAAAATAGAGGTGGTCACATTCTTTATTAAGGTTCGACCTAAAAACAACTTAAAACCCGTGTGCTAAACTTATGAGCAGCTTATTTCTTATTTTATATATGATTAATTTCTTCCAAAAAATTTAATCTTAATATGTTCTAAATATCAAAAAATCTCTTAATATGTTCTAAATATCCTAAAAAAAAATTTTGTGTTCAGAATAACTAAAATTTTTTATCTTTTTTTCTATTTTTATGTTCTAATGAAAAATTATTTTATTGATTCTGCTGCGTGCTAAACTTTTGAGCACTATTGTATATATCTGTTGTATTAAAATAATAATAATAAAAAATAACGTAAAATATGTTTAAAAGCGCTCAATAATAAAGAAAGTTTAAAGTTTTTCAATTAGAGCAGTATATATATTTGCATAGAGAAAAAAACAGAAAGTTATCTGTGGTTATCTGGAAACTTGAAGAAAAAAACTTTTCATTCTTGACTGAGTGGAAAATTACCAAGCGCTTCAAACTATATAATTTTTTATCTAAAATTTTTAATTTAAAATCTTCATTAAAATCTTTTCTTTAATGAGAAGTTATATAGCTTTGATGTTTTATTTATTATCTTTTTTTTTAATAATTTTTTATTTATTTAGTTTAGGCAAAAATCAATCAATTATTGTATCGGGAGAAAGTGGGGCTGGGAAAACTGTAAGTGCAAAGTACACAATGAGATATTTTGCCAATGTTGGCGGTTCTCAAAATGAAACAACTATTGAGCAGAAAGTTTTGGCATCAAATCCTATAATGGAGGTATCTTTTTTAACATGTACATATTAACATATAAGCATACAGACATAGATAAACATAGAAAGATCTGTGCAAGGACTCTGCCTAACACATTAGGGCATTATACGTTTTACACTAAAAATAGAAAAACAACACAACAAACAATAACAAAAATATTCCTACTTAAAAATGAATGTTAAAAAAGAAAGTTAAAATTTAGAATGTAGCTTGAGTTTAAACCACTATTTAGTTTTTTAATGTTATTCACCTCCCCAAAGCTGAGAAGACTGACCGGTACAGTCAAGGAAACTACTTTTTTTTAATTTCGTTTTTGACACTTTCTGCAAATCTTTAATTCCAAAATACAAATCTTTATGAAGAAGTTGAGCATGGTACTACCAGGGATGCGGTGGGGATCAAACATGGAACTTCTTGTTTATGAATCGAGCGCTTTACCACTACACTACTACGGCAGCTTAAAACTCAGAATTTTTAATACTATAATGGATCAATTACAATTTTTCTAGCTATGTATTAAAATCAAGCTAAACTGAAAAAAAAGCATAGCACAAGCACTGTCTGCAGGTTTAGGCAATCCAATTAAATGCTTACAGTTTTAGGTATTCAATAAACTTTTTACCCCCTCATTCTTTTCTTACAAAATGTATAAAACTGGTTAAAAAGTTACTTACAACTGTTGACAACTTGTTGGCATTATGTTTTTCTGTAAATATGAAAGTTACAATTATACAATTTAAAATAATTTTTAAAAATTTTTTATGTTAAATTAGGCTATTGGAAATGCCAAGACTATACGCAATGACAACAGTTCTCGATTTGGTAAATATATAGAAATTAACTTTAATGACAACTACAACATAGTTGGAGCAAATATGCGAACTTATCTGCTAGAAAAGTCTAGGGTTGTTTATCAAGCACCAAACGAAAGAAATTACCACATTTTTTATCAATTATGTTCTCATAGAAACCTACCTTGTTTTCAAGAGCTGAATTTGAGTAAGATTTAAATTGCTTTTATTGTTAACATTTTAATATTATTTTTAAAATAAGATTGGAAAAAAATTGTTTCAAAATTTCTTCTTTTTTAAAAATATCAGACTTTAACAAAAATTTAAGTTGTTGGATAATGGAATAAAATTGTCTAATGATTTAAAAAGTTTAATACTAAATAAAAACTTGTAAATTTGTTTTTAATAATTTTATGCAAATTATGCTTTAAAGTATAATTTATAAAAAACCTTTTTTTTTTTGTTATATTTTTGACCAGCAAAATTATAAAAGAAACTTGTTGGAAATGTTTATACTAATTCTTTACTCATTTACACATTTGTAGTACATTTCTTATACACTCACATAAATATTAAAAATATATATTATTTCGAGTAGAAATTATTTAAATTAGAAACAAATAATTTAAAATATATGTTGTTTAGAGTAGAAATGATTTGAATGAGAAGCAAATAGTTTGAAGTATATGTTATTTAGAGTAGAAATGGTTTGAATTCGAAACAAATAATTAGAAATATATGTTGTTTAGAGTAGAAGTGATTTGAATTCAAAACAAATAATTAGAAATATATGTTGTTTAGAGTAGAAGTGATTTGAATCAGAAGCAAATAGAAAAAGCAATAGGTGCTTAAACTTGGTTTTAAATTTTATTGTTAGAAATTACTTATACAAACAATGACATTAACCATTGTAGCATAGAGTATTACATATCCACCATATCCACATCAGGTTTTTACATCCTCCTCCATCAAATTAATCTCTTTCCTATTCCCCAACTTGTTCCCATCAACTCAAGTCAATTTTTTTCTGCTCCAAAACCCTCTGCAACATATTGTAAAGTCTTTTTAAAAAACTCTTTATACCAGTCCTTAGAGATAATCTTATAATAACATTTATGGAATATCCCACAAAAATGTTATGACATTTTTTCAGCAAGTTATGCTGAAGTCGGAATATCTGTTGTGCATATGCAAATATAAGATTACTCACTAAAAAACAAATTACTGTCACCGTGGAAATTTCTGAGGATCTGCCATCGCCACTGCAGCATCATGTGGTGTATAATTACTTTTACCAGGTTATCACTGTTATTGTTTTTTTCCTAACCCACCAACAAAAATCACCACTGCATTACCACAGTTATTTTTATTGCACCACAGTTATATCAGTTTTTGTCAAAAGATTGCCAAATCAAAAGTCTATTTTTGGTTATTTTTTTAAATCTATTATCTTTTAATTAAATTTCTTGTACAAGTTTTTAATTTTACTTTTTCACAAAAACAAATTTTAGTGGTTTAAAATTTTTCTTGATTTATCAAAACATTTATATGTGTCAAGATTGTTTTTGTTTTTTTTGTTTTTTTTTGAACAAAAGAGTTTTGTTAGTTATATTACACCATTCATTTTAGTTTACAGTCTACATAGTTTTACATTATTCATGTTAGTTTACAGCCTACATTATTCACGTTAGTTTGCAGCACACATTCATGTTTATTACCTTTTTTTTTATGAAAACATTTTTTTTAACCACTTTACTTTTATTTCCAATCACTGTATTTTTTATTTATTTACACTTCTTTAACATTGATGCATTTAAACCTTAAAACTATTAAACCGTAAATTATTAGCATAAACCTTTAGCATAAATTTACTGCAACGTTATTTAGAATGAATTCATAATATTATAATTTTTATTTTATTAGATGTTATGTTTATTTAGAGTCGGTTGATGATTTCTTTTATACTCAGCAAGGTAAGAGTCCTTCCATTAAAGATGTAGACGATCTAAAGTGCTTTCAGGAAACCTGCGAAGCTTTAGAATTGCTTGGCATATACAGTGAGCAACAAAGAATGTTATGGAGAATCCTTGCTGCCATTCTTCATTTGGGTAATGTTGATATAGTTGCAGTTTCAAAAAGTAAAGATGAGTGCTCTATAAAGGTGTTTTACATTTCATTTAATAAACTTTTGTTTTCATTACTTTTAATTATTTTTACCAATATTTTTGTTAAACTTTATTATAGTTTAATGTGCTTTTTCTCATTTAAAAGAATTTTATTCTCTACAGGTAGATGATTCTCATGTCAGGATGGTTTCTAGTTTATTAGGAATTGATTGTGGGCAATTGTGCAAGTGGCTATGTGCTCGTAAAATTATAGCAACCGGAGAAGTTTATGTCAAACCGTTAACATGGCATGAGGTATTACAATTTTCAGTATAGTTATAATCATGCAAGTAACTGTAAGTAAATTATAGTTGTGACAACATAGTTATCCATATTTAACATAGTTAAATATGCAATTCAAAATATAATATTTGATAAACCTTTTACCTCCTACAGTTGAGAATGTTTACAGTTTATAAACATCGTTTCTTGGAAAAAATTGTAAGAGGCAGTGTTACTATACAGAGAAATGAACTGAACCAATACATACTTTTTATTTTATTTTCATGTTGATTATGTTTCATTATAACATTACAAAATAAAAAGTTTTTAATTAGGCAAACAATGGGCGTGATGCTTTAGCAAAACACATTTATGCACAATTATTTGATTGGATTGTTGAGCATGTTAATTCTAACTTAGCAATGGCATCAGAAAGAAAGTCTTTTATTGGTGTTCTTGATATTTATGGGTAAAATTTTTTTCTTATTTTGTTACTTAAATTACTTTAAGATTTAAAAAGATCAAATTATTTATGGAAAAAACATAAAATACAAATTATTTATGCAATAACAAATTATTATTCAAAAAACTTATTTATGCAAAAAACTTTTTGTATTAATTATGCAAATAAAAACTTACTTTTAGATTTGAAACCTTCCAAGTAAACAGCTTTGAACAGTTTTGTATTAATTATGCAAATAAAAACTTACTTTTAGATTTGAAACCTTCCAAGTAAACAGCTTTGAACAGTTTTGTATTAATTATGCAAATGAAAAACTACAGCAACAGTTTAATCAGGTGATCTAATCGAGAACATTTTAATATTTTTTAAGCTTTAATATTATAATTTTGTTAATTTTATAGTAAAAATTATTTTTAATTTAAAGTACAGTGACTTATAAAAAAATTGTTGCCATTAAGAATTTTATTATTTAATACATTTATCATTATTTGTTCCTAATAAATATAAACAAAATATATTATAGTTTTATGTTTTTCAGACTTTTTATTAGGGTAAAGTCTAATCAAAGGTTGCATGAAATTAGTTTATAGTTTTTTTAGCCAATCATTGTTTGGTGTTGTGGTTATTGTAAAAAGATAGAAGCCTAAATAGTTTATGTTTTTTTTTAATTTATAAAAATGTTCAAATGAAATTATATATCATTTTAGCATGTCTTTAAACTTGAACAAATGGAATATGTGAAAGAACAAATTCAGTGGTCATTTATAGATTTCTATGACAACCAACCATGTTTAGATTTAATTGAAGAAAAATTAGGAATTCTTGATTTGTTAGATGAAGAATGTAGGGTAAGAAATACTTTAGTTTTTAGAGCCTAAAAGTCTAAGATTGACTTTTTTTAGTTTCTATTCTCTCGTCAATTTCGACAATAATAAAATTGTCAATTTTAACAATAATCTAAATAATAATTAAATAATTAAATAATATAATTAAATAAATTAAGTAAATAATTAAGTAAATAATTGAAAGAAAAAACTTTAAAATTATTTTTATAAATATTTTTGAACTGGTTTTTAGTAAAAATATTTAATACGTTTAAATTAATTTTTTGTAACATTTACCAGTTCTTTCCTATTTATACAGTTCTTATATCTTCTTTCTTTTTTTCCTATTTGATAGTCATCTTTCCTTGTGTATTTCAGGGCAGATATAATAAATGGCAGTTAATTTGACTGACATCAAGACTAGACAGTTAGTTGCTCAATTTAATGTTTTCTTTAGTTTTGTAAAAAAATTAACTATTTTTTCAAAAAATTCCTTAAGTAATTCATAGTATTTAATCATTAAAAAAAATTTTGTAGAAGCAAAGTTTAAAAAAAAAAGTAATATTTAAACAAAATCTCTTGTTAAAATAATGACTGCTAAAGTTTCTTTTCAACAGTTGTACATTTCTTGTAAAGTAATGATGATTTAAGAAAATCAATTAATATTTCTGTGTTTTCTTGTTTAGAGTTTTACCTAAGGAAGAGGTTTATAAAAAAGCAAAAAAGTTTATTAATTCACATTCTTTTTTTATTACTTCTTTTATGTTTCAAGATTTCCAATTATTTTCAAAATTTCCTGTTTAAGTTTATTGTAAAACTCTATACAGGAAAGTCAATGATATTTTTAATGTTTTGAAGGAATTTTTTCTCATTCATAACAGGGTGTTAGCCAGGAATATATTTTTTACTATGTTTTTGCGATACTGAGAAAATTTATTGTTGTTGTGCTACAAAATATTGGGAATTTTTATTGATATTGTCCTATTACTTAAAAAAATATATATAATTGAATTTTGGGAGTTTTAAACCCATGGAATTCTGCAGTATACATGGTGCCATAGGGCTGGCTAACACTTTGCTTAATAGACTGTTCTCTTACATTTTATGTAAAACTCTACCAAGAGAAAACATAAATTGTTTTTCTTAAACTTTAATAACTTTGAAACACAATTTAAAACTGCTGAAAATTAACTTTAATAATCATTATTTTAACAAGAGGTTTTATTTGAGGATTATAAACATTTTTTTTCTTTCAAAAGATAATTAATATTTGTTATTTTCATAATATTTAGTTTTAATTTAGATGCCAAAAGGCTCAGATGCAAGTTGGGCTTCGAAATTGTATAAACATCATTTAAAGAATGGGCGTTATTTTGAAAAACCTAGAATGTCAGATGTAGCATTTATAATTCGTCATTACGCAGATGATGTTGTATATGATTGTAATGGGTTTGTAGAAAAGAACCGAGACACTATTAATGAAGAACATTTATCTTTACTTCGGGCTAGTGAGGTTTGTTGCTTTGTAATTTGTACAAAACAAAGTATAACACCACAGCAGTACTTTTATAGTGCTTTTGAAATTTAAACTGTAAACATAATATTTTAAACATAAAATGAAAACATATTTTTTTCAAGTATGAATTAGTGGGAGAATTGTTTGGCTCAAAAGATTTTACTGATGGTTTTATACAGAGGAAACGTACAACCTCCAGAGTTGGAAAAACAGCACCAAAAGGAAAAAAAACTGTTGGATCGCAGGTTAATATTTTGTAAACTTTAAAGTTTTTAAATGCTTTATAAACTATATTTCTTTATATAAAGTGAATCATCAGTAGTAGACTTTTTATATAATATGCAATTTTTGTAACACGTGACACATAAACCATGTGACATGTTTGTAATATGTGACAAGCTATATGGAAATGTGACACATGAATTATAGGGCATATATATATATATATATATATATATATATATATATATATATATATATATATATATATATATATATATATACACACACACACACATATGGTGTTTCTATTTAATATTTGTATATATTTTTTTTCTATATAGTATATATTTTCATCATTGCACCTGACTTCAGACCAGAAATTGAAGCAAAAATTTACATAAAAACTAAACAATGAATATAAATCATATAAATCATATGTAATTTAAGGCACATGTCTCATAAACAGCATATCATCTTCCATAGTTTTTTGTTAGATATAAAAGTAATTGAGTTAAACGTCAATAAAGTTTTAAACAGCACAGACATTTTTTTTTTGATTATTAAAATCAATAATTAAATTTTTTTTTTTTAAATTTTCATAATAAAAAAAAAAAAAAAATTAAATTTGTTTTTCATTTTTTAAATTCTTTTTAATGTTTTCATTATAAAAGCATTTATATTGTATTTAATTAAGAATTTTTTTAACTGTTTTAACGTTTACAGTTTCGTGATTCTCTGACAAAGCTCATGGAGGCCCTAAACTCAACTTCGCCACACTATATAAGATGTATTAAATCAAATGATCGTAAGGCTCCTTTTGAACTAGATTCAAAAAGATGTGTGCAGCAACTTCGAGCTTGTGGTGTGCTTGAGACAATAAGAATAAGTGCTTCTGGTTACCCATCTAGGTATAATTTTAAGTAGATAAAAAATATTTTTTAACTTAACACAATGAACAACAAAGAGAGATTGTCAAGTTTTGTGATGTGTCAATTGAATGAAACCTTTTTTATTTAAGAATATAATTTTTCTATAAGTATACACTTATAGAAAAAAAAGACATTTGAAATTGAAATAAGTTGTAAAGGCCAAAAAAAGAGTGCTAAATA
Source organism: Hydra vulgaris (assembly GCF_022113875.1). Classification (NCBI taxonomy): domain Eukaryota; kingdom Metazoa; phylum Cnidaria; class Hydrozoa; order Anthoathecata; family Hydridae; genus Hydra; species Hydra vulgaris. The sequence continues at coordinate 33,170,705 of NC_061159.1, read as the reverse complement.
GTTCTATTTTGAAAGACTTTGAAGGTTGTAAAAATTCTTGTTTTGTTTAAACACTTAAGCTTGGAAAAAAAAAAAAAAGGAAAAAAGGTTTTATAGAATTTCTATAAAGTTTTGAAATATATAACCTATAGAAATTCTGTAGGATTCTATCGAATTTAGTAGAATTTCTATAGGATCTTTATATATTTTTTGTTGGAATTGTTATGAAATTTTTTTTTCTATATAAGCTATAAGTAGAAAAAATGTTTTAAAGCAATTTCTTTAGAAATTAATAAAAGTTTTATAGAATTTCTATAGAATTTTGATATATTTAATTCTAAAGTTTATGGAAGTTCTATATAATTTTTTTTCCTGGAAGCAAGTCATATTTAAATGAAAAAAATCATTTTTGTGTGCTTAAAAAAGTGCAGATGTTCTTGAAAAAAAACTTTCATTAAGTTGGAAAGCACACAGAAATAAAATGAAACAATTCAATTAAAAGAAAGTTTACAACTTTGTTTTAGTATCAAGTATATTTAATATTTTGTTCAAAATCATTATTAATTTGTGTACCAAATAAAAATGTTTTTTCTTATTTCTCATAAGTTGGTTGTTCTGATTTATGGTGTTTTTAAAATGACCCATTAAATTGTGGCTTATCTAAGTTTGCTGAACAATGCAGAGAATGAATTCATTCTAAATTCAAATCAACATGTAACAGGTTTAAAAAAAAAAGTAGTAACATGGAATATGGTGGAAGACTAATCTCTTTTGTATTTGACTTTAACAGAAGAAGAGTTAATTCTGTTTAGTTAGATTATGTTCCGTATGTTGATTATATTTGTATTGTAAATATTTTTAATGTTTATAAATTTTATTCAATTCATCTAAATAAGATTTAGAAAAAAAATAATTTTATATTTTTTAATATTTAAAGTTATTATTTATAAAAAAAAAATTTAAAAGTTTTTGCAAATCTAATTTACAATAATTAGTATAGGGAGTGAGAATTGTAATAAAAATTCTCAGATGGGTTTGACGTCTGTTTATCATTCCTTTTGTCCCATTTGTGATACTTACTTGAATAAAATAAGTTTTATTTGATTGTCACAGTATAAAATCTCTGTCTCTTCGCTCCATTGTGTTAAGTATATAAGTTTTTTTTACACTAAATTTTTTTTTTAATTAATTTTTTTAGATGGTCCTATCAAGAATTTTTTTATCGGTATCGAATATTGGTTCCATGGAAAAAAATAAAATGGGATAATTTAATAGAAACATGTAGAATTATTTTAGATAATGTTATACAGGTACTTTATTATTATTGGAAGTTTTTTCAGAAAGCATAATTTCATTTTAACTTATTTTAACTTTATTAAAAATAGTTTTAAAAATAATATTTCTTTTATGTAGAGTTTTTTAATAATGCTTATGTTTCGTAGAATAAAGATAAGTTTCAATGTGGTAAAACAAAGATATTCTTTAGAGCTGGACAGGTTAAATTTTACTCATTTTTTTGGACAGGTTTAATTTTATTGTTTAATTAAAATTTATGAATATTTTGATGGTTTAAATTGAAGCTAGGTAAAAAATTGGAGGAATTTAAATAACTTATTAGAAATAGTTTTTACATTATGCATTAATAGTATAGCATTGTAGTGATTAACTTAACAATAAAATTTAAATTTAACAATTAAATCTAACAAATTTAACAATAGCATTGTAGTGATTAACTTAACATATTAGATATACTTACTAGTACTAAAAAATAATAAAATTGAGTAACCTCCCGGACCCCCTGGCACTGGAACACTCAAGTTCAGTGTTACTTGTATAGTTAAAAACTAGTCATTGGAGTGATTCCTTAATAAAATAAACAAATAAAACAAAAAGAAACAACAAAAAGTAATAATAAAAATAGTAAAATAAAAGGAGCAGATGGTATGTGCAAGGCTATTAAGCCATGAGAAGGTGACTCACCTAAAAATAAAAAGTTTTAATTTAGAAAGTTTCCTGAACTGACATTTTTTAACACTTGGAAGCACATTCTTCTAAGTCTTGAACAATGTTTATAAAAGTATTAAACAATGTTGTAACAAACTGCAGTAGTTTATCTTAAGGGTGCATAAGAGAAGGGTGCATAAGAGAAGGGTGCATAAGAGAAGAATAAAAGTATTTTGTGTAAATAAAGTGAAATGAATGTTTATTAATTATCAGCATGCTGAGAATTAGCAGTTTCATGAAATTAAGGTAGATGCAGGAAAACATGGGGAGTGAGTGAGAGTGCATTACAGATAACATGAAGAAGAGAGTGCATTACAGATAACATGAAGAGAGAGCGCATTACAGATAACATGAAGAGAGAGTGCATTACAGATAACATGAAGAGAGAGAGTGCATTATAGATAACATGAAGAACTTCTAGTAAGAGTAAAAGAGCTTAACAATTTACATATATTTTATATTGTCAGTAATGTGTTTAAGTTTTAATTCATTCGAATAATGTTTTTGTTTTTAATGGATTTTTATGTTATTTTAACTATTATGTTAAATATTTAGTCATGTGTTGAGTCTAATAGACTTGAAATAATAAAAATAAGTATTGCACAATTAAATCTATTTGTATTAAATTTATCTTCACAAAAAGTAATAAAAATAATAAATGTCTATGCAGATATCTATCATTAATTTTATTTTTTTATCTATATTTTGTTGCTTTAATTTATTATAATTATAAGGATTCCGTTTAATTTATTATAATTATAAGGATTCCGTTTAATTTATTATAATTATAAAAAATCTGTTTAATCTTCATTTCTGAAACTGATTTTTTATTGCTGCAAATATTTAGGTCGCTTATCTAGAAAAATTAAGAAATGATGTTCTTAGAGACAATTGTATAAAGATTCAAAAAAATGTAAAAGGATGGTTAATGTATCGCAAATATCACTGCTTGAAAAAAGCTTCTATTAAAATACAGGCTTGGTTTAGGGGTCGATTGGCTACAAGGTATTTTTTTCATTTTTGTTTTATATTTTTTCATAAATTATATGACTAAGTACTCAATACATTTTATACATACATGCATTCTTACATACATACATGTATGCATACATACATACATACATACACACACATACATACATACATACATACATACATACATACATACATACATACATACATACATACATACATACATACATACCACACTCTATGGTAGTGTTTGCAGAAAAGAGAAAAAAAAAATGCAAATAATAGGAATATAAATAATAATATAAAATAACAAAAATATAAATAAAACCAATAGGCTCAGAATAACAGTAGACTTGAGCCCGACAGTTTTTCCAACTATAATTAAAATGTATTTTTTAGTGTTGTAATCAACTTTGACTATAATTAAAATGTATTTTTTAGTGTTGTTATCGACTTTGACTATAATTAAAATGTATTTTTTAGTGTTGTAATCGACTTTGACTATAATTAAAATGTATTTTTTAGTGTTGTAATCGACTTTTAAAATTAGTAAGTCGACTTTAAAATTAGTCGACTTTAAAAAATTGAATAGTCAATTTAATCAACTGGATCCAATGAAATTTCCACTGATTGGCTAAGAGTTGATTTAGTCTATTAAAAATCTTAAAATCCTTATATCTTTCATTTAATAATAATAGCTATTTTAACTATTATCTAGTTTTTTGTTTTCTCTCTTAAAGTTTTATCTAATTCATAGCATATTAGCATTATTTATACTTAATTAAATTGTGGTTATGTATTTCATTATTTTTTTTTGGCTGTTTCGAGCTGGTTTAGGATAAAATTAAGTTGTGAAGGTCTCAAATCTAAATGTCATTATTCTGGGTGAATAATAAAATGTTATTGCATTTACTAAGCATTTTTAGAGAAGTTGCCCAGCTTTTTGTGAATAAAATTTACAGCAATTTTTCTCAAGTTTTTATTCATGTAAAGCTGAGCAATTACTCAGCGTAAGTTGCTCAGCTTTACATGAATAAAAACTTGAGAAAAATCGTTCAAAATTTTATGAGCAATTACTCTAACAACGCTGAGTAAATGCAATTGCTTTTTTTTATTCACCTGGCCTATTAATCTATACAATCACATTGTAAAAATGATTGTAGTGACTTTTTGATATATAGCAAGTATTTAAGGCAGTCCCTAAATCATTGGGGTCTGGAAATAGATTGTCTTGTTTAGGGCTGCCAATTCAAACTTTTTTTAAAAAGTTCAAACACTTTCGAACTATTGAGGAAAAAAGTTAGAACTTTTTTGAACTTTTTTTAATAGTTTTTTTTAATTTAAAATTGAAAACAAAAGGGTACAGGTAAAACACAAAATTGTTAATTTATTTATAAAGACTTTTTATTTGTTTATAAAAAGTAAATGCAAGGTATCATCCTGCAACCATTTTCTTTTTCTATGTGAAAACAATCCAAGGCTAGAGAGCCCTTTCATGAGATCATACCATTTGAAAATTGTATATTTTAATAAAACTAGTTAAAAATCTAAATTTTAGCTAGAGTCAATTCTTTGTTATAATTTCTAATATTGTTGCCATTTTTGGCTTTTTTATTAATATCGAAATCTCTTTAAGCTGGAATAATTTTTAAATAAGATTAATTTGCAAAATTATCTATATTATTTCTTTTTATTTTGTTCTCAAACTGATTACCTTGATTTAAAACAATTGGATTTAACAAATATTTCATTTTTATGTACTAAATTATTATTTTAATAATTTAATTTTTATCGATGTTATTAAATTTGAGAACCTCTATTTTTTAAGTTTATTTTTAAATGTCTTGTAATAGTGCATTTAAAAATGGATATATTTTTATCATAAAATTTAGGAATTAGATGTGTATCGTTTTTTGACAAATACCGATTGAAATTGAGTATTTAAGATGTTAGTATGTTTTAAAAATAATATACTGTTTAAAATAAATATATTGTCTTATATATTGTTAAAAATATATAACAATATATAAGACAATATATTTATTTTAAAACAATATATATATTTTTAATAAACTTTAGAATACTTAGAAATTAATCTAGTTAAACATTTTTCTTTATCATTTATATTTTTATATTATTTTTTAGTTTTGCAAGAAAAAAATAAATATATATATATATATATATATATATATATATATATATATATATATATATATATATATATATATATATACATATATATATATAAACACACACACACACATAGGTATATTTAAAAAAAAAGGAAAAAAAAAGCAGCCTCCTTAATTGTAGTGACCTCTGCTTTGGAAAGTTTAAAACAGTAAAAATATATATTACCATATAAAGATGTAGATTAAAAGTTATTTTAAATTAATATACTTATTTTAGATTAGTGAATCACATGCGAAGAACAAGAGCTGCTACAAATATTCAGAAAAGGTGGCGTGGATACTTTGCTCGAACAAGTTACACCACAATAAGAAATCAGTTTATCATTATTCAAGCGCATATTCGTGGTTTATTAATTCGCAGAAAATTAAAAGCTTATATTCAATGGAAAAAAAGTATTATAATTCAAAAAAACTGGAGGTATGTATAGGTTGATAGAGATGGATATACACCCACCATTTTTCCTACATAATTCTTTTAATTTTTTTCCCTTTATCAGACATATTTTTACCCATATCAGCCAGTCAACTGAATTTCTTTGAACAATATTTTTTACTTTGTATTGATGGTGTTGATATTAAAAAGAGCTAAAAGAATTCAGTAGCCTCCTCATATTTAGATCTAAATGAAAGTTTCGTTTTGTCTGCACAGCATCTATAATATATATATATATATCTATATACATATATCTATATATATATCTATATATATATCTATATATATATCTATATATATATCTATATATATATCTATATATATATATATATATATATATATATATATATATATATATATATATATATATATATATATATATATATATATATATATATATATATATATATATATGTATATATATATGTATGTATATATATATATATATATATATTTATATATGTATATATATATGTATGTATAGTATATATATATATATATATATATATATATATATATATATATATATATATATATATATATATGCTAATATTGTTATTATTATAATTATTAGCATTTTTACAGAGTGTTAAGTGTCATATATATAGGTTTTTGTGACTACAAAGTAATGGTAAAGTTTCAAATCAAATTAGAAAATAGTAACAATGTCCTTTAAATTCAAATTGAATTTAATGAACATTTAGCTTTTGATGGATTAAATTAAATTTAAATCCATCAAAAAATCACTTAATTAAAAACTAGATTACTATTTAAAAAGAAATGTCTGTTTTATTGGATGCTCTGACTGAGTAGCTTTTTAGAAATCACTAGTAAACAGATATAGGTAGGTACAGATAGATACAGATAACTGTTAACATAAAATTAGCTATATCTCATTTATTTCTTGCATGTAGTGTTTACACAACCAAATAAAATAGGAATTAAAACCTAAAACACATAACAGTAGACTACTTGTATAATATAGAAATGAGATATAATGTAGCATAAGGTTCTTAAGAAGTATAGAAGAAAATCAGTGTTTTTATGTTGAATGGCAAGAATTTTTCCATAAATTGTTAGAAATTAACAATTCTTGGTAGCTAATATTCAAAGAATATATTAACAATACCTAGGTTATTAACAATACCTAGGTTATTTTGTATCGAAAAAATTTAGCATATTAAATATATAAACATATTAAATGAAAACTAGTCATATTTTCATTTAACATTGAAAAGTAAAAGGTGAAAAGTAAATTAAAAAGTGTTTTTTTTGTAATCTCAATATGACAGCTTGTGATTCCTCAAATCACAAATATTCTTTGCATTTTGATCTTAAGTAAAATAAATTTAAAAAAGTAAAATAAATTCAAAAATAAAAAAAGTCATTGGAAATAAAGTAAAAAATAAAATGACACCTTAATAAAAGAAAACAAAAAAGAAACAACAAAAAAGTAAACATAAAAATAATAAAACTTAAAAAATTGTTCTTTTTGTTTTCCATTTTTGAAATTATTATGGATATTTTATTTCTTTTGACTTTGCGTTGAAATGTTTTGTTTATTTATATTTTGGTTTTCTTCAATTTTTTTAATTTTAAATCTTAAATTTTTTTAAATTGATTTTTTTTTTTTTTTTTTTTTTTTTTAACATCTTCACTTCCAACAAGGCTGCAAGCAACCACTATAAGAGTTGGAAGTTACTGGAAGAGAAAAGACTAAATCTGTAGAGCAAGATAACGATTGACTGATGACTTAAAAGATTGCAAATTATATGAATCAGGAAAGCAAGATGAAGGAAGCGAATTCCAAAGAACTGATGTTCGAGGAAAAAAACTAGAAGAATAAGAGTTTTTGAAGCACTTAGGAACAGTCACAGAAAAAGGATGAGACTTAATTGAATGGGGAGTAACACGAGAATGAATTTTAGTAGATGGCACAAGGGACGCTAGCTCTTTAGAGCAGTGCCCATTATAATATTTGTAGAAAAGAGAAAGAGAAGCAACATTACGACGATGTGACAAAGGTTGGAGATTGGCTGCCAGAGCAGGTCCAACTATGTTTACAATTCGTTTTTGCACCTTGTCTAAAAGAGAAAGAGCATCATTAGAAGATCCGCCCCAGATGTGGCAACAGTATTCCATACAGGGACGGATTTGAGATTTATAGAGATAGAGAATAGAATCTGGAGTAAGAAAGTGTCGAGCTCGATAAAGAGATGCAACCTTAGCAGATGCTAATTTTGCAATGGATTTGATATACGGTTTAAAAGAAAGATCAGAAGTAAGAGTTAATCCTAGAAGATGAATGGTAGATGACTCATCTAGTACATTACCATTCATAAATATAGGAAGATCTAAATTATTACGATAACGATTGGCCGAATAAAATTGAGTTTTATCTGAATTAAAGTTCACCAGCCACTGTGAGCCCCATGCTGTAGCAGAAGTGAGATCCTTTTCAAGCTCAGATACCCCCTCCAAGCAATCAGAGAGTGTAGGCTTCTTATCATGACAAGAGTAAATGGTAGTGTCGTCAGCGAATAATGCCACCTTAGATGTGAGAATATCTGGAAGATCGTTAATGTAAATTAAAAAGAGTATAGGGCCAAGGATTGAACCTTGAGGAACCTCTGAAGTTACAGGATGTGAAGAAGAGTGTTGTCCATCAAGGACAACTTTTATACTACGATTGGAAAGAAAGGACTCAATAATCTTAAAGACGTTACCAGCTACACCATAAGAAGAAAGCTTATGGAGAAGACCAGCATGCCAAACTTTATCAAAAGCTTTAGAAATGTCAAGTGCGATAGCCTTAACCTCTCCACCTCTATCTAATGCACGGTAAAACCTATCGGTTATTACTGTTAGCACATCAGCTGTAGAACGAGAAGACCGAAATCCATATTGATGATCAGAAAGTAAGTTATTTGATTCAAGATGAGAGATTAAGTGTTTGTTGATTAAAAATTCAAAAACCTTGCTTATGACAGGAAGAAGACTAATGGGACGGTAGTTAGATGAATCAGATCGCTCTCCGGAATTTTTGAAAATAGGGATAACAGATGCTGCTTTCCAGCATGATGGAAAACAAGACTCTGATAAGCACTTGTTAAATAGTTTAGAAAGTATGGATGAAAGCTCCGGAGAACACCTCTGCAAGACTACAACAGGAATGTTGTCAGGACCACAAGCTGTTGAAGAGTCTAAGCAGGAAATTACTTTAGATACAGTAGCTGAAGTGATGCGAATGTCAAGCAAGGGATCAACCTGTTTGACGGCTATGTCAGGTAAAACGCAACTAGTGGAATCAAGAGATGATATTGATGAAAAGTTCTTAGCAAACAATTCAGCTTTGTCTTTAGGTGAGGTGACAAAGTCTGAACCATACAAGAGAGAAGGAATAACAGATTTGCCCTTATTATTGATACTGTTAAAAATTCTCCAGAAGTCTCGAGAGCCTAATTTTTGTGATGAGATACGAGATTTAATGACCTGGGAATAGCGAGCTTTAACGTCAGACAAAACCTTTTTACAATGGTTTCTGGCGATAGTGAACAGATGTCTGTTTTCTGGAGATTTGTTTTGCTGATAGATATGGAAGTAACGGTTTCGATTAGAAATTGCTGCAGCGCAATGTGAGGAAAACCAAGGAGAAGAGTGAGGCTTGACCTGGAATCGTCGAAAGGGAATAAAAGATTCCATGCCAGCCTGAATCCAAGAAGTTATGTAAGAAGCACATTTGTCAGCAGGAAGACGAAAGATTTCTTCCCAAGGGCCATCACGAAGAAAATCACGGAAAGAGTCCCAGTCAGCTTTAAGGTAGTTGTATGTGGTACGATGATAGGGGGATTCTGATGAAGTAGAAGAATTTGATAATAGTTTTAGAGAGATCAAACTGTGATCAGAAGTACCTAAGGGTGAATGTGGAGAAATTGAGCACTGACTAGGATCCAAAACAAGACATAAGTCGAGTAGAGAAGGTAAATGATTAGGGTTGTCTGGAAAACGAGTTGGAAAGTTGACTATTTGAGTTAGAGATTGAGAAAGGCAAAAGTTGAGGGCCTTAACGCCAGCAGAGTCACTGACACTAGAGCCAAGCCAATCGGTGTGATGGGCATTAAAGTCACCAACAACGACGATATTGGCCGATGGATAAAGAGAGAGGGCTTGGTCAATTTGATCAGAAATAACATCAAGAATAGTGCAATCTTGGGATGAAGGAGAGCGATATAGAACAAAGAGAAAGGCGATAGAGTGAAGTTGTGCTAAACGAAAGCACATAAATGAATAGTCTGTAGATTCAAACCTAGTTTCACGACAAATGGGTGAGTCTTACGAATGTAGATGCCCAGGCCAAGCATGTGATTATTGGAGTCTTTACGAATTAAAGGAAGATAACCATCAACACTAAGATCACAAGATGGGACAGCCGAACTCAAATTAGTCTCACAAAGAGCAAGTAGATCTGGTGAACTTTGCAAGAGATAAGACTCAACAGAAGAAAAGTTACTTCGAAGACCACGAATATTAGTAAATGATAGGTTTAGAGAACTTGGTGATGACAATCGTTTTTTGTGTTTTTTAGTTTTAGGTACTTTAGTCATTTTAAATTTATAAAGAACTTGACTCAAGTATAGATAGTACTCAGTACACTATTTAACAACTAAGCAATAGCCTCATTACTATTAATAAACCCTAAGCCGTAACAAAGGGCTCCAAATGTGGCCTCTGCAATGCACACCAAAAGTACAAACAGGGACACCATCCATGCGCAACATGGCACTGTTAGTACTCTGATATTTTTCGGCTGTTGATGGAATCAGCCTCTCTGAGAGCTACCACAGAGTTCGGGAAACCTGACTACCAGCCGGCCTCAGAACCATAAAACTGAGTTTTAGAGCTGTACCCTCATTAGGAGATAATAGAATGAGTTGCCCAGTCATAAAAATAGAGACACAAGCAATACCCACGCATTGAGTCAAGAAGATCCAGCGTTCAACATCCTAAACTGGAAACAATGTATTAAAAATACATCTGCGCCAGCCTAATAGATGATTTTATATAGGAATAGATGCGATTTTATATAGGAATAGATGCGCCAGCCTAATAAATGATTTTACTTTATAAGTTTTTTTCTTCCAATGTAAACAATTTTCTTTACTTTTTGTTTCCTTTATTATAATGTTTCCTATATTCTTATATCTTATTTTTGTTTTCGAGGTTAAAAAAAACAATGTTTCTTTCATTTGGAATACTTTTTTTTCATTTGCAAAGTGAATTAGATCTTGAATATTATACACCTGTCTTTTCCATGTTGTTTTGGGAACCAGCCCATTAGTTTTGGAAACAAGCCCATTAGTGGCTTAAATGACTATCATATATTTAGAACTTCTAGTCTAATATTGTTAAACCTTTTCAGAAATTTTGTTCTTGTCTTGTCTTCTCCTATTATTTTTGTGACTTTAAGACATTGAGTTTATAGACTTAGGTTTTTAGCATTTATTTTGAAACAAATAAAGCAATACTGTATATTTAATAATGGTAGATTTTATACTTACTTTGGAAAAGTACTTGCATTAAAAAAAGTGAAATTTTATTTTAAAAAGAAAATTTTACATTCTTTTATATCTTGTAAGAGTTTAGAGGTCCCTAACCAATTTCTTCAATTCAATTTCCAATTAACCAATTTCCAATTAACCAATTTCCAATTAACCAATTTCCAATTAACCAATTTCCAATTAACCAATTTCCAATTAACCAATTTCCAATTAACCAATTTCCAATTAACCAATTTCTTCAATTCTTCTTTAATTCCTATTAAAATTTTTGGATGTTGGTGTCTGTTAAAAAAAATTTTATTTTGCTAAAATGTAAAAACCTGATTAATTTTTTTACTGTGCTAAATGTTTTACAAAATCAATATTTTAACCACAAATTAATAATGAAGCCTCTATCTGTTGAAATTCTATCTATAATACATATAGGATGTTCTATCCTATGTTCATCTATAACCTTAGGATGTTCATCTTTTGATCTTGTGAGCAAGATTTTTTTAAAGTCTTTTAATCAGCAAGATCTTTTCATCTTTTAATCAGCAAGATCTTTTTGAATCATTTCTTAAATCTATTAAAATATGACTTAAAAAGTCTTAAAAAGTCTTATAAAATTATTATATTTTCCTAATAAACCTTACCTACTGTAACAGAAAAAATACAATGTTGTTTCTTTTCATACAGGAAAGAATCAATAATGTATTTTCATCTAATGTTAGATGTTTATGTGACAATAAATTTTATAATTTTGGTTTATTCACATTTAGTAAGATATGTTCAGATATTACTTTAAATAATTATAATTAAGAATAAACATAAAATAAACCCCTAAGAAGTTCATTCATAAAAAACCTAAAATTTTTACACAAATTTTTTTACAATTTAAAATACCAATAATTAAATCATAATCACCAGTATTTATTTAAATCCGTACTTATTATTTATTTAAACCTTTATTTTAACCTTTAATTATTTATTATTTATTTAAACCTTTATTTTAACCTTTAATTATTTATTATTTATTTAAACCTTTTTTTTTACTTCTTTTTTTATTCACCAAATTGTTACTTCACATTGGAGGTTTTAGGTTCAACTAAAAAGTAGCAAAACAACTCACAAGATCTATATTGGTTAAAAATTTCACACTATAATGTCAATTTTATATTATTTTACTTCAACATTGATTTTGACACTTTAAAACTTAGTTTAAAAGCAGTGTTGTTACATATTGGTACTACCATCTATTTCTAAACTACCATCAATTTCTGTTGGATAGCATATCCAACAGACATTGATAGTAGTTCATTACCAATATGTAATATATGTTTACACGAAGGAGTCTTTTTTTAACGTAAAGCTTCTTAACTTTATTAACTACAATTACCACTGCCTGATCTGTGGGGATCTAAAAGTAATTGCCATGTTACTGGGAATGCAACTGGGGTACCAAATAGTGGATCCTAAGATAGCTTTGTTACTATCTTTAAATATAAAGTTAGGACTTAAAAATTTTGTAAAACCAATGAACCAAGGTGGTCAGGCTTTTAAGTACCTCAAAAAGAAATTCTCATAGCTGAGTGAGGCCAAAATAAAGTTGTGTTTATTGGTTCACAGGTACTTCTGAAACATGAACATTTGTATCAGATCTTCCAGGGAAGAATGTCTAGAAAATCACTTGTACTTTAGAATTTACATTAAAAAAATAGGAAAAATATTTTATTATAAAAATATTTTATTATAAAAATATTTTATTATAAAAATATTTTATTATAAAAAGATAAAATAATTATCTTTTATATTGTTTTAACTCAATTACTTTTTATTTAAATTTAAAACCTAAAAATTGAACCGGTGAAAAGTACATTTTCTACACTGAAAAAGAACATTATTTGGAGTACCTTGTATACAAAGACATCTTTTGTAAACCAATTGCCTATAAACTGTACAAATAGCGAGTCTGCTCTAACTATTTTCCTACATGACCAACTACCAGTATTTTCTGCTTGCTTATTGTTGATTTAACAATGCAAAACTATTTCCTTTACACTTGTTTACCTTGAGCCTTTTTTATTTCCTTAGGATTTAAATAATTCTTTAAAATAATTTAAAGGATGCTTTAAAAGCACTTTCTACTACGACTACTTGCAACTTGCTAGTAGTTGTAGTGGAAGGTACTTTTAATGTTGCATATTTTTAGTGAAGAAAATGTACTTTTGGTTTAGTTTACAGAGAAGTCAAAAATAGATTGAATTAGTGATGTAAAAATAGATTGTGTTGCAAAGTTTTGTTTATCTTGAAGATTATATATTTTCTATAACTTTAAAAAATTTTAAACATTATTTTGGAAACCTTATTTTATTTAAGACGCAAGAACACTTTGCATTGATGTTATATTATTTGTTTTGTTTATTAATGGTTTTTTCATATTACTTGAATAACAAGAGAATATATAACCCCTAGAAATATTGTATATTACATTAAACAGAATTTTTTAATAAGGATAAGTTTAAATACCATAAATAAATGTTTTAGTTTAATATAACTTATAAGTTTTCTACTTATAAGTTATATTAAAGCGTATATAGATATTCATTTGTTGTCTTTTTTTTGCTGACTTAAAATCCATAAGGATTTAAGTCAGGAAAATAAAGAATAATGAAAGTAATGATTGCTGTCCTAACTCAAACATTAATCAATATAGTGGCACTCACCTGTATATTCCACCTACTTACTGCTAAAATTGATGTCAGCTGAAAAGAAAAGTCTTTTTTTTTACTCTATGAAAAATATTTTTATTAAAATTATATTTTAATAATAATTTATCTTACAATCAATTCTGTGTAATTTTATGTAACATTTAGAAAAATATTTTTGTTTCATGCAGGAGATATTATGCACGAAAGGAATATCTTTCAACAAGGAAAAGCATTATCCTGCTACAGTGTTGTATAAGGCGTATGGCTGCTCGCAAAGAACTTAAAAAGCTTAAGGTAAAAAATTTAATACAAAAATTTTCATATTTATTTAAATAAAAACTAGTCTCAAAAATAAAAAAATATAAAAATAATAAAAAGAATAAATGAATATATAAAAAAACTATTAAATAAATATATTAATTAATTGTAGCTTATTACATGTTATTGAGTTAAAGTATTATTTTTTTTAATTTCTTGGTTGCTAAGATGTTCTAAAAAGACATAATTGTCTTATCAGAGCGTCACAGAAGAACATTTAATGAGTAGTTAACATCTTCTTACTCATGTTGCATATACAGCCAGAGCAGGCACCAGACCTCAAACCTCTTAATTCTGATGCTGTAATTACTTCCTATAACCACTGTTTCACTAACGTCTAACCACTGTCTCACTACTGTCTAACCATTGTCTAATCACTGTTTCACTACTGTCTCACTACTGTCTAACCACTGTCTCACTACTATCTAACCACTGTCTCACTACTGTCTCACTAAATTAAATTCAAAAATGCTTATAAAGTTGTCTACAAATATTTTTGAAGCTGGCTATGAAAATTGCTTGAATCGACTATAAATGATTCTGAAGTTGTTTGTAAGAATTTTTGATTTTGTTTATGAGTTCTTCTGGAATTCACTATGAATATATTTGGACTTTACTTAGAGTATTGATTTATTTTGACTTGAGGTCTAAAAAGAGCTGTAAAAGCATAAAAAAGAACAGGTGGATAAGGTACTTACTACATGTTATGATATAATTGTTTAAATTTGCCCTTTTTCATTTCTTAAAATTCAGTTTCATATATAAATTTAAACCATTAAAAATTGAAATTACTGCAACTTGCTTACATTTAAATCGTCGCTATTCTGTTGTTCTCTGTAAACAAAAAAATATAATTAGTAACTTAAGTCACATTATTTGTAATAACATTCTGACTCATATTCACCTTAAACAATTATTTGTTACCATTTGCTTAGTAAGTTCTAGATCTAGTACAGATCTAGTCTAGATGTTCACTCATAATGTCTTATAAATGTTAGCATAATTTGTTGGTGCAATAGTTTGGAAAGTTATAAAAAATTAACCAAAAAATTAAACTGTTGATATCGATTGCAGGAATGATCAATTGGTATTTTAGAAATAATTTGTTGGTATTAGACATGTTCAATTATTGATCATGATCAATTAATATTGATTCTTAAGTGTTCATAAAAGTTTTCATTATGTTTGTTGACTGTAAAACTAGTTATCAAGTTATCTTAAATGAATTATCAAATTAGTATACACATTGTTAATTATTAAATCAAATTGTTAATAAGTTATTTTTTGTTTGTTTATTATTTTTTGTTAATTATTTTTGTTATCTTCATTTGTTGTTTTAAAGTGAATTTTTACTTCTTTTGTTGCTAAGAGTTTGTTTTTTTTGTTACTGGGTTGTGTCAAATTGATAATCAATAAATATAATTTAGATAGATCTATATGAATATAGTTTATAAATAATAGATGAATTCAACTATGCTAATAATTATTTATTTATACATAATTTATTTAATTATGCTATGAACACTTTAGATTGAAGCACGTTCTGTTGAACATTTAAAAACAGTAAGCAAGGGCATGGAGATTAAGATTATTACATTGCAAGAAAAGCTAAATGCTGAGGTTAGCAGTTTATTAATAGATTTTCAAAGTTTTTTTTATATATGTATATTAATTTTATTTATGTATGTTAATGTTTTCTTATCATTCATATTTTCATTTAGAAAAAAGAAAAAGAATATTTAAAACAAAAGGTTGACAGTCTGATGATTATTGAACAAGAAGCACAAGACTACAAAGAAATTAAATCAATCAAAGAACAGCTGGAAAAATCTTTTAAAAATATAGAAAAAGAAAACAACAGGCTACAAATAGAACTCAATGTTGCTATAGAAACAACAGTTAATTTAACAAAAGACAAAGAAATGCTTATAGCGACAAGTGAAAAGGTTTTAGTTTTGTTAAAATTTTTATTTATTTTTACTTTACATATTTTTACTTAACATATTTTTTGTACTCTTTATTTTTTTAAATATTTAATAATATCTAGTTATTATTCAACGTTTTTTTAGAGGTTTTAAGTTGAAATAATTTTTACTTCATGTTTTTTGAAGCTACTTGTTTCAGTAGGTCAGCATGACATAGAAACCATTGTTTTTTTAATCATGTTTTTTGAAACTACATGTTCCAGTGGCTCAGCATGAGATAGAAACCTTTTTTTTTTACTTCATATTTTTTAAAACTACCAGTAAGTCGGCATAGGATAGAAACCATTGCAAATGGTTCTATCCCATGTCAGGTCTGCCACAAATCAAAGTTTTTTTAATTTAAAAGATAATTACTAAAGATCGGCACATTTTGGCACAGTTGGGTCCATCAATTCCACCACCATTATAGTCGTGCCTGATAACAGTTTTCTTTTCAAATATATAGAAGTTATATAGTTCTATATATTTAATAAACTTGATATAGCTTGAAGAGTTAAGTGGACAAAATTGTTAACTTGCAAATAGTTCTAAATGAGTAATAAGCTAATAACACATTTTCAAATCTGAAATATATACTTGAATGACAATTTTTTTTTAATGTAAATTCACCATAAGGCCACTACAGGCGAGGAGGCTACTTAATTGTGGTTATAATCCTCTCTCAACTCCAAAACACCAACCTTGACTAACAAGGCTGCTGTGCGAAGAAACAAGTTGAGCGCGGCACTACCAGGGACATGATGGGGATCAAACTTGGAACCTCTCACTAATGAAGCGAGCGGTCTACCACACCACATAAAGTGATTAACTCTGTAACAAAGTAGAATTGTTGTTTTAAGTTCATGAATAGATTTATCATCAGTTTAAACCTGTTAAATGATGTGTCCAGTGACAGATTAAGACTTCTTGGGGCCTGGGGCTATTTTTGTTTTTGGAGGCCTTTTTATGGGCCAGAGCCTAAAAATGAATATAAAAAAAAAAAAGGTCCTCTAAAATTTTTTTGGGTCACTAAATTAGGGCTATTCCCCCCCCCCCCCTCTCCCGTTGATCTGGCACTGTGTAAGTCGGATTTTTATTTTTCCAGATAAGACCACTGCTCTTCAATTATGATTCTATTTAAAATAAAGTAATATTTTTTTATTCTACTTTAACCAGGGGATGTTACTGGGAACTTTTTTCGAAAGTATTTTTTTTCAAAACCTCTTTAAGCGCTACTCATAGTATTTTGCAAACTTTCTTGTTAATTGTAGAACAATAACAAAATAACACCTATAAATGTCCAAAGTATCCCTCTAAAAGGAAAATGATTGCTGAAAAAAGTTTGCTTTGCCTTACATAAAACAAAATTTCAAATTTCATCAAAATATATTTATATGCTTAAAAGATATGGCAATATAAAGTTTAGAATATCTTTGTTTTTTGAACATTTTAGAAAAAGGACTCCAAAAAATTAAGTTTTTTATTTGTTTTCAACCATTCTTATCTCATGTCATATATATATATATATATATATATATATATATATATATATATATATATATATATATATATATATATATATATATATATATATATATATGATATATATATATATATATATATATATATATATATATATATATATATATATATATATATATATATATATATTAGGGTGCCTCAAACGCCTCATATATTCAAAATTTGATTTTTCCCTATTCTTAAAACCATCTGTTGGTTCTCACGAGACACTCTGTTTAATTTTTTTTTAAATTGAATGAGATTTAGGGGGGCCACATTAAATCTAAAACTTGCAACGAGACCCTAAACAATGGAAAAAAAAGTTTTTCAAATGTATGTCATGTTGGGTCTCAAAAGAAGCGAAACTTTATAAAAATTTCAAAAATAGTTATGATTTTTTGTTAAAAATATCTTGAAAAAAAATTTCAACCAAAAACCATGAAAAAAAGTCTTTTTTTAAATTTTTGCTAAAAAATAATAATTTTTATGCAATCAAACTTATAACAATAAATATTATGTAAAATTTTTATTGTTTTTGAAATTTTTTTATAAAATTTCGCTTCTTTTGAGACCCAACATGACATATATTTGAAAAACTTTTTTTTTAGGGTCACGTCGCAAGTTTCAGATTTGAGGTGGCCCCCCTAAATCTCATTCAAATTTGAAAAAATTTAACAGAGTATCTTGTGAGTACCGATAGAAAGTTTTAAGAATAGGGACAGATCAATTTTTGAAAGTATGGGGCGTTTGATGCACCCTAATATATATATATATATATATATATATATATATATATATATATATATATATATATATATATATATATATATATATATATATATATATATATATATGTATATATATGTATATAAAAATATATAAATATATGTATATAAATATATATATGCATATATATATGCATATATATATGTGTGTATATATATATATATATATATATATATATATATATATATATATATATATATATATATATATATATATGTATATATATGTATATAAAAATATATAAATATATGTATATAAATATATATATGCATATATATATGCATATATATATGTGTGTATATATATATATATATATATATATATATATATATATATATATGTATATATATGTATATATATATATATAGAAGCCCCCGCAGCAGGCTATTTCAGTATGATGTCATCATGCTAACCTAACTCAGCAGTATATGGTATATACACACTTACTAAAGCGTATTTTTATAAGCATTTGCTCACTTTTTTTGCTTACCTTAATCTATACGGCTTTTTTAGAAAAAGAAGAAAAAAAACGAAGAATGATGAATGAAATGATTGCTACCCCATCCCAAACCCTCAGTCGATGTAGCAGCACTCCACTGAGAGTCAGGCTATTTGTCAGTCGATGCATGTACTAAAGCCCCCAGCAGTAGGCTATTTCAGTATGATGTCAGATTGCTTACTTTAGTACGCAATACTATTTGTATATATATATATATAAATAAATATATAGAAATAATATTATATATAAAAAATATTCTTGAAAAAAAACTGTTATCAGGCATGACTATAATGGTGTGGATTTAATGGACCCAACTTTGTTAAAATGTGCTGATCTTTGGCAGATGCCATGTGATTTGTTAATTAAAACAAAATTGCCCTAAAAAATGCCACCAGTATTCCCTGGTCGAAAGAAATTAACTTTTGAAAAAAAATTTTATCATAGATATTATCACAACTTATAATAAAATTTTCTCCATCTCCATCTTTTTCAAAATCCATCAAAATTCATTTTAATGAAGTTTGAAAAAGCTACATAAAGCAGCTTTATAAAGTTTAAAATCCCTTCATTTTTTAAATATTTTACACTCTTCAAAAAAAGATCAAAAAATAAAAAAATGGTTTCAATGGTTTCTATCTTATGTCAACCTAACGGAACAATTCACTTAAAAATATATATATAAATATTGGATAGGTGGTTTAAAAAAATATAAAATGAAAATATTTTTTTTAATTTGAAAACCTTTAAAAAAGAGAAATGGATTTAATCAATTTCATTTAACAGGAAGTTAAAGAACTAAAATTATCTATTGAAGATTTGATGAAAACATTAGAAATAGAAAAATCAAAGTGTGAAGCACAATCTTTAGACCATAAGTGTAAGTAATTTTTATAAACGTTTATAAACATAAGTTTAAGTAATTTTTATAAAGTTTTATAAACATAAGTGTAAGTAATTTTGTAAACTTTTATAAACGTAAGTGTAAGTAATTTTTATAAACTTTTAAACAATTGATCAAAAGTAATTATTAAGTTGTATTTTAGCAAAAGTTTATCAAAAGTTAAATTTTATAATTAAGTTACAAATTAACTAAATACTTATAAAAAGCATAAAAGTTCTTAAATACCCTGATTTAAGGGCCCCTGTCAGTAGACCCCAAATGACCTTATTTTAGCCAGTAGCATTATTTTATCACTATCTGAAGTCAATTTTTTTATTACCTCCTCTAATTATCAATGTGATAATTTTGCTGTTGGTTAATACAATGTCTGGGATTATTACAATGGGTTTCAAAATACTTGTTTTTAAATATACATTAGTAATAATAATATAATACATTTACTTTTTCTACTAGCTTTAAGTAAATTATGTTGATTATACAAGTAGTAAAAAATATATATTTATACTATAGTGTAAATATCTGAAACCCTCACAGTTTTCTAAATTAGTATAACGTCAAATTATGGATCTAAATATGCTTTTATTTTTGTGTGTATATATACACACAATTTATTTTCTTTAAAAAAAGAAAATAAATTGTTTTGAAAAAATAATAAATCATTTTAAGATTTTCAAAATTTAACATTAATGCTGAGCAAAAATATCAAAGTATTTTTTAAAATTATGTATTCTCAACAATACTCACAATATTGGTACTTGCAAATTTAAAAAGAAAACTATTTAGCAATTAAAGATGTTTTTACCTGGAAAAAGGCAGTCTCAGTGAACCCCTGACTACTAGTATTCCTGTAAGTATATCACGTTATAATTAGGTATATACATGTTTGAACTTTTTATGTAAGTATTTTATACTTAGTCGTTGAGAAAGAGTTCTTTAAAAATAAATAGATTTATAAAAATAGATAGATTTAAAAATATTTATATAGTTTGGTTGTATTTTTAAATTAATTTATAAAATTATTTAAAAACTCAATTAAATTTAAAAATTAGATTTATTTATATAGTATGTAGTTTATTTTTTTAACTATATCATATTAACTTTATGTTATTATGTTTTATTACTATTTACTATTTTTTTAATCATTTTTCAAATTTATCTTTGAAAAATGCTGATTATAAATTAGGAAAAATGTTTTTCAATTTTTTAAGTGCATCTTCAGCAATGTCTTGATGAGCAACGCAAGCAAATGGAAGCAGAATTTTCAGTTGAACGAGCAAGTCATCAAAAGATGTTAGGTGACTTTGCTCGTCTTGAGCAGCGATTCATGAATCTTCAAGAAGAACAAATTATTGAAAAAAGTCCTGAAAAAAGACAGAAAAGATCTTTTGCAGATTCTGGTAAATACTTCATACAGTTGTAATACTGTTTGTTTTAAATTAAATACTTTATATAGTTCATTTTTATTAATTATTATTACTTTTTTCTATTATTAATTATTACTATAATTTTTTTTTTGTTTCATTTTTATAAAACTATTTTAATTTTACTTTTTTTTACTTTTCCTTTAATATTCTCATTTATTTTTTACAATTTTAGAATTTTTTATGTAAGAATAATATATTTTTTGTTTAGATAAAAACTTGCTTACTGGCGTTAATGATGAAAAACTAAATAATCTTGTTGATGAGTTATCTGAAGTTCTAAGAGAAAGAGACATGTTGCTAGAACAAGTTGAACTACTAAAAGATGAGCAAAAAGTCAATTTAAATATCTCAAAAGATTCAGAATATAATGCTACAAATAAACAACTTTTGAATGAAAATAATCTGTTAAAAAATGAAAATGAACAGATGAAACAGCAGTTGATAGTAATGACAAATGCTGTTGAAAATGATGACAAGTTGGCAAAAGATGGCATGGTACCCAATCTATTAAAGCAAATCAAAGAGCTAAGAGAAGAAAATACAGTTTTAAGAAAAAAGCTTGACAAATTTCTTGCAAATCAAGTATTATTTGAATAATGTTTTTTTATTATTAAAAAAATTTAAAATTTGAGTAATTAAAATTATTTGTACTTTTAATTAGATGGTTGGGAATGTTACCAATAACAACAATATGTCAGACTTGGCAGAAAAAGAGATATCACGTCTCACTGTTGAAAATCTTGTGAGTATATAAAAATGTGTTAAAAACTTTTTTATTTTTTAAAAATATCTCATGTAAATATCTCATGTAATTTTTTGCATTTAGCATTTACATGAAGAAATTGAAAAGTTTGAGGCTCAATTAAAAGCTCTTTCTTCTCAAAATTCAAGGAACACCTTAACAAACAAAGGGGAACTTCAACATGGTATTTTATAGAATATTTATTATAGTTGTTGTTCTTAAAACTTATTTTATTATAATAGTTAACAATATTATGTGACTACAAACTATGTTTATAGTCACATAATATTGTTTTTGATGTAAATAATATTTTTAAGGCATTGTACCAAGAAGTAAATCTAATGTATCAGATCTCAGGAGGCATAGATCTACAACAACAATAGAAAACAGAATTGCTGATGGAAGTCTTTCTGAAGCTGCAAAGCTGGTTAGTGTGCTTTTTCAGTTATAAGTACATATACACACAATAAATACACAGAGAGTAATTTGATAATTTTCACTTCTTTCAAAATAACATCCTAAGATCTTTTTTATATTAAGGAAAATATAAAAAGGTAGTAGGAAGGGTTATATATGTATAGTGGATAAGGCATAATTCTGCCACACTGAGCGTTTTATAAATGTTTGTGTATAAACATACATACATACATACATACACAACCCTCGAAACTAGGGTCGGCATTCGGCAATGCCGACCTGAAAGTGTTTAAGATCGGTAAAAAATTGCCGACCTTGCTTCTATGTTTTATGATCATGTCTTTGTATCAAATAATTTTTGCCGACCTGATGCCGACCTCAAAAAGATTGAGATCGGCAATAATTTGCCGACTTATTTTTCCTAATTTCGAGGGTTGCATACATACATACATACATACATACATACATATGTTCTCAAGTTAGTATTAACCTCTCAATCTGAAGTATAATGGCAATAATAATAAATGTTTTTTTGTTAATATCTCAATAAATAAGTTGTTTTGGTAATTTTCATAAACTCAAAACTTATTTTCTAATGTTTATTTACAAAATAAACATATCTTGTCTAGTGCAATAGTGCAATAGTAGTACAATAGGCAATAGTAATAGGGAATTCTTTTCAGAATGTACCCAAAATAGTTATTGCAATTTGTGCAAATAATATTTAATACACCATTTTGAATATTTTTAAGTAGCTTCTTTTCAGTTTTAGACAAGTTTTTGATAAATTATTTCCATTCAGAAAACATGTTTTCAATAGGAATAAAAAAGCAAGAGAAGGTAAAAACTTCAAAGAATGCACATACAATCTCATCTTGAACAACAGCAGCTTTATGGAAACAAAGATTTAAAATTCATTTGCAATGAATTCAACAATTTCATTAACAGCTAATTGTGCAAATACTAGGCAAATAAAATACAAATAACTTTCTGTATTGAGCGCTTTTGTTTGTGCTTCATTCAAAATTCCATTTTAGTTCATTACACAACATAAGGAAATATTTCTTGACAACTGGTTGTATTGGTCACTGTTTGTGTGGCCCTCTTTCCAGCTAAAGAAAATCCGCTTCTTATTCTAATTAAAAGACTTAAGCCTACTTGTAATATTAAAGTATCATTCATAGAAGACAAAATGTTCACGAATCTTTTTGCACTCTTTCATCAAAAACAACTTTGGAATTTCTTTCTGGAATATTTTTGAACACATTTTAAAATATAATTAAAACTTTCAATGCATCTTGCAGTAGTAGAACGACTAACTGAAATGAACAACTTTAGTCGACTACAGCAAATGCATTGAAACTTTACTTGTGCTAATTTCCAGCCTAATCACATGTTTAGTTAAACAATAACAAAAGCAAAAACTATAGTAAAATCTAAATGGCTGCCAAACAAAAAAACCTGCTAAAAATAGCTGATTTTAAAGTAACAATATCTTCAAAACTCATTTGATATCAGCGCTAAAATTTTGCAAGGTAGTCTATGTTATATAGGTGACCATTTTTACAAAGTATGAAGAAAATCTGAGATGGTGGGTTACACGTCTGTCCCACTTCCTCATGGAATACCTTCTAACTGAAATGAATTATTGTTTGATTTTATCTAGAGTTATTCCACAATTAACATTTATTCAATTTTTGATTAGTATCTTGGATTTGGTGGTTAATTTTTTGCTTCTAGAACCACCTTTTAATTGCCATTTTGTCTGCAAATTATTTTTATATTTTTCAATAATTGAATAGGCTGTAATTTGTTTAAATTAAAATTTGTGATAGGGAATTTTTATTTAAATAAGATTCAATCATCCTTGAATGGTTTTCATTGTTGATTGTTTAATTCAACATGCTGTTTATAAATATTTGAAAATATTTATAAATAGCAATGTTTAAAAGTTAAATTAAATTAAACAATGTTTTAATTTTTTACTATGAACACTAATTGTAATATTTTGGATAATAGGAATATTTTTATTTTCTAGATAAAAAAATTTGACATTAGTTTGTTGACATTTCATTATTAAAAATGTATTTTATATCCTAATAATAATGTTTAATTATATTTTGTTTTGAAAAAAATAATTAGTCTGGTTAATAAAAATAATTAATATGGCAGTTAAAATCAATCATTATGGTAACTTGAAATAATTAATATCCACATGATTTATTTTATGCATTCTCAAAATTTTATTATTGAAACCACATTTATAATTTCAGTGTCGTTTTTAAATTTTTTAGAATTAGAAAAATAGCCACATTAATTATTTTATTGGCCTGATTAAATACAACCCATTATTATTTAACAAAAATTTTTATCATAGATACCTAAATTATTATTCAAAATATAGTTTTTAAATTGTCAAAATTTGATGCAACAGTGTCAAAATTTAATGAAACAGTATCGAAATGAGGTGGGAAACCTTGTATTAAGAAACAAAAAGCTTTAAATCTATTTGCAAAAAAAATTCTTTTAAACAAAAGCACTTTTTTCAAATGTTTTTTGTTTATTTTTACATATTATAATCTATGATAGAGTGACTTAATAGAGTAGATGATTCAAAAAAAAATTCTTTTTTGATAAATATTGCAAAACTAAATTTTACATTCTACATTTTACTAACTGTTTTACATTCCTTCAAAACCAAATTAAATTTTTTTATTATTATTAAAAGACTTTAGATTGAAAAGTCTTTTAATAAAAAAAAATTATATAAAATAATCAGTTTCTTTAACAAATAAATTCACAGTTGCTGTTATTTTTTTTATGATCTATTATTTTATAAATAAACCTAACATAAACGATATTAAAAAATAATTTAAAAGTTCCACGATAAAAAAAGTTTTCACTAAAATCAAAATTGCTGAATGCGTACCCAAAGCGACACTTCAAACATAAAATCCAAGCTGTGTAAGGCTTCTTAACAAGTCCTGTACTTACACATACATACATACATACAAACATACATACATTCATACATACATACATACATACATACATACATACATACATACATACATACATACATACATACATACATACATACATACATTTTGGAATACTTAGTATTCCATGAAATCATTGATATAAATATTTTCATGCAAGGGTTTTGGTTTGGACATGTGCAATCTAGTTATGAAGAATTTATATATGTGTGTGTGTGCGTGTGTGTGTGTGTGTGTATATATATATATATATATATATATATATATATATATATATATATATATATATATATATATATATATATATATATATATATATATATATATATATATGTATATATATATGTATGTATGTATGTATGTTTATTCATATATTTATGTATTTTTTTTAGTGTGTAACATATGCTGGATTGACTAGAAAAAAAACTGGTACTTTAGTACAAGTAAGACTTTTAATCTTAATTTATTTTGAATCATTCTGGAAAGTTCTATTTGCTTGTGTTTCAAAGTTCAATCTTTCTCAAAGGTTTTGATGATTACATTGTATAACATGTGAGGAGCCAATGTAGTATTAATTCAACTTTTTTGAACAGTTTTTAAACTTTGCTGTTAGGTTATTTTATAATACCAATACCAAGTAACATTTATGGATTTTAGAAAATAAGTAGAAATAAAACCGAGATCACCTCACTTCTTTATACAATTTCTATGATTTGCTTTGTGATGGTTTTTGAGTTAATTCCTTTCATTTTTTTCATGACTAATGTATCTTTTATGTCACTTGTATTGAGGCACCAATGAAAAGCACCAAAAGATTTACATGTCATTTAGTCTTTTTATTGTCTTGATTCTTTTATAAATTTTATTACCCCCACAAATATCTGGATTGTCTTTAGGTGGAATATTTATGAACTGTTTAAATGCAAAATAAGTAGTAAATATTACGTTTTTAATTTAAAATTTTTTAAGTGTTTTTGATGATTTTTTGTTGAAAATTGAAAGAAATTTTATTTGATACATTGATATTTTTTATTCTAATTGTCTGAAATCCAAGATCTTGAACTTTCGAGTATGCATTTATTATATTAAAGTAATTCAATTATGCTGTTATGGTATTATGACATTATTAATAGATGTTTTGGGTTCAAAAGTGTTTAAAGCAGAAAAAATAACTATTCAGTCCTAGGCTTTGATGGCTTGGGTGTCTTGATAATTGACTAACTTAGTTTATGGCTTAATAATTAACTAACTTAGTTTATGGTATGTGAAAATTGTGAAAAAAGTGATTAAAAAATTACTCAAAATGCACTTTGACAACTGACAAGAGGCAAGTAGTTTTTAATTGCACCTGGAAAATAATTTACTAATGTTTTTAGAAATTAACTAATTACAATTGTAATTATAATTTTAACCAATGACAATGTATTTTTTGTTAAATATTATGAAAATAGTTAAAATTTAGTTTAAATTAACATAGCAGTCTCTATCTATTTAAAAGCAGTCGTCTCACTTGTTTAATGCAGTCATTACAAAGTGGTTAAATTCTAATGTTATATTTTGAAAAGTAAAACAAACCCAAAAGCGACAAATGATTTTATTTTTCTCTTTTTGTCTGATCCACTGACTAAAACTAACTTTATGAAATATATTTTTAAGTTTTAAAAAAAATTATGAAATATATTTTTAAGTATGTTGACAGACTTCAACACAATATTTCAATTAGAAATATAATTTTACAAAAGTCTTTCGAAAAAGTTTCGAAAGTCTTTCAATAGACTTGTTTCAAAATTTGGCAAGTAACATGGTTAATGAATCAAAACCAAAATGATGTCACAACAACCAATACCTGTCATGTATATTTGGCAAAGCACATATGTCAAAATATTTACCTCTGGCAAGTGTATATGTAAGTAAATTGGTTTTCCTATTAGAGAAATGTTACTTAATTTATGTCAGGACATGATGCAGCTTTTCACAAACGCAGTGCAATTTGGCCTAGCTACAGTCCGAGGGATCTAAGTTTGTTAAAAACAGATGCCTTTGGCATTGAACCTGAGTTAAAAATATATTCAAGAAATCATATTTCTTGAATATATTTTTGCAATTGTGGGTTTTAATAATATCTGTTTTTTTTTTAAGTTCTACTATAAAGTATTTGTTTATGAAAATTATTAAATAGTATTTTTTTTATTTTCTTGATTTAGTCTAGTACACCCCCACAACCTGTAAGAGCTGTTCAAGGAATGTTAAATGTCAAAGGTGAATACCAGGAGAAAGTAATCAATAAACTTATAACTGAACTTCATCCTTCTCAAGTTGATAAGGAAGTTCCAGGTTTTCCAGCTCACCTCTTGTTTATGGGTATACGATATATTGACCATAATAGCGAAGAACGTCTTATGCAGAGTTATTTAACTGCTGTTATCTCTGGAATTAAAAAGAAAGTTTTGGTATTTATATTTTATTTATTGCATTTGTTTATATAGTTATGTGTGTGTGTATATATATATATATATATATATATATATATATATATATATATATATATATATATATATATATATATATATATATATATATATATATATATATATATTTAGATGCATACTAATACATATACACACACACAGACACACATATATATTTGTGATGTATCGGAATTGCATTTCGGCCGGAATTTCAGCCGGAATTTGTGACTTTTAGGTCATTCCAGTTCCAGCCGGAATTATAATATTTCAGGCCGGAGTGCTGAAATTTATTTTTTACTTTATTTATTTAAAACATGTGACTGTAAATTAAATTAAAAAAGTTATTATGCTACTGGGCAATGAAGAACTATGGGTAAACCTAGGTAAAAATTACATAATTCCTAACAAATACAATGTAATTTTAGGTAAAGCTACAGTTTAGCGCTCTTAAATAATTTTATTTTTTCACTTGTTGCGCTCTCGTTAATGGAGAGTTTTTAAATATTAGAAATTTAATTGAAGTAATAAAAGAAAAAAGATTGCTGCCCTATGCCAAATCCTCAGTCAATGTAGCAGCACTTCCTTGTAGAAGCAGGCTATAAGATAGTTGATGTAGTAACACTCCTTTGTAGCAGCAGGCTATAAAATAATGGATGTAGCAGCACTCTCTTGTAGCAGCAGGCTATAATATAGTTGATGCATGTACTAAAGCCAATAAATATTCTTTATTATAAAATAAAATTATTTTAGAACTCATATCTATAGCCTTATATATATTATTGCAAATCATATATATATATATATATATATATATATATATATATATATATATGTATATATATATATATATATATATATATATATATATATATGTATATATATATATATATATATATATATATATATATATATATATATATATATATATATTATAATCTGGATATCTGAATATCTGTTTATCTGGATTATCCGTTTTATTTTGACTATTTGAAAACCAAATGATTTTCATTATCTGTCAATCCAGATATTTTTTGATAAATTAAAATAATTTTATTCAGTTCTTGCGCTCTATAAAAAAAACGTTCTTTTTTTTAGCTTCCTATAAAATTTTTAGGAAGTTCATATAAAATATGATAAATATTTATTTTAAAAAACAAATAAAACAAAAGAAATATTATTTTTCAAAAAAAATAATCCTACAATGATGTCATTTTTAGCACTGAATCTTTTTGGAATTAAACGCATTTCAATAAATTATAAAGTCTGTAGGTTGGGGCGTATATTTTAAAGACTTAAAAACATATGCTAACATGGAGACGGTGAGTTTTGAGTAAAACTGCAAAGTTAGTTTTTCTTGGCATACGTATATAATTTTGTTTTACTCAAAAAAATTCAGCCCAAACATTTTTTTTAAACATTCTCTTTAATATGAACACAATTTGTCTCAGCACAAATGGGATTCATTTAAATCTATCTTGTGTCTTGATATAAAAAAAAATTATTTGATTGTAGTCTGGTTTTTCAATGTTTAATAAAGTTTTTACTTGAATTCTCTATAGATATTCAGCATGACATTTTCAAAATAACTCTAGTTCTTTTTACAAAGTAAATTTAGTAAATACAGTTAACTAATATAACTAACTTACTAATAAGTAACTTTAACTAACTTTAAGTAAGATGCTGATTATTAGAATATTAGCATTATGATTAATGATTTAAAAAAAATTAGATGGTAAAGATCTATGAAGAAGGTGGAGGTGCAATAGAATATCGTTTATATCACAGATTAAAACAGCTTGACCGAGTAATAAATGTTTTTTTTTTTAAAATCAAGTTTAATCAAGTTTTAAATTATTAAAAACAAAATAAAAAGCTAAGTTATCAATAACATTTAGTTTGGTTTAAGGTCTGTAAAAGTTTGAAAAAGATTTTTGGAAAAGAAAAAAGAACTGCGTGTGACAATTGTTGATCTAAAGAAAACTTTTGACAGAGTACCAAGAGAGATGACCTGGTGGGCTTGGTGGTATTTAGGCGTTGAAGAATGGATGGTAGCAATTATCATTGCTATGTATAAAACTGTCACAGTTTTAAGAAAAAAGAGATTAATAGCTTTGAGGTAAAAGTTTTTAAGGTTCAGTTCCCAGTCTTTTGATTTTCATTATTGTCTTGGAAGCTCTCTAAAGAGTTCCATGGGAGCTGTTGATGATTTTCTTTTGAGAGCAGATGGTTTGTGTCTAATTCTAAAGAAAGAATTAATACTAACAGTTCAGTGTTGAAACAATGGAATGGAAGCAAATAGGCTTAGAAATAAACATGTAACTGTGATATTGTGTTATTGTGATATTGTGTTATTATATTTGTATTATGTATATTGTGTTCCTTTATATTTTAGATAATATAATAATAACCTTACTACTAACTTGCGTGTGTTAGTCTTAATCATGTATTATTGTTACAACAGTTACTGTCTACAACATTATAAGTTTTGTTACTGTCTATAATAGTAAAAAAAGTTATAAAGGTTGAGAATGAGAAAGTGAAAAAAAGGTGCAATATTAAAGACTAAAAGAGAGATACACACCACATATTCCTGAAGTGTTATGATGGATGGCAGTAAAATAAAGACAATAAAGCTTGACATTTCAATTGACTGAGGTTTGGAGAATAGAAAATAATGATGATCAGATAGATGTGTAGTGTGAGTCTAAAAAATAAAAAAAGAAGCAAAATATTTTTAGTATAAGTTTGAATCTGATTGAGTACATCAAATGCAAATGAATAGGTATTAGTATGTTAAGATAAAAGCTTCAGCTGAGATAAAATTTAGTGGGTGGAAGTTTTAGCAGTATTTATTATTTTATTATTAGTATCTTTAATATAATATAAATTTAACTATCAAACAAAATAATACCTAAAAAAAGATGTCTTCCTTATTCCCTAATAAATCAATATATTGACATTAAGATTAATATATACATTAAAAGCATTTATGTTTTCCTTAAATTTTTTTGTACTTAAAAACATATCCAAATCTTTCAGTTGCAATTTTATGAGTGACTTAAAAGTTTATTCATGATTTGTCAACATGTGATTTTGAAGTTTGGAAATGCTTTTCTTCTGTTAACTCTCGATGTAAAATAATGATTTTAGTTAACAATATGTTATCTTCTGTGTTTGGATTCTAATAACCATTTGATACTCTTGATCTAAAGATAACAGATTCCATTTTTTTAGGGTAGGTCTTGTGTGAACCTTTTTGGGACCATTATTCAGTAGAGCTTTCTTTTGTTGACATTTAAGTTGCATATTTTTTTGGATTTATTGTTTCTCCAGATTACAACACCATTAAATGGCTTCTAATCAACACCATACACCATTAAATGGCTTCTAATCAACAACACCATACACCATTAAATGGCTTCTAATCAACAACACCATACACTATTAAATGGCTTCTAATCAACAACACCATACACCATTAAATGGTTTCTAATCAACAACACCATACACCATTAAATGGCTTCTAATCAACAACACCATACACCATTAAATGGCTTCTAATCAACAACACCATACACCATTAAATGGCTTCTAATCAACAACACCATACACCATTAAATGGCTTCTAATCAACAACACCATACACCATTAAATGGCTTCTAATCAAAGCATTGTATAAAATAACTTTAGAGTTACACAACAATAGTAAAGTTATAAAATGTATACTTTTTAAATGTCATGTTAATGTTTACTTTATTGGAGCAAAAGTGCTATAAAATATGTATAAATATATTCTTTATAATTTTTATAACACTTTTGTTTCAATAATGTAAATTTAAATATTTTAAAACTTTTAACTCAGAATTATATATTTTCCTATAATTTATTAATCACACATCTTTATACATGTCCTTGTGAAAAAGTAAAAAAATGCCACCATTTAAATCTGTGACTCAAATAATATACGGTTCATTTCTGCAATTTAAGGTTACGAATTTTCACTGTATTACAAATATGTATAATATCCTCTAAATGTACAAATTGTTGTAAAATTGTGTTAAAAGGCCATAATTAATGGAAAACTACAGACTTTTTTTACAATGTTAATATAAATAAGGATTTAAATATTACTATAAGAA
Organism: Hydra vulgaris; assembly: GCF_022113875.1. Lineage (NCBI taxonomy): Eukaryota > Metazoa > Cnidaria > Hydrozoa > Anthoathecata > Hydridae > Hydra > Hydra vulgaris. Next base: position 33,138,699 of record NC_061159.1, on the reverse strand, counting down.
TCTTATATATAACTATATAACTATATAACTCATGCATATATAGCATAAGCCTGTTATAAGTCACAAACATTCCAAGTTTAAGCAATTTATTTAATTTTATTTTATCTACTATTTCACTAACCTCATTTTAATTGCTTTTTTTTTAAATTATATTAAAAGATATAATAAACAGATATAAATCTTATATAAATACAGTTCTAAACCTTAAAGATTAAAAATTCTAAACTGTATACACTTCTAAACTTTAGTGTAAACCTTAGTTTATGTTAAAAACATAGTCACTATGTTTTTCTATCAAGCAATAAGAACTACCACATCTATATTTAGTACATAGTGATAATAAATTTCCTACATAGTTTTTATAGATTTCTTTGTTTTAAGTTTATAAAAAAATTTATTCAATTATATTAAAGAAGATAAAAGAAGTTTTTTATCTTAAAATAAAGATTTTACATTTATGTTTTTTCATCAAGTATATACATCTGTACCTCGGAGGTATATGATATCATCTCCATTTTTCCCAAAATGACATTTTTTATTACAAAAGTTGCGTATTAAAATCTTTTTATTTAAGGGTATACAACATTATCTCCAAATTAGTATCAATAGTAGTCATGAAAAATAAAAACCACTTTACAACATTACCTGGACATATTTGGACACTACTGTAAAATTGATAAAATGGAGATGATGTCATATACCTCCGAGGTACATATATATATATATATATATATATATATATATATATATATATATATATATATATATATATATATATATATATATATATATATATATATATATATATATATATATATATATATATATATATATATATATATATATACTCAGTTAATTTCTGGTAAGTCAAATACAGGTTAACTCTAGTTTTTGTTATCTCAAACTATTTCATTTGGCTCCTTGAAATCATCTAGTTATTACTATTAAAATTCTCTAGTTAAGTTGAACATCTGATAACTCAACCTTTGTTAAGTTGAACATCTGATAACTCAAACTTAAGTTGAACCAAGTGAAGTTAAGTTTTTTGTTCTTTTTCAGCAAATTTTTCATTTCATCAATTTCTTCTGAAACTTTCTGTATGGGAAATAAAAAAATCAAAATAATTTTTTTTTTTTTTTTTTTTTAATTTTTTTAAGACATTCCATATAAAAAATAATAATTTTTTCATTGTATATAGATTTTAATAGAATAGATTGTTTCACTTAAAATAATAATAAAATATAATAATATAAACTATTATAAAATAAATCATAGTAATACACTATTAAAAAATAAGTTATTTTATAGTTTTAATAGATTTTTTAATAAAAGACTGCTTTTAAAAGATAAAAAAGTAAAACTACATCTAAAATTTTAGACAATTTTATTACCGTAAAAAAGTCATTGTATCGTTAAACTTTTTTGAATTATATTTTTTGAGTCTACAGCATGAATACAATACATAATTTCTTTTATTGAAACATTTTTCAGAGTTTTATTATTGTGTATTTAATGTTTATACTTTAGCATTAAATTAAAAATAAATCGCTTTAACTCAAATTAATAGTTCATATTAGCCTAAGTTTGACTTAATGGGAATTCACTTTAGTTGAACATTCATTAAGTTTCCTTGATCTCTTAAGTTAACTAATTTATGGAAATTAGTTGTATATTTATATTTATATATATATATATATATATATATCTGTGTGTATTTACATTTTAATGTTATATACATTACTATAAATTTATTTTTATGTTCACTTATCTTTAGTATAAGTATGAACAACTGATTATATTTGTACATTTTTTGAATACAGAAACATTCTACAGACATTGAAGTGCAATCATTTTGGCTGAACAATACCTTCCGCCTATGCTGTAATATGAAACAGTATAGTGGAGAACCAGTAGGTGCTTTTAAGTTATTAACTTTTAGAATTCAGTAAAAATATATAAATACATAAAAAAGAAATTAAAAGAAATTAATACTAATGATATGGTTTAATTACAGCAATTTCAAAATGTGAATTCACGAGAGCAAAATAAACACTGTTTGAAAAACTTTGATTTATCTGAATACAGACAAGTTCTGAGCGATACTTGTATAAAAATTTATCAAGACATGGTCTATAATATTCAGCAAAGAATTACGAATCTTATCGGTGAGTTATTGAGAACATACTTTTTTTAAATTATAAGTTTAATTTCTTATATCTATTCCTAAAAAAATGTTTTTTGTGCTGTTTTTTTTGTTTTGTTTTTAAAGAATTTTTATTAAATCTGTTATTTTTACATTTAAAAAAAAAAATTTTAATTTTTTTAAATCTTAGTCTAATTTAGTTAATTTCTTAATATATAATAAAATTAACATCTTTAATATATTATATATTGTAATTACATCATTAATTAATTTCTTCAAGAAATTTTTAACATTTTTGTTTCACTTTAGTCCCTGGAATGTTAGAGTACGAATCAATTCCCGGAGTTGTTTCAACTTTGCGAAAGTTTAAATCTGACAAAAAAATTCAAGAAGAAATTGTTACTGTTAAAGACATCACAAACAAAGTAAAAATGTTTCTAGAGATCGATTATACGGTTTATGCTTACATTTTTTATAGTTTTTATTGGCAAATCAATAACAAAACATGTTTTTCAGAGAATCCTCCTTAAAACTTTTACATAAACAGTACTAAACTTTGTATTTATTCATCTAAGTATGAATACTTTTCAGTTATAAGTCCACACTTAGTTAATCTGGAAAATGAAAAATTCTTATTCACAGATTAAGGTTTTTCATTTCTTGTAAGTCTTTTGACTCTTGGTGTATAACTTTATTTGTATTTGTAAAGTATATTATAATGAAAAAAAAAAGTCTTTAGTACATAGTTAAAGTTACAAAAAATTCTCTTTATGAACTCAAGACATTGTGCAACCCTTAATCCACTATGTCTTGAGTTCAAATCCTTGTTTCTTCTTTATGGTTTTTTGCTCATGATTTATTATTTTATCTTTTAATGGTTTCTTGTTAATGATTTATTATTTTTGTCTTTTAATGGTTTCTTGTTAATGATTTATTCTTTTTGTCTTTTAATGGTTTCTTGCTCATGATTTATTATTTTATCTTTTAATGGTTTCTTGATAATGATTTATTCTTTTTGTCTTTTAATGGTTTTTGTTAATGATTTATTCTTTTTGTCTTTAAATGGTTTCTTGTTAATGATTTATTCTTTTTGTCTTTTAATGGTTTCTTGTTAATGATTTATTCTTTTTGTCTTTTAATGGTTTTTTGTTAATGATTTATTCTTTTTGTCTTTTAATGGTTTCTTGTTCATGATTTATTCTTTTATCTTTAATGGTTTCTTGTTAATGATTTTTTTTTTCTTTTAGTTAACTGCTATACTTGCCGTTTTAAATGCACACTGTGTGCATCCAACTTTAATTAAGCAAATATTTACTCAGGTATTTTTTTTTTTTTTTAATGACTCATTTTTATTTGACAAAATTTCTATATTTTATTTATTAACATTTTTTTTAATTTTTTAACATTATTAGCGCACTGCAAGAAATATTTTTTGTTATTATTTGACAGGTAGTGACAAACCTTTCTTACAGTGTGGCCAATAATAACAATTTTTTGCTGAGTGTTGGTATTAATAAACAACTTTTGCAATATTGTTCCAATATTTAATGTTTGCTTTTTTTGGGGGAGAGGGGTCCTGATCAGCCTAAATAATACTTTTTTTTTTTTTGAAAAAATGGTTTATATATATATATATATATATATATATATATATATATATATATATATATATATATATATATATATATATATAATTTTTTTTTTTTTTTCTGATTCACTCCTAACAATACTGCCAGCAACCACTGTTAAGTTGGGAGTTACTAGAAAATAGAAAGAATAAAGTTATATTGCAAGGAAACAGTTGACAGAATACTTAAAAAGTTGTAGGTTGTATAAGTCAGTAAAACATGAAGATGGGAAAGAGTTCCAAAAGGTTGAAGTACTGGGAAAAAAACTAGACAAGTAAAAGTTTTTTAGAGCATTCAGGGACAGATACAGTAAATGAATGAGACTTTTTGTCAAGACAGAAGTATAAAGTTGAGTCATCAACAACAAGAGATACTTTAGATGTTGGTAAGATCATTAATGTAGATAAGAAACAAAACAAGACCAAGGATAGAACCTTTAGGTACTCCAGAAGTTACTGGAAAAGAAGAAGAGTATTGCCCTTCGAAGATGACTTTAATAAAGCGGTTAGAAAGAAACAATTTGATAATCTCAAAATCTTTCCCAGATACACCATATAATGCAAGCTTCTGGAGAAGACCAGTATGCCAAACTTTGTTGAAAACTTTAGATATGTCAAGAGCAATAACCCTAGCCTCACCTCCTCCATCTAATGCACAATAAAAATTTTCAGTCACAACAGTTAGCAAGTAAGCCGTATAGCAAGAGAATTAAAAACAATATTGATTGTCTGACAGTAAGTTATTTGAGTTAAAATGAGAAATTTGTTGACCAAAGACTCAATCATTTTGCTAATAACAGAAAGAAGATTGATCGGATGATAATTAGAGGAGTCAGAATATTTTGTAGAGTTTTTGATAACTGGAACAACAAATATCATTTTCCAGCAAGTAGGAAACAAAACTCAGTCAAGTACTTGTTTAATAGTTTAGAGTGAGTTGAAGAGAGTTCTGGAGAACAATTTTTTAAGACTGAGAGAAATATTTTCTGGATCACAAGCCATAGAAAAGTTTAATTGAAATATAACTTTAGCAACAGAAGTTTGAGTGGTTTGAATGTCTAACAATGGGTAAATTTATTTAATTGGAATAGATAGAAGAGAATGATCATAAGATTCAAGAGTAAAATCAGAAGAAAATTTTCTTGCAAATAGCCCTTGCTTATCCTTGGTAGTGTTAATAAGATCAGTCCCATGAATGAGAGATGGAATGTTAGATCTTGTTAATGAATGTTAGATCGACCCTTGTTAAAGGTAAAGATTTTCCAAAAGTCTCTAGAGCCTAGCTATGGATTTTATAATGACTATGTATATGTTTCTATAACTTCTGAGATAAAATATGAGTGAACTGAGAATAACAGAGTTTAGCATGAGATAATTAATATGCAGAACAACCTAATGGAGAAAAGGGGTCAGAGACAAGACATAAGTTAAGAAGGTAAATAATAGGGTCATGATAGGAAGGAAAATGAGTCACAAAGTCAAAGCCATGCAGTGTGATGAGCGTTAAAGTCACCAATAACAACAATATTGGTAGAGGGGTAAAGAGAGAGGGCATGGTCGATTTGATCAAAAATTAAATTTAAAAGAGTGCAGTTTTGGGAAGAAATCGAATGATAAAAAACAAAGAGAAAGGTGATAAAGAGGTGCTAAGCGGAAACATGAAAGAATGGTTAAAGGATTCAAACCTAATTTTACAACAAGTAGGTGAATTGATGCTTGTGTATACCCCCAAGCCTAGCATGTGACTATTGAAGTGTTTGCGAATTCCAAGAGGTAAGATTCAACTGATAAAAGATTGCTTTGCGGAACACAGATATTTGTAAAAGATGTATCAAAAAAAATAGGTAGTGGGAATGGTATTTTATGTTTAATATTTTGGCTTACTTTTGGCATGATTTAAGTTTTTAGGGTATTTGACTCATTCATAGATAAAGCATGGCATCCTAAGTAATAAGCTATGCAGTTGTCTCAGTCCTGTTAATTAAGTAAATTAAGTCATAACATAATGTTTCTTATGCGGCCACAACAATGCATACAAAAATCATTAACAGCGGCACCATCCATAAGTAACATGGCACTGTTAATACTCTGATATTTTGCAACTGTTGATGGAATCAGCCTCTCTGAAAGCTACCATAGAGTTCGGAAAACCTTACTGCCAGCCAGTCTCAGAACCATTAAACTGAGTTTTAAAACTGTACCCTCATTAGGAGATAACAGGAAGAGTTGTATAGCCACTTACAAGGAGGCACTAGCAAAAATTATGAAAAGAGTCAAGAAGATCCAGCATTCATCATCCTGTGTTACATTTTTTCCTGAAAACAATTTAACAAGGTTTACATATAAACCAACCTAATAGATGAAGAAGGAGTTTGAGGCCCTTAAGTCTTTGTCTATTAGGCCTTCTACAAGACAGCTGGATGCAGTTAACATCTGCTCAAGAAAAGTATTTGTATTGAGACACAATCTCTAGCCTTAATTTAATCAAGAGCCCCAAGCCACAGGGTTTTAGCTGGTTGTAGTTAACATCAGCCTAAGATGAATATTTTTATTGAGACACCATCTCTAGTTTTTACTCAACAAAGAGCCCTAAGTCAGGGGATTATTAAGTTGTAGTTTGTTTCTCCTAGATTTTGACTTAAATAGTATACTCTAAAATGCATTAGAAAAAACATTACATCCAACAAAATACTTGAGATTAAAGAGAGCATAGGTTTTATAGTTGGTTACTCACACACTGCAACAGAGAACACAAACATATATAAAGTAACTTATGAGTGAATGAACACTGCGCCAGAGGTTTAGACATAACACAAACATGCATAAAGGAACTAACCAGTAAGTGAATACCGCATCAGAGTTTCAGATAGAACACAAACATAAATATATAGTAAGTTACAGGTGATCTGACAGAATAACTAAGACACCTCCAACTATATAAAAGAATATATATATATATATATAGATATAGATATAGATATACACCACATTAGAGGTTCAGACAGAACTCAAACACACATAAAGTAACTTACAGGTGAGTGAACACCGCTCCAAAGGTTCAGACAAAACACAAATACACAGATAGCAACTTACAGGAGAGTCAAAACTGCCAGAAACAGAGCACAAATGTACATATAAAGTAATTTACAGGTGAGCTAACACAGTAACAAAGGCACCGCCAACTATATAAAAGACACACACAAAAAATAAATTTAAATAAAAAAGTGTATATATATATATATATATAGCCCTCAGAATTAGAAAAAATGAGGTCAGCAATAAATTTTCGACCTTAAACAGCAGGGCATGAAACAGGTTACACTGGGTTAAATGTTACCAGTAGCAGGGTGATCATGACTACCATACACCTGACCTGACACTCTATTAACTCATTAAAGCTGCAAGCAATCACCATAAAGTTGAGAGTTACCAAAAGACAAAGAATAGTGTTAAAGTGCAAAACGATTGGCAAAGGACATGAAAAGTTGTTGGTTGTATGATTTAAGAAAACATGTAGATGGGAGAGAACTTCAAAGCGTTGATGTGCAAGGAAATAAACAAGATGAAAGAAAGCTTTAATGGCATGAAGAGACAGATACAGTAAAAGGATGACTTTGCTGAATAACAAGTTAAGCAAGAATGAGTTTTGGCTGATAAAACTAGTAATGGTAGCAGTAAATAACTGAGATTTGTTGGAGTTAAAATTCACTAGCCAAAAATATACCTTTTATTTACATAGAAATTATTTACAAAAGTGTGCAAAGATTTTTTTCTTCTCATAGAGAAAAATATAACATACAAGGCCTGAGTTTCATTTCCTAAGTTCTTTAGAAAATTGTTTCAGATGATAGGATATCATTGCAATATTTAATCCAAAAAAATCATTTTTTTGAAATTTAATTTTAAGTATATAAAATTATATTTATTTATCAATAATAAAAAATTACTTTTATTAATGATAAATAATTATTTGTTATCAATAATAAAAAAATTTTTATAATTGATTTAAAAAAAACCTTGTTGCTAGTATTTTGTTTGTTTTATTTGTAACAACTTCCAATGATGTTGTTGTTTCTTGTATAATATTTCTTTTCTACCATTATGTTATATAAAGTTAAAAACTGTTTGACGAACACGCACAAAAAATTTAAACTTTTTTCTAGAATTTTTGATAAATTTCAACTTTTGTTTTGATAAAAGTTTTGAACTAAGTTCAAAACTTTTATCATTTATTTTTGAGAATTAAATGCTTAATTTTCAGTTTAGTATTTAATAAATCACATTCAGTTTTCTTTTGCTTAAGAGCTTTTTAGTGCCTTTTATCCCAAACATGTTCTAAAATTTTAATAAAAACAACATTTTAACAATAAAATAATTTCAGTTTTTTTTTAAAAGGTTTTATACCTTTGAGCTTATTTTAAAATAAAATGCTTCAATATCTAAAAGAAAGGATATCAAAAGGCATCCATCCAAAGATTGGCATCCAATACTTCAGCAAGACAGCCTAAACCTACTGCAAAGTTATTAATAGTGTTTATTATTTTTAAAAAAGCTCTCAAATAGTCACTGCAAAATTTTAACTTGAACCCCATTTGTAAATTGTCAGTTAGTAGATAAAAAAAATTAAAAATAAATATGATTTGTTTAAATCAATTAAGCTCTAAAAAAACATATACCTATATTTGCGTTTTAAGTTTGTGGATTTCACACTTCAGGAATGTTAACCTGTTAGTGATTTTAAATCAATAACAGGTTGGTTTTAAATCAACAACAGATTGCAATCCTCCTATTTATTTATTTTTAAAGTTAAATTTAAATATTCTATTTAGATTTTTTTCTGTTTGTTATTTGTTTTTTTAAAAAAAAAAAGATTTTAAATTCCAAACTTTTGAACTGTAATTTTGAATTTTGTTAAATTTAAAATATTAACTTGCTAACTTGAACTTTCCAAACAGATCTCACTTTCGACACTTGTCATCTTTATAAAAAACCATTTTTATTACAGAGCTTTCTAAATTAAATTTATAAAAAAATACATTAATTATATCAAGGCCACAAAAAAATAAATATAGATTGGTTTGTGGTATGCCACCTTAAGTCTTTCTACTGTTAAAATTTCTACTGTAAATTTCCTACATAAACTAAGTTGTAATACTCATGTAAAACAACATTCTGGAAAGAAATTTTGAAACAAAGTTTATTATTTTGTAAATGTTATGTTGACCTTATTTTTGTTTTAAATATAAAAATTATTAAAAATTAATTTTTTATTTTTAAATGTAGATTTACTACTTTATAAACGCTACAATGATTAACAATGTGCTTTTGCGAAAAGATATGTGTCATTGGTCAAGAGGACTGCAAATTAGGTTGGTAACTTTTTTTTTTTTTTTTTTGGTTTTTCAAAAACAGTTCAACTCAATTTTTAAATGTATAAATTATCGAAAGGTTTAATGTGACGCAATTAGAAGAATGGTGTCGAACTAATCAGCTGCATGAGAGTGATCTTCTTAAACAATTAGAACCAATCACAGAAGTTGTACAAATTTTGCAAGTCAACAAAAAGTCAGTTGAAGATGCTGATGGAATAATTGCTATTGTTAAATCACTTAATGCACTTCAGGTAATTTATGACAAAAAATTGGGCCTTTTTTAGGTCAAACATTTTAATTTATGTTGTTTATAATTATTGATTGCTTATTATGTTTGTTTGTTACAATAGTTATAATTTTTTTAATAAATATATATTTATAAATTTCAATTTAAGTGATCCTATTCCTAACATATCTTTATTATTTTGTTTCCAAACAACATGCTTAGTTTTCTTAGGTAAAAACTTTTTAAATGTTCGAAATTCACAATAGTCAAATTTCAGTCAGAATTTCTTTAAATACAGTAGTTTGCAAATTAATGTGAACAAGTGGAAAGAAAATTTTATTTTGTGTTTGCAACACTGCATAGTCACATACAATGGAATATTGCATTTGGTGGCCATTTTACTTAGTTGTGGGGACTATTAGCAAGCGTTTGGTTGCTATGGTTGTTTTTGAATTCAAAAAAACACAAACAAATCACAATGTTTTTTCACATTGGATATCACTCCACAAAAACGAAAAAAGATTATCACCTTAAGTGAACATACTTTGAGTCAATGGAAGATTGCAGAAGATGTGGTTAGTTTGGCGGCTGTAAACATAATCATCAATTAGAAACAGGAAACTAAATCTATTGCTATACAAAGAATAGGAAAATGTGGCATAAAAAAAACATTAAAATGAGATGAAGCATATTTGATTTGAATGTCTAGAAAAAAAAATCTAAGAATGACAAGTTTTTACCTGCAAAGAGATTTGAATGCCAACAGAGTGAAGATTCACGACTCTACAGTGAGAAAAAAACTTATTGAATCTGGAAGAGAAGCAATTAAATCACAGAAGAAGCAGTTGTTGACAGAAAATATGAAGAACAATAGATATACTTGGGCCAAAAAATACACTAATTGGATAGTAGATGAATTGAAAAAAGTTTTGTTTTCTGACGAGGCTCACTTTATAGTTCAAGGACAGCAGTCACGTTAGGTAACAAATAATGAACTGTACAAACAAATAATAGACTGTACAAACAAATAATGAACTGTACAAACAAATAATGGACTGTACAAGCAAATAATGGACTTTACAAAAAGTATGATAGAGGCAATGATTCAGGTGTGGTTTCAAGACAAAAAAATTAAAGAAAAATGTAAAAAAGTTATAGAATCTATGCCAAGAAGAATATCCAAAGTAATAAAAAATAAGGTGTGGATGCTCACATTATTAAATAATTATATTAATTAATAAATTTTCATTTATAATAAAATGTGTTTATTTGTTTAAAAGTTTTTTTTGTTTTGCGAGCCTATTTTGCAAGTTCATAAAATATGTTCATACTATCATAAATATCAACTGCTTTAAAGTCTTGTAGTAATTTTAAAATTTTTAAAACTGTTAATTAGTGTAATAAATGCTATTAGAGGTTTGGGATTCAAAGAGTAAATAAGTAAGATAAAAATCAATACATAAGTATGATAAAAAATTAATACATTGGTAATAAACTAAGAACTGTATGTTTATCTAAAATTTCAAAGTTCAATGCACTTTATTGCCATGACTTAATATCTTAAATAATTGAATATGTTTCAATTTAATAAAAAATTTGATGCTCTATTTAAATCACAGTAGTTTTTTTTTACAGCTTTTAAAATGGCAGTAAAAAAATAGTAGGCATTCACATCTCACCAGAAGCATGAAAATTTGCCACTGTGGCTACTTATACGAAATAATGATAAGCCTTAACATTCTAGAAGTATGTTAAAGCTTCCATTATGTTCAAATGTATTTCTAATATTTGTAACAAACACAAAGCTGTATGATAACTTTTCCTCTCCTGAATTCTGACCAAGCCTATTTTAATTAATTCCATTTGAAACCTTATATTGTTATTATCCTTCTTTTTACCAAGGTTTTCACGCAAGTTAGTGCAAAGAATCTTCGTTTTTCATTTGGACAAGCTCAACGCGTTTGAGTATTCAATTATGACATCAAAGAATAACTTTTTAATGGATAGATTTTGTATTTTTCTGCCAACAATAATATTGAGTGTGTTTCCAAAAGTTTTAAGAGAAAAATATTTTGCCACATTTAATAATTTTTCTCTTTGTTTTATTTTTAAAAAAAAAAGGAAAAAAAATCTTTAAATATCTTGTTTTTGTGGGAAAAATACTCGTTTTTAGATTGAAAGTTACAAAATGAATTTTAAGGATTATTTTTTATTTAAATTTAAAGTTCAAACACCTGATGCTATTTGTTCAGTACATACATGTCCAAGTTTATTCTGATTGGTTAATAAGATTGTTAGCAGCTTTGTTTTTGCTGCAAAATTAATACATTCTTTAATTCTATAATTAGCCAACTGTTCTAATTTACACAATTAATACTCCTAACTTTACAGATTATAATATTAACGTTTACAACACCATTAACATTGAGCATAATATATGGAATTAACGTTTACAACACCATTAACATTGAGCTTAATATATGGAATTAACTATATAAAAGACTGTTCATATCATTGCCCTATCTAAATATAAAAATGCTATTTAATTTATCTAAAAAAGTAAAAGTAAATTAAAGTTTGAAATAAAAAAGTTTCACTCTCAAACTTTTATATTACTTTTTCTAGAGATTTTTTTTTTCCACTTTTTTTTTCCACTAAATTTGCCACTTAAAAATAATCTTAGGACATAAAATATTCTTTTTATGAAATTAAAATATTCTTTTTATGAGATAAATTTTTATGAGATTATATTTTTGAAAGTGTTGTTATCTGATGCATATTAAACAACAATGCTCACTTTATCTGATGCATTTTAAATCAGTTCCATTTGTGTTTGGTAGATAAGTACCTTGTGTTCCATTTTCAGTTCCATTTGTGTTTGATAGATAAGTACCTTTTCTTTTTTCGGAATGGTCCTCAATTAATTATTATTTAATAGGTTCCGGTTTTTTCTCCCCCATATATAATATAATATATTATATAAATACTTTTTATAGATATTTATGTTATGTTAGAATGATAACTCTTAACCAAAACCAAGTTCTATTAATAAGTTAGAATTCTATAAATAACGTAGAGCTTCACCAGGCATTGACACATTGACAATATCATAAGTCATCTTTTGTAGGGTATGTCATGTTTTATCCCAAAGTCTTTGTCTTATTCGTATTCTTATTTATTTTTTCCATTTTTTTTCCATTTTTTTTTTATTTTTGTTTGTTTTTTATATTTGTAGGTGTTATTTACTAATTTGTAACTATATAAGTGATTCCTAAGGGGGCCATCCATAAAGTACGTACGCTGTAAAACCACTGATTTAGGGCCCCCTTTTTCCTCCTCCTCTCTACGTACGCATTTTTATTACAAAATCAACCCACCTTGACTGCACTCATACATTCTTTAAAAAGATGATTTCATAATCACTTTGTCCCAATTTAAAATCCTTTTTTTTTTTTTTTTTTACACAGGTGCAAAAAATACTCACGATGTACACTCCGCCAAATGAATACGAACCTCGTGTACCATCCAGCCTGATCAAAGCCGTCATGAATAAAATGAAAAAAGAAGACAACGCTTGTATTATGTTTGATCTTAAGTACATAAATCCAATGACAGTGCCATTTATACCATCAACCGTAGTATTTGATAAATTAGAAATACCTGAATCTTTGGAATTGGCACCAGTTACTATTATATAAATTTTTTTTTTTTTGCAATAAATATAGATAGAGTTAATTATGTTAGTTATTCGAATAATATCGAAAATTAAATAAAAAAAAACTATATTTTTTTCAGTTTCAATATATATATATTTTTTTTAGTTTAGTTTTTTAGTTTTCTTTATTAAATAGAACCTAGTTTTTTTAAGTATAAATATTATTTTTAAAGCTTTTTTTTTTTTTTTACATTTAAATAAATAAATTAGAAAAAAACCTTAATTTTTTTTTCTGTTGGATTTGTCTTCCAGATTGTAGAACTTTTATAACTAATTTATATATATATATATATAGATATTTTTTTAAATTTTTTTGTTGTGAAGGAAAGCTGCTTTTTAAAAAGATAAAGAAATCTATAAATCTAAAATATAAGTTTGATTTACAAATTATTTTTTAATAAAGCTTCTTCACTCGTAAATACGTATTCAAATTATTATATTTTGTGTTTTTTAAGTATAATAGTAAACCCTGTTTATTTTATATATTTGTAAATTCGAAGTATAGTTTACGCGTGTAATTTATTTGATACGTCATATTCGTTGAGTTAGTAGTTATTCATAATGTCTGTGGCTTATTCCTTATTTTGTTAATGATTTTTTTTTTTTTTTATTCGTTGCTTTTTTTATTGTTTTCAATTTATAAACAATAAATTAATAAATAAATATAAATCACAATAAATCGATTATTGTGAGAAATTTTATTTCACGCTGAATGAAACAATTAGAAATTTCTTGTTATTTTCAAGAGATTTAAAATTATTAAAATTTAAAAACAACATTTGAAACAAGTTTCAACTTGTTTGAAATGTTGATTTTGCTATTGTCATCTCTGTGAAATTCGAGCTTTTTTTTCTTAATGTTTACATTTTGTAAAACCCTCTAGACCTAAAAAAGTGTTGAGGGGGGTATGCTTTGTTAATTTAAAAAAGTGTATGCTTTGCTAATTCAAAAAAGTGATGAAGGGGTATGCTTTGTTAATTTAAAAAAGTGTTGAGGGGGTATGCTTTGTTAATTTAAAAAAGTGTATGCTTTGCTAATTCAAAAAAGTGTTGAGGGGGGTATGCTTTGTTCATTTAAAAAGTGTTGAGGGGGGTATGCTTTGTTCATTTAAAAAAGTGTTGAGGGTATGCTTTGTTAATTTAACCGCTACATATTCAACATAAAGTTCATCAATTATAATAAGAATTTTTTTTATTATTATTTGAAAACAATTCTCAACATGTGCAAAATATTTGTTTAGGAAATTGATACCTTTTAACTTAAGAGATTAAAATAATAGGTTTGTTTTCGTAATTTTTAGATTAATACAGTTAGATCACAAAATTATCTTCAAATTTCAAACAATTTTTTACAAGAGGAAGAGGAAACTTTAAATTAAAACAATTTTCTCACAATTGTTTTTTTTTTTTTTTAACTTGCACTCATAACTTTACAACAAAATAATACCAGCAAATGTAGAACTTAATACATTAAATAATCATTTCACCTAAGGGGAAAAAAAAGCACTAAAATACTACATACTTAATAATATCGACATGTGTTAAATTGTAAAATAAAAGTAAAACAACATGATTTATGTCTTTGTAGACGACTAACTATATTTACTTATAGAAAACTGTTTACTAAAATATTTATGCGTATCACCAGTGACGGAATTATTTACTAAAATATTTATGCGTATCACCAGTGACGGAAACAGGATTTTTTGGTTATTGAGATAGCTAACGTACAGACATGGAACAAACTCCAAACATTTATATGTTTATACTTATGTCAAATAATAAGACAAAAAATTGCGGTGAATGGAAGCTGAGAACTAAAAAGCCCTTGGATTTTTCTCCCCTTCCACCCACACACAGACTTATATTCATCAATAAATTCAAGTTTCATAGTATTATCTCTCAGCGTTCAAAAATTATGACCATATAAAGTTTAAACCCCCCTCAATTTAAGGGGGTTACAAATTTTAAATGGTCATAATTTTTGAACGCTGAGAGAAAATACTATGAAACTTTAAATTTATCGACGAATATAAGTCTAATTGAGAATAAAAAGAAACAAAGGATCTGTGGTTCAAACCCACATCTGGACAATTTTGTGACATTGGTTAGGAAGATTTAAAAAGATAAAAAATTAAATGCCCATCTGCGGTGCTCTGTGATAAGACCGTAAGGACTTCTTGGGCACCTAAATTTAAAAAAAAAAGTTTGTTTTTCATAATAAAATTTCGAAATTTATATTGGCCGTAGCACCAGGATTGCTAATTCAAATCCCGGCTCCGCCTACTCAGCGTATGAGTAGTACTTCGGTACAAAGGGAACTCGTCTCGATTAGCTCTGCTATTACGATGTTTCCTTTTCGACTAGTAAATAAATCATCTAGTCGAGTAAATGAAAATTAAATTAAAATAATTAACAACTTACATCTCATAAAAAAAAGTTTATAATGGAAAAACAGTCCTAAATATTCAAATTACACCATTTTAAAAAATACATTAACTTTCCTACATGCACAATGACGGCAAACGCAAAATTAGTGGGGTTTTAACAACTTAACCTGCACTTGACAAATTAATAATAATATAGACATAAGTGATAATATATTATAATTCTATCGTTTTTATATTTCAGGAACATGTTGATCTTACTAATCTTATTTACTTCTTATTTAATTTTATATGATGCTTTAATTTTTAATGATATAAAACTTCTTAGTCCCGATAAGGGGTCGTCCATAAAGTACGTACGCTTTTTTTTCGTACCCTCCCCCCCCCCCCCCCCCGCATTTTGCAATACGCTTTTTTGAGTACCCTCCACCTTTCTAAAAGTACCTACGCTTTTAACCTATTTATCTAACATTTTATGATATTTTTTTTTAATTTAGTGTCTCCTTTCTTTTATAACTGACCCACTGTCCTCCCATCTCATTTAAGCCACTTGCAAACCCCTCTT
This sequence comes from Hydra vulgaris, assembly GCF_022113875.1. Taxonomy (NCBI): domain Eukaryota; kingdom Metazoa; phylum Cnidaria; class Hydrozoa; order Anthoathecata; family Hydridae; genus Hydra; species Hydra vulgaris. The sequence goes on along the minus strand of NC_061159.1, from coordinate 33,122,665 downwards.
CCCCGCCGAGCCTACGTACTTTATGGACGATCCCTAAGCACTAGACATGTTTAATGCATTTAATGTTTTTACACGTGCTGAACACGTTTTGTGCTTACTGGGATGTTGTTCTTTAGTTCTATTTCGTTTACTTAAGTGTCTGGAAATGGGATTATTTTTAACTTTCAATATTATATAAATATTATACCTGTGTATAAATCCATTCTAAATTGTGCTGCACAAAACATTATGAAGTTTTTTTGTATTCATCATTAAAATAAAATTAATTCCAGACGGTTTATAATTTGTTTTGAGCAAATTTGAAATCTTTTTGAAATTTGATATTGTTGGCGGCTTAACATACAAAAAAGCATCAGGTGTTCACGGGGTGCAAGCTGATACTTTATGTATAACATTGAAACATATAGCTCAAAACTCATAGCTTTTATAAATATGGAAGAATTTAACATATGTTTTTATTTTTGCTGCTGGGAAATCAGATTACTTTCAAAAACTAACATCTCGAAAAAATGATTAGGGTTGAAAAAAAACTGACAAAAACTTATTTTAACGATTAAGGTGGAAATTAAGATTTTCTTATTAATGTTGAAAAGTATTTTTTCCGTAATTCACAAATGTAGATCATGATCAAAAACAAAATATATCAGCTTTACAATACAAACAATAAAAACCACTTTCACAGAAAACTTTATCGAAAACAATAAATACGGAATAAATTCGAAAAATGTTTACTTACATCGACCGAAAAAAGGGGTAAAACAAACGAGGAGTGCTGCTACATCGACTGAGGGTTTAGTTTGGGCAGACAGTCCATCAATCATTATTTAATTTTCAACTATTTCAATATTAGTCATTTTCTGCTAAATTCAAACTCTTTTGAGTTATTTCAATCTTATGCTGCTTATAGAATTTTCAATACTATTCCTTTTTTCACAATTTCGGATTTTAAATATTCTCTATTTCGATATTATTCCGGAAAGTCATTTTTAAATGAATTAAGTTTGGCTGTTTTCGATAATGTTACTACTACCCTGGCTGCTTGTGATTTTACGTTTGATATCTAGAACCTACTTGTTTTAGGAAAGTCAGTTTTAAGAATTAAAAAAAGAATTGTTTCTAAACTTTACAATAATAATGCTTGAAAAGTAGGCTCTTTATCTTTTTAAAACGTTATAATGCTTTGTGCCAGTGACAATGAAAAGAGAGAAGTTTGCTTTATTCAAAACTTTATAAGCACAATCATTGATGAACGAGGAAGACTTTGATGAGACTAAACTCAGGGCTTTTCGTGTAAAGGTCTAATTATTGTCACTGACAATAATTAGACCTTTAAATAATTAATAATTAGAATAATTAGAATAATTAGATAATTAAAAGAAATTTTGTTTTTATACTTCTCTTTTACCGATTTAAGTCCAGACATCATCTAGACAATTTTTAATCATGTTAACAAAAGTTGCGTCAATTACTGTTTGCGGCAGGGTATTTCACTGGGATACAAAACGGTTTTAAATGAATTTCTTTCTCTGCATGCAGCCCAGTACTCGTTGCTGCGCCATTTGTTGATTATGACCCCGCATAATGTACTTTGATGATGATTGGCACTTTGGTACGAGGAAGTTTATTTCATCAATTTTGTTCATGTATTTAAAAATCTGAATAAAATCTTTTTCTGCTCTGTGTTGTGAGGACATAGCTCTCTGCATAACGGATTCGAGTGTTGTGAGGACATAGCTCTCTGCATAACGGATTCGAGTGTTGTGAGGACATAGCTCTCTGCATAACGGATTCGAGTGTTGTGAGGACATAGCTCTCTGCATAACGGATTCGAGTGTTGTGAGGACATAGCTCTCTGCATAACGGATTCGAGTGTTGTGAGGACATAGCTCTCTGCATAACGGATTCGAGTGTTGTGAGGACATAGCTCTCTGCATAACGGATTCGAGTGTTGTGAGGACATAGCTCTCTGCATAACGGATTTCCTCAAAATGTTTTAAGCAAATTCACCCTTTTAAAAAACAGTTATTCATATATCAATCTTATTTACGGGATGGTATCAGTAAGGTCCATTTGTAGCTTTAATACTTAAAGCACTAAAACTAAAACCTCTCTTTATAAGAATGAACGTCACACTATATTCGTACGTTTAAATTTTATGTAGACCACATTTAGAAAATATTTTTAATTCATATGCCTATCACTCTTTTTTATTAGATGGCGTTGGTGCGGTCCATGTTTGGCTATAATTTTTATTAGATGGCGTTGGTGCGGTCCATGTTTGGCTATAATGCTTATAACAAGTGTATTGAAAATTACTTTATTTCTACAATAACCCTTAGTAATTGAGTTTATGACCTAGACTTAGATTGATGGTGGAAAATGATAGTGGAAAATGATGGTGGAATTGATGGTGAAAATAATAGTTGAAATCATTTTATAAAATGAGTCTTAGCAATATTAACATGATAAAGAAAATCGATCTTTATATATAAACATTTATCGGTCGACGAAAAATTTAAAAATTACACCAAACTTTAACAACTTGAGGCTTATTTATTTTAAATATTTTTTCAAAAAATTCTTTTTTTAGGAACTGTTCCTAAAAAGTTCTTAAGCCTTAAGAGCACTTGGGAGTTTGAAGACTAATCACACTAAGTTTGTTACTGATGTTAAATCAAGCAAAGAAGAGTTCAACAACATAATAAGGCGTAATAGGAGCTTCTTTAATTGTGGCAAAAAGCTCTTAACTTATCTGAAGGAACAAATTAACCTGTAAAGCTAAACATCCAGATCCCGTTTTTTTACATCAGCTTTTTAGAAATGTAAAAAATTTTTGTAGTAACCAGTTAAAAAGTATTAAGATTAATATATGGATTAAAAATCCGGCGTATTTTAAGCTATTGGATTTTTTGAAGCTTTAATACTTTTCCGTTGTGTTGTTTAAACATTTTTTATCAAACGAATTTTTTGATTGTAAAATATATTTAAAAGTATAATGTTATAAAAACACATCTAATGTTTGTGTTGTGCAGAAGAAACCATATTCATTTTAATACTTTTACGTTTTTAGTAACATTATTTATTAATAATTCGTTTTAAAAGAAAATATTTTTTATAGAGCTTGCTAATCAAAGGTGTTTTTTTTTAAATCAAAATCTTTAAAATTGAATTTGAAAAAACTAAATTATGGTGCTACAAGAGACCTTAACGGTTTTATCACGGAGCACCGCGAACGAACATTTAACCAGAGAGTTCACACCTCTTTTTTTACCAAAAAATAAGGCCGGAACCGGCATTGAACCTCGAATTTCTTAGTTCTAAGCCAGAACACTAATCACTTCATTTAGATGTGAGGTTTAAACCAAGGATCCTTTGTTTCTGAGGCAAGTACGCTACCACTGCGACACGGTTGCTAATTTAAAAGGTTGAGTTAAAAGTAGAAAATTCTACTTTTAACTCAGTAGTAGTAATTTACAACTATTGAGTTAAAAGTCTTAAAAAGTTATGTTAAGTTAAAAAAAACCAACTTGTAAAGGGTCATCTTATCTTGCGATAAAAGGTGTGCAATCAAAAAAAAAAAAAGAAAAAAAAAGCGCAACCGTTGGCAATATTTTGAATGTAAATGTAGTTGCTATAACTTATTTAATATAGTAAATATAGTAAAGTCAAAGTAAATATATATAATTAAAGTTGCTTTACAATCACTTTGTGTATTGCAAACTACTTAAATCAAATTATTAGGCAAAGTTTCAAGTCTTTTGACAGCGGCGCTTTCAAACTGTCAAGAATAACATGAAAAGTCAAAAAAGTCTAACAATTTAATTAGCCATTACATAAATGACAGCAGTTTGAAGTTATGTCGCGTCTTGAAGGTGCAATCCAGTATGTATAAGGTTAAAAGAAATTATTTGCGCGTCGAAGACCCGATGAACGCGTAAACTTCAACATTATAGTACAGTATTGCGGTAACTGAGGCAAGAAAGTGGAAATAAACTTGCAAATAAAAATGTATAAAAAATAAATATAAGTTGTATTTATATTATTTTTTTATACAATCTTATTACTGCACCATTGAACGGCATAGTTAACTATACATGCAAACAATCAGCAATAAAAATTAAATGATTAATTTGTATGATTTGTAAAATTTGTATCCCCCCCCCCCCCACACACACACACAATTTAATATTATTTTCTTTAAGTTTCAAGATGTAGAGAAATTTTTTTTGGAATTGACAATTGTGTCCTTCTTTAAAACCCGTGTCGTCGGGTTTTGAAGGTATATACTGCTCAAAAAGATAGCTGAAACAATAAAAAAACATTTTCAGCATTTCAATTTTTGTATACTTTATCAGTAAAAGTTTATTATCTTATATGCGTGAAAATTTTTCTTTATTTAAACGAATTGGCTTTCTCCAGAAAATCCAGGCGACGATCATTTATAATCATTAAATTTAAGCTTAAATGATATTTGACTATTTTAAGATTTTAACACTAAAAACTGCGTAAATTTTTAATTTTATAATGTCCCAATTTAAGTTTAGTGTTCTTAAGACATTATTAAACTTTCATTGTTTTTTTTTATAGTGTAAAAAGGTTAAATACATTTTTTAAGGTTCAATACAAGTGAGTAAACTATTTTTTGTTATAAAGACTCTATTTTTAAATTCATCACCAATTCATAAACTGTCGGTCTTCCAAATTCATGTAGTTACTAAAATTATTCTTTACTTTATTCTTTTAGTTATTTCTTACTAAAATATTTATAACTTTGCCTTTTTATTTAAGATATTTTTATTAGTAAATTGATTCAAAATATTATACCAAAAAAGTAAGCAAGGAATAAAAATCATGCCTAAGCTTATTCCTTTGCAAAAAATTATTTATTACTTGATAAGTATTAATTAACGGGAGTACTTGTATTCCCGTTATATTTTGATTTATGTCAACAAAAGTATTTAATTGTTTAGCTTAAAGTGTAATAATAAAAAGCTTATTTGCAAAACAAACTAAACACGGTCAATAAACATAAACTCGCTCATTTTATAACAAAGATGGCGCACGGTGCTGGCACCGAGATTCCACTAAGTAAAAGAAATAAAAATACCAAAATTGGCCCTTATAACGTTGGAAAATCTATAGGTAAAGGAAATTTTGCAGTGGTTAAGCTTGCTGAACATACTAGTGCTAAAGTAAAGGTAATTTTTTATAAGTTGTTCATAAATTATTATTACGATTTGAGGAGTTATTATTGTAAGTTTTTAGTATAGTATTATATTGCTACGTAAAAATTTGAATTCAAAATAAAAATTATAAAAAAATTATTATATTTTTTATATAATTTTTTAATTTGCATAATATGATCAAATAAAGATTACATATAATAATGCATTATATGCAGTGAAAGTATATGAAAGCAAACTGTTTAAGATATCTCTTTTAGTATCACTTTTGTATGATATTGAAAATTTTAATATCATACAAAATATCTATATCAACTGTATAATAAGAAAATAAACTCAATAGTATGATAATTTCTTATCATACAATTAAATATTGTAAATTTTTTAATAAACAATTATCAAAAAAATTAGATATGACAACCATTATACAAGATTTTTTTTGTTAACATAATTGTATAGAATTTTTAAAAACAAAAAATAAGTGGTCTTTAGAATTTAAGTGGATTTGAAGTTGTTCCATTTTTTATGGTCGTACTCTTTTTTAATTAAAAATTGGCCGTGTAATGGCACTGAATAAAATAATAAAACATCAAATAATTTGTATTATTATTATAACTATATGTTATTGTTATTATTATATATATATCTATTTTTATTATTATAACTATATGTGTCTATAATATGTTTTATATCATCAAAGAGGTTTTTACTTTATACTAGTTCTTATAACTATTTTTAAACAACCGTGGAAATTAGATCTTTTTTCCAGAATATATAATTGATTGATTGATTGACCAAAAGATGTCTGCATTGCTAATTCAAAAAAACTTAATATACCAAATCAAGAGCAAAAATTGAAATAAAAAATTAGCGAAGGAAAAAAAAACTTGGTTTAAATAGAGGTAAGGCTATATTTGTCTTTTTTAAATAAATTGTTTTAAAATATTTTTTAATAAAGCAACCTGGAAGTTTTAAAACGCTGAGAACTAAGCAATTATGTATGAATAAGAAATCTAATAGAATGGTTCTCCATTCCATTATATTTTTTATACTTTTTTAAATATTATTAAAAAAAGGATAAGAAATATAATGAAATAGGGATTTATCATCCTTTTTTAAATAACATTAAAAAAAGGAAAAAAATTCCCCCATCCCCATTTCTTATTCTGTGTTTTGGTACTTAGGAATTATTATCTGCAAAAACTTCATAAAAATAAAAATGTTCCCATAGTAAATTTTTTTTATCAATAGTAGTCTCAAGACATAAATAATAAGTGAACCTATATAAAGCTTAGTAATTTCTATATATGTTTAGAAAAAGGCTGAGTCAAAAGAACGGATGCCAAAAAGCTTTAAGGTGCTTGATTAACCATAAAAAATGATATAAGAGAGTGAAGTTTATAAAAATTACATTTTTTTTTTCATCAAATGTCAAATATTTTTTTTTACACAATGGAAGCTTACACAATGGAAAGATTGTTACACAATGGAAGCTAGTGATAAGGTTCATTTAGAAACTTGCTGATATGTAATACCAAGAGGTTTTATTTTCTGGTTTTGTCTAGTTGTATATGTCACATTAACTCACAAAGAGAATATGCTCTAATCCGGGAGGAGATGTACTAATTTGAGAGGAAATGCAATAAGAGGACATTTTCAAAGAGGACATTTTGTCACTAGTTTTATTTTGTGATAAAATTCACTTTGTATTTCCGTTAACGTGTTTATAAAGAAAAAATGTTTTAAGCTTTAATTTTCAATTTTTATTGTTATTTATTATTGATATTTTTTAAATTAGTTTTTTTTATCATTATTACTTATTATTTTATAACAATATTTTTTAAACCATTTTTAATAATATAATAACAATAAATTTTATAGTTTTTCTAGAATTTAAATTGGAAGCAAATTGTTTAAACATATAGTACAATGTTAAAAAGAAAGTTTTCAAAGTTTTAAACAATACTGATAACTAATATGTCTCTATTTGTTTAAGGTTGCAATAAAAATGATTGATAAAAGCCAGCTGGACAGTGATAATCTTATAAAAGTCAAGCGGGAAGTAAAGATTATGAAACTTGTAAATCATACAAATATTGTTCGATTGTATGAGGTAAAAGTTAAACAAGTTCTATAGTTTTTAAAATTTTAGTTTAATTTTTTCATTTTTATAAAGTTTTTATTTTGAAAAATATATCTTATATGATCAAATATTTTTTTAATTAAAAACTTATGTTTAAAAATCTTCTGAGATATAAAAAGTGTATTTGAGATTTTTATAGCTATTATCAAGACTATAAGGAAAAAAAAAAGGCAGTTGTACTTGTTCTATTACTTGCATTTTACTGTTTAATTATTACTACATGTTGTTTTTGCAAAAAAGTTTATGGTTTGGTCTATTACTCTTGTTTTTTTATCAAACATGGTTATAAAAATCAAGCTTGTTATACTTTATTATATATAATTAGCTTATTTTGATAGAAATTCATTAATGAGGATACAACAAAAAATTTCCATGTAGCAATTTTTCTGTTTCAATGAAAAAATAATCAACATACCTGTCACATAAACAAAGTAAACTACAATAAATTCTTCACAAAAAAAACTTATATAAGTGAAATTCTATATGTGAGGATGTTAATAATGGGTTTAGGTAAGTCTTCCTTTCAATTTTTAAATAATTCAATGTGTATAATTATATGAACTAAAACAATGTAAAAATTATAAAAAGTACTAAAAGCAATTTTTGTTATTTATATAAAAAGCAATTTGAACTCATTCCACTCAAAATACTTATAACATTATATGAATTTTTACTTGTGGTTCCCTAATTTAAAATAACCTGCTGTTAAGAAGCAGTCTGTGCAATTTTCACTAATTATATCCACTCGGATAAGCAGATATGTTATGTTAAAGTTAGATGTAGTTCTTAGCAAACAGAAATCTACTAAAACAGTTGTGTCATATAAAACAGTTGTGTCATATCCATATATAATAATATTTTATATATAATAAATATTATATGTTATAATAGATATTATACTATTTAAATACCAATTTTTCCTGATTGTTAAATTGTGGTGTAACTTTAGCAAACAGGTATCTACTAAAAAGGGACTTATCATTTTTTTTTTTTTAATTTGAAAAATTACACGGAGGTATAATAATATAAAATATATATTTAAAAATATCAACTTTATATAAAAAATGGGATTTTTTAATATACAGCTCCGTAAAAATGATATAAAAAATGGGATTTTTTTTTTGTATCCTAGATATATTGTGAGATCTAGTTAATATTTTTAGCAGATGAAACCTCAAAATTGACCAAAAAACATGTATATAATACTTTTAAAATATTTTACATCTGTTTCCTTATAGTGTCATTTAGGTTATAGAATTGTCATATGATCATGATCACAAGAGTGTTTTGTAGAATTGTCGTATTATCATGATCACAAGAGTATTTTGTAGAATTGTTGTATTATCATGATCACAAGAGTATTTTGTAGAATTGTTGTATTATCATGATCACAAGAGTATTTGTAGAATTGTTGTATTATCATGATCACAAGAGTATTTGTAGAATTGTTGTATTATCATGATCAAAAGATTATTTTGTAGAATTGTTGTATTATCATGATCACAAGAGTATTTTGTAGAATTGTTGTATTATCATGATCAAAAGATTATTTTGTAGAATTGTTGTATTATCATGATCACAAGAGTATTTTGTAGAATTGTTGTATTATCATGATCACAAGAGTATTTTGTAGAATTGTTGTATTATCATGATCACAAGAGTATTTTGTAGAATTGTTGTATTATCATGATCACAAGAGTATTTTGTAGAATTGTTGTATTATCATGATCACAAGAGTATTTTGTAGAATTGTTGTATTATCATGATCACAATAGTATTTTGTAGAATTGTCGTATTATCATGATCACAAGAGTATTTTGTAGAATTGTCGTATTATCATGATCACAAGAGTATTTTGTAGAATTGTCGTATTATCATGATCACAAGAGTATTTTGTAGAATTGTCGTATTATCATGATCACAAGAGTATTTTTAACGTAATAAAGTTTGAAACACTAAGCTTATAAAATTATTTCAAAAACATGTGTTGTCACCATGTATAATTATCTGAGAAAAATGTATGACCGACTTTTAAGTTTGTTTTACTGTATTATTTTAGTGTCTGTAATGCTTTAGTGTCTGTATTGATTTGGTGTCTGTACTGTATTGTTTTGGTATCTTTGGTGTATTGTAAGTTATGGTATGATTTCAGGAGAATTTTTTGGTTAAAAAAAGCTTCAATAATTTTGCCAAAAACATATATTGATTTCCCACGTCACAAATAGATTCTTTTATGTACTGTATTAAGCTTTTTAATTAAAACTACAAAACAAAATGAAACTTTTTATTTTAAGTATTATAAATTTCCACATGATCTATGACCACTTATTAAACTGCTCGTTTTGATTGGTTAAACCTGTTTTGATTTGTTTGTCAAAGTATTAAACAAAAAGTTATGATTAATCAATTATGCTCACAAATCTCACAGCAGAGTTTAACCTAAACTATATAAAATGTTTGTAGTTAAGTACATATTGATCTAATGTAGTACATATCGATCTAATGATTTAATAGTACATATAGATCTAATGAATCATACTTAAAACATATTCAATTGTTTAAAAATCTAAACTATAAACCAATAGTTAATCTTTTCCCTCTGAATTGCCTTTTGTTTGTAAAACACCAACACATTTTTCTTTGTAGAATCTAAAGAGTTGTTTGTCATTGTTAAACATTAAATAGAAAGAAAAGAGGAAAAGGAATAGTTTATAAAACAGAAAAAACTTATTTAACATAAATTCATAAATACAAAAACTTACTGATCTGGAAAAACCTACTGAGTGGATTCCAGAAATACAGGTTTACAAACTGATACATAACTAAAAACTGATAAAACAGTGGTGGTTAATTTGAAGCTGTAAAACTATATTAAGAATTAAGATCATAAATCTTTAATTATTTAATAGTCCAGATATAATGTAGATTATAATCTAGAATTAACAGACTAAAAACTTAGTTGATTGTTTTGTGAATATTAAAGAAACAAAAAAAAAAAGGAAAAATATAGCAAAAATTAGATATGTTAACCAAAAAGTAGATTTGTTTAAATTTTTAGTTCTTTTAATTCAATTTCATTTTATATAAAAATTATCTTTTTATATTAAAGTATATTCAAAAATATTTCCAATTCCAATATTTAAAAATTGTTATTAAAATTATAACTTGAGTGTAGCAGTTGTTTAGGATACTAATGTTTTCATTATCACCAACTAAACAAAAAACAAATAGTTATCGCAATCTTTACTTATACCTAATCTATTTAAATTATCTAGATTTAATATAAGTGTAATATTTTCATTTAAAATAAACAAGCGCATATAATATATGACACTTATACAGTAGCGGCATAAAGTCATGACCACAGTTGAAAAACAAGAAAAAATTTTTCATTTTTAGCACAATATAAAATAAAACAGCACCACATTGAAATAAAAATGACTCTGCATTGTCAGTAATAAGCGCCACTAATAAAACATAAGAAATTCTGACTAAAAGACTAGTATTTTGTATGCCCTCCATGGGCATCAAGCACGACTTGTACAAGTCTTGGCATAGACTGTACCAGCTTTTGGATGGTTTCAACAGGGATTGCTAGCCATGCAGCTTGCAAATGTTGCCACAAATCATCCAGATTGGTGGGTTTGGTTTTCTGTACTTTTCTGAAGCGCTCCTCCCACAAATTTTCAATGGGGTTCAGGTCAGGACTTTGTGGAGGCCATTCAATAGCATTGGTACGAGCACGTTTGAGATATTCCATTTCTTTCTTAGCTTTGTGGCAAGGAGCATTGTCCTGTTAAAAGAAAAATGGTTTGTTTTTACCAATTAGTTTGTTTGCTGATGGTTTCATTTGTATTTTTAATATTTCCAAATATTTATCTTGGTTTACCGTGCCCGTACAACGATATAAATGACCTACACCTGACATGCAACCCCATACCATAAGAAAGCCTCCTCCATGCTTTATTGTGGGAGCTGCACACAGAGGACTAAATCGTTCACCAACTCTTCTCTTCACATAAGCTCTTTTAGCTCCACAGAAAACAGTAAAGATACTTTCATCACTCCATAGCACTTTATTCCATTGTGCAACAGTCCAGGTTTTGTGTATCTTCGCGAATGCTCTTCTTTTCGCGATGTTATCAGGTCGTAATAAAGGCTTTTTTGCAGCAATTCTCCCATTCAAACCAGCTTGCTGCAAGCGTTTTCTAACTGTCCTTGCTGCCAGATGAACTTCATGGCTTTTCCCCATGTATCTTGCAAGATCTGAAGCCGTGGCGAAGCAATTGGACAAACTTGCCCGAATCAAAAGTCAATCCTGCTTTACCATAGTTTTACAAGGTCATCCAAGTCTGCCATTGTACCAGTGTCTTTCTCTTTTCTGGAGGTTCTGGTAACAGTTGACAGTCCAATTTTCATTTGCTCAGCAATATCTCTGTAAGAAATTCCTTGTTTAATCATAAAAATGATCTTCAGTCGTTGCCCAGTTGATAGCTTCTGATACATGGCATACACAATGTTCTGCAAAATTGCAATACAAAAATAATAAAATATTTGTTTAATAAAAGAAAACATGATTTCAATCATTATTTAACAACAACAAATGTTTAGAAACACAATAAAATTTAAAAAATTCCAAAAAATTGTTAATTATAGCTAATTAAGATTAATTAATCCTAATTAGCACTGCTAATTATAATTAAATCTAATGAATTTATTCTCGATATTAGCTCCACGTTTCGGTACGATATGTAGTTGAGTGATAATACATTAATTTCAAGTATCTACTAAAACAATGCTAGAAAAATCTTGAACTTACCAAACTGATATCAACAATTTCTGATCAAATACCCTACAGAGCAGTAATTAACCAAAATTACAGTAAGTATAATAACAAAAATAATGATATTTGGTTGCTAATAACGCGCCACATCGGTAACTAGATATATAGTTAATAAAGTTTCCGAATAAAAATCGCTACAAAAATAAGTTATTATTGCCTAGTACATTATTAGAGAGATCAAAGTATGTGTGTGGTCATGATTTTGTGCCACCACTGTATACAAACTGAAAAATCTGTAACAAAAAGCAACTTCTCAACAAAACAGCTACTCAAAAAATAATTTTTAATTTTCAACTCATTAACTAACTCAGTGCATAACATAAAAGCAAAAAGGTTGCATACAAGCCAACATTATCTTTAATGAGTTTACTCATTCTTTCGTTAAAATAAAAAATCAATGATAAAACACAAAAAACTGAATAAAGAGTGTTATTTAAAATCTTTTTAACATTTGTTTACCAAGGAAAGTCTAATCTCGTGTGACAATCATTCCGCAAATTCTCATCTTTTTACAGCAACTGTTTTTTTATACTCAAATATCTGTGCTTTGGATGTCTTGTTATGAAGTTTTTTCCCTCAAACATCTGTGCTTTGAATCTCTTGTCATTAAGTTTTCCTGACTCATACAATTTACAGTTTTTCAAGACTTCTCTTCTTTATTTTCTGTTAGTTCTTAACTTAATAAGTGGCTTGTAGCTTGTAGCCTTGTTGAGAATTAATTTGTTGGGAAAAAAATTTAACCTTGTGCAAATACCAAATGAGCTGGTTATGCAGCTGGTTGTGTGTAATCATACAAATTATGTAGCTTAGAATTATTCTTTTAGCAGAATAATTCTAAGCTACATAATTTTATGTAGCTTAGAATAATAAATTTTATACAGACATTTATATAGACTGGTGTAAGAATTTTAGAAAATGCAATGTTTTTTGCTTTAAATGTAATATTTGGTACCTATATTTATACTGTAAAAAATGGACAAAAGTATATTGATTAAGGTGATACACTTTGGTTGTTAAAATGCCTTTATTATTTAATTTATTTTATTTCTTTATTACTCAATTTACATGTAGTATTTATATATATATACTCAATTTATACGTAATATTTATAAGAAATAACAAAATCCTAAACGCAGGGTGATGTTGAATTTACATAAAATGACCTATATAAAGTTTGCTACATTTTTTTGTTAAAAAGAAAGAACCTACTTAACTGCTGAGGACAAATGAATTTAAAATTTTTTACCTTTCAAAAAGTTTATAATTTTACTAGCTAATAATGCTAGTGGCCACAATCCAGCAATAATTTCTTATAATAAACTTTTATTAATACTAAATATATTTACATTATTGGGTGGTAGCTTATATATCAACCTAAATCTGCAAAAGCAAGTTTATATACATTTTTTAAAATATATAATATGTAAGTGTTTGTATATTGTCATTAAGGTTATGGAAACAGACAGATATCTTTATCTTGTGACAGAGTATGCTTCTAAAGGAGAAATATTTGGTTAGTTTTTATTATATAACTTTTATATTTGTTTATTTATTATGTATAATAATAGAAACTTTATAAATATACATTCAACCAATAAAAAAATCTTCCCTGTTTTTTTTTTTGTATACACTGTTACATTTATTCAAGTCTAACAAAGAGAATACATACATAACAGTAATACATAAATTCAAATGGAACAATAGTGTTAGTAGTAGTAGTGGCCCTTCGAGCGTGTTTGACACGAAACCCTTGGCGGCCATTGCAAACAAGGTAGTGGCAAGAAAGAGTCGCTGTACTTTTATTATAAGAAAACATAGACAAAAGTGTATGCAAATACCTTACTTATGTAAACTTAAAGTTATGTAATGTTAAAACATATTAAAATATGTATCAAGTTTTACAGTTTGACTTACACTTGAAAACTGCATTGTGGCAACATCTGCTTAATTTTGATATATAGCATTTATTTCCGTTAAAAAAATTATTATTTAGTTTTAAAAATTTTTGTATATCAACGTGCCAGCGAGGCCAAGCGGATAGCGCGCAGAGATAGAGCTTCTGAACAAAAAAGCTGTGTTTCGAGTCTTACAATTGGTGACTTATTTTTTTAATTTTTTCAATTATTTTAAAATACAAAACATTTTTGAAGTTTTAAAATACAAAACATTTCTGAAACTTAATAAAGAAAAAACTTAAGACAGTTCTGCTACTCCAGAAGATGCTGCTGTGGAGGCAAAAAAAAAAAAAAAAAAAAACAGGTAGAAAAAACTTTAAAAGTTTCTTTTGACAATTAAAAGTTTTTTTTGGTACATTTATTTTTTTCCTATAAATATATGCTGCAGCCATTTTTTCAAAACGCCTTAATATGCTTATTTAGGCATTTTGAGAAAATGCAATTAAAAGAAAATTATTAGGAGAAACTCTCTGGAAAATGTTTTTTGAAACTAATAATTTTTATGAATTTTTTCAGAACTCTTCGAAAATATGTATTCAATAACGTTTGTAGACATCTAAACTACCTTATTTTGTAAAAAAGTCAAAATTGATTTTTTTTATCTTAAGGTGTTTTGAAAAACGGCTGCAGTATGGATGATACAATGAATATGTTGAAATGAGATAATTAGACACAAAATTTAAAAGCTCTTAACAAAAGCCACTAAACCAAAAAAATTAAAAGTAATTGCAATTCAGCACACTTTTGTTGTTTTAAGCATAGTACTATATAGATATTGGTGTTTGCAAAGAAATATTATATAAATCGTTTTTTAATATAAAACTAACTTTGTTGTAAAGGCAGGTTAGGCGCTCAACCATCCCTATGTAAACAATATATATAAACAAATATATTATTTGTTTATGTACATTGTTTATAAAATTTAAAAAATCCACTTATATAACGTTTTATTCAGGATTGTATGTAATATAAGTAAACTTTTCTAATAATTACAAGTCTTTTTTGCTCAAGCTGTTTTGTTTTAATTTTTTTGTATCTATGTTATTATATTTTAAAAAATTGACAAGATTGAAAAAACACGAAACATATTGTCTCATCCAAGTGGGAAATTTGAAACTTCAATTTTAGATTTGTTCCTCTCTCGAGGAACAAATCTAATATTCTTCTTAGACTTTTAAACCCCCCAAAACAACACTGATGACAGCGCACTTAACCACTGAGCTATCAATGAAATGCATTTAGCAAAAAAGCAAACCTAATTATAAGTCTCTTATAAGCTCTATGTATAAGCTCTTATAAGCTCTGCGGAAAAGGGGTGCATGTTAATTTTTTTGTTCTTAAAGTTTTTTTTCAGAACAAAATTATTTTACTAAAAAATATTGAAGTAAATAAGGAATAGGTATAGAATAATTGGTGTGGAATAGATATGTATAGAAATGGTATGTTTAGTAAAGACCCAGTTTTACAAATCCCGAAAGCTGGGATATATAAGTAAAAAGTTTTAAAAAGTTCGGTTTGAAATAGACTTACAAAGACCTGAATTTTTATGGGTCCGATCTCAGCTAATATATATATATATATATATATATATATATATATATATATATATATATATATATATATATATATATATATATATATATATATATATATATATATATATATATATATATATATATATAGTATATTTATTCCTGGTTCAACTTTCCTTGAATATTTTACTCTAGAAAGTACTCTAATTCCTTTTTTATTACATTTTTCTTTTTTTTTAGTTTTCTTTTAAAACAAGACGTATTTTTATTGTTTAATGTGAATACGAAGTTCCTTTATAGTAAAATCAGGTTGAATTGTAATGGTGTCATTATTTAAATTATTGTGCAGTTGTTTCTGACCACAATCAAAGTATTTTATGTCAAAAACAAAGCAGTATTTCACTTACACTGCACTTAATGCTATTTAACTTTTACTTTATTGATTCCGCACTCAAAGACAACTGCGCAATGCAATCCATCACTAAATTAAAGGTTTCATCAAACTTGTCTAGTAAGCAAAGTTAATAAAATTAATTTGCAATCTCTCTACATGCAATGTTATCAAAAAAAGAAAAAAAAAAAAAAAAAAACCTAATAACTTTATATATTTTTTGACGCTTCTAATACAAATAAACAAAATAATAAATTTATGATTTAATCTTTTTATCAGTAAAAACTTTTTCACTAAAATAGGTCACCTTTTCTTAAACTTAGTTGGCATAGAGAAACAAACTGAAATACTTATGTGACTGTAGAGGTATAATTGTATCAACTTATTCAAAACCCAAACATCAAATTAACATTTAAAATGATAAAAAAAGTTAAATATTATGAAGAAATTTATTTAATAAAAAACCTTAATAAAAAAAAAAGTGGCACAAACATGCAATAACAAATTCATTCTTTTGAGTTCTGAAACTCTGACCACAAACAAGACAAAATTATTCCTATAAAATGAATTTACTCCTCAGAACACAAAATACAATTTTTCTGTTCAACAGATTGAAGTTTCTTATCAGCTGTAAAGCATTTTATAATGAGTCGCAGCTTTTGTTCCTAATTTCTATTAAAACTTGATTAAACTCTTTATTTACACAGTTGAGCAAATACTCTTCTTTCTCTTCACTTATCAATCTTATAGTTATGTTGTTTAGCAAAAAGTGGCACATTAAAAATAAACTCGTGCATTTTTCAAGTGGTATTTCCCTTTGAAAAGCAAGCGTACAACTTAAAAGCAAATAATTTTATAACTAAAAAGCTCACTTATTTTAGCATCAGAAAAAATTTTTTATATAAAAATAATGGTTGCATTTAATAAAAACACTAAATACCAGTTCTTTTGGAATCATTTACATACATATATTACATTAATATACATACATTATACATACATAGAATACATATTTAAACTCCTAGTCACTACATCATCTATAACATTACAAAGGTTTCTTAAGACTGTTTTGAAATAGTTACCTTTAAATACATTTCCACGGTAAACTTGTGGCTCAACATCCATATATTCTCAAAGGCCTGAAAAAGAACCCTTTAATGGGACTTAGTTTACTCTATCTGGGAATTAGTTTACTCTATCTGCAATTGATTATAGTCCACATTTAAAAATTCATATTAAAAAATTGCGCTCTTGTAAAAGTAATTTTTTCAGAAATAAATATTAGTACTTCCAACCTCAAACACAAATATTACACTCACAGTACTTCTGCTGTATTAAAATATTTAACACTTTTACTTGTTCTCGCTGTTAGATAAAGATAACCAGCCTGACAATATAAAGTATTATATTTCTTTAACAATAACTTATACATCTTTAACACTATTCCTAACATAATATGGAAAACAGGAGGCACTACATATTTTTTAGTTATTATAAAAAACAGTTATTTTAAAAAAATCGCAGGATTAATAATAAAACTGGCCTATAGTTCTTAAGTTTTCACCATGTCTATTATCACAAAAGTTTTAAATGTGATCCCTATTCAAGGTATTGTTCTATTTATGTTATTTGAACTAGCATGTGTGTAAGTCAAAAAAGCATGGCTTCTGAAAGGTATGTATTCAACTAGATTTGTAGAACTAGGAAAGCTAGCAGATAAACATTGGTGTGCTAGAACATCATTGAAGAAATAAAAATCTCAACCTAAGAAAGACTTGAAATTTTTGCCTTTTTTTAAAACTTTAAAAATTTAAAACTTGAAGACTGAATTCTATTAATGTTGTTGACATCAAGGCCAAGAATAAAGCAACAACTTCACAACAATCTGAACCCTGGCATATACATAATAAGTGAATATTTTAGAAAATATAGGAAAGCATGTATATAAAGCATGTAGGGAATTTTAATATATTTTATGAAGAAATAATTGATTTTTTGATAAACTTGTCATTTTATCTCTAATTTTACATTGTGTAAAACATCCATGCACTAATAGTGTTATAAACTGCAACTGTACTAAGAAAAACACATGCACTTTAAATAATGTCTATAAAAAATGTTGTATAAAAAGTCACTATAACAATAGCTAATCCCAGTCCTAATAAAAAAATAGCTAATCCCAGTTCTAATAAAAAATCTTGTATTGGTATTAGTGAAAATCCATTTAAACACTTAAAACATAATTAAAAAGCAATACAGAACTAAAGAAATCTGGAAACAAAGCTGTAGGTAACATGCCTATTATCAAGTCGAACATAATTAAAAGATGCCAATTGTACAGTTCCTTTCGTGTAAATATTTAGTCATGGCTTTTGGTCATGATTCACCTTTTAACAAAAGTATTTTTATTTACGCATGTAGGCATAGGAACAATTTTCTGCTTTTATACTTTAATACTGATGATTAGCATATCTCAGATCATCTTGATGTCATATACTGTTGCAATACTAAATTTGTATTTTTATGTCATTTAAATTTTGCAAAAAAATATCAATTACTCTTAAGCAGACAAGAAATTTTATTTATCATATATATATATATATATATATATATATATATATATATATATATATATATATATATATATTTATATATTAGTGATGTACCGATATCACTTTTTTGGATGATGCTGATACCAATGCGGATGGATGGGAAAAGGCTGATACAGATGCCGATACTGATGAGTTTACTAATAATTAAAAACTTGAAAATATAAAACCATACAACTTTAAATCAGTACTGGTAAACAAATACTTGGACCCAAATCAAAGCCAAACAATTATTTTAAAAGATATTAGAAAAACTCAGTTTAAAAAATATACATTTTTATTTTTATTTTTCACTATGAAAAGGAAACTTTCAAAAAAATACTTTCAATACTTTCAATAAAATTTTAGAGGAACGCTTTTTATTTTAATTTTAAAAAAGAAAACAATCATATGTTGTTTAGACATAAATTATTTTCAGATAGATAAATTGTTTTTAGAATTATTTTGTTTTATGATGTTCAATCCCCACCTTGTCCCTGGTAGTACAGCGCTTAACTTGTTTCTACACGCAGTGGCATTGTTCATCAAGGTTTGTGTTTCTGAGTTATAAAGTTGGCTGTACTTAAATACATGAAATAAGGCTGAACTATTTGCAAAGAAATTCTCTTCTAATCTGACTCTCGAATCTTATGGCCATTCTCTTCCTTCCATTCTAATTAAACAGGTTAATTAGAAACCATTGTTAGACATTTGAATCATTTCAGCTTTCATTGCTCATAGTCATATCTCGATTAAACTCTTCTATGGCTTGTGGTCCAGACAACATTCCTGTCACAGTCTTACAAAATTATTCTCTAGAACTCTCTTTTATTTTCTCTAAACTATTTAATAAGCGCTTGACTGAATCTTGTCTTCCTGCCTGCTGGAAAATGGCATCTGTTCTAATTTTAAAAACTCTGGTAAACATACTGACCCCTCCGATTATTGTCCAATCAGTCTTCTTTCTGTTACTAGTAATAATAGTCTTTGAGTCTTTGATAAACAAATTTCTCACATTCCATCTTGAGTCAAATAACTTGCTGTCAGACAAATAACTATTGCAGTACTGTCGACATTCCTATATTGATGAATGGCATCCCTCTCACTGATTCCACTTCTTTACGTCTTCTTGGATTATCATATACTACTGACTTTTCATGGAAACCATATATACAATCAATTGCTAAATTAGAATCTGCAAAGGTTGCTTCTTTTTATCTTTGGAACTCTGTCCCATTTTTTTCCATCATCATTGTTTTCCTGACTCATACAACCTTTAACTTTTTAAGTCTTCTGTCAACTGTTTCATTGATCTATAACTCAACTTTTTTTTTCTAGCAACTCCCAACTTGGTAGTGGTTACTTGAAGCCTTACTGGGAGTAAAAAAGAATTTAAAAAATATAGATAACAATGCTTAAATAGGTTACTTTTAAAACTTTTGCCTGTAAACAAAGTCAAAATACAAATTTATTCAAAAAATTCTAAGTATTGCACAAAGTTTAGTTTATTTATTATTTAATTATTATAATAATGCAGGATAAAAATAATTAAATGCCACCGGTTGGAAAATTGGGGAAAAAAAAGACCGATTCCGATTGTGAAAAAAGTGGCTGATTAAGCCAATGCCGATTAATCGATACATCACTAATATATATATATATATATATATATATATATATATATATATATATATATATATATATATATATATATATATAACTTCTTTAACAGCTTGTGGCTTGTTGTGGCTTGTGAATTAAACCTCCAACAAAACTCAGTTATTTATTATCTTACTCCTTCTATTCCTTTCTTCTACTTTTAATCTCTTTTTTGTCCCGGTATAGAAACTATTGTCATATTTGAACTAGTTCTTCTAATAATGCTCTTTTTCCTCTAAACAAGGTTCAAAAACGCATTGTAGATGTAGTTAGACCTGCTCTATCAGCCAAACCTGGCCACTCTCCCGTTATCATAAGATTGCATCTCATTCTTTTTGCTACAAATACTTTCATGCTGCTCAAATGAGCTATTATCTCTACTTCCATCAATCAAAACTCATTCTTACGTGACTTGTCATTTAGCAAAGTTGCATTTTTTTACTGTATACATATATGCATACATACATACATTTTACATACATACATACATACATTTTTTTTTTTTTTTTTTTTGTAGTTATTTTAGGTGTTCCCAGAAGTCCTTACGGTCTTGTCACAGAGCACTGCGGGAGAGCATTTTAAAAGAAGATCACTGCTTTCCGTACCAATGTTACTTGTTGGGCTAAATCTGGCTTCGAATCTGGAACCTCTTGGTTTTGAGCCAGAACTCTAACCACTGCGCCATGGCTGCTCGCTTCTCAGCCTAATGAAAGTATGTATGTATGTACATACATACATACATACATACATACATACATACATACATACATACATACATACATACATATATACTAAACAAGGAACAGATTGAAAACACTACTTATATATTACATATATACATGCATGCATGCATGCATACATACATACATACATACATACATACATACATACATACATACATCAACCCTTGGAATTAGCAAAAAAGAGGTTGGCAATGATTTGCCGATCTCAATCTTTTAGAGGTCGGCAAAAATTATTTGATACAAAGGTCTGACCATAAAACATAGAAATAAGGTTGGCAATTTTTTGCCGACCTCAAACACTTTCAGGGCGGCAGTTAGGTCGGCGTTGCCAAATGCCGACCCTAATTCCAAGGGTTGCATACATACATATATACATACATACATACAGGTATCTTCCTATGTATTATTATTATGTATTGTTATATGACCAAGCAAATAATATTTTGCTTTGACGATATAACTGGAGGTATTTCAAAAAACATTTAAAAAAGGCGCTGAACAAAAAAGATTCTGAATTATACCTAGAGAAATACATGATATCCAAATTTTTATCTTTTCTGTTTTTATATTTGTGAAATAAAGTAACAATTTGCTGGTAGTGTATATTGTTTAAAGTATCATTGAAAGTTTTATATAATTTTTTTTATTTATGTTATATAAATTATATAAGTATGCATTTTTTTTTCCTCTTTCTTAGAAAACCATAGTCTCTTTAATGTGCTTTATATAAGAATCATTAAAGTAATTACATATAAAAGATAAAAAAAAGTTTCTTTAAAAAAAAAAGGTAAATTATTTTGAAAGTTATTACTATTAAATAAGTTCGATCTTTAATGTTTTTATATTCAAACACTTTTTAATGAAGTATCAAAACACTGCTATTGAAATTTTATATAAAATATTAATGATTATTATATATAGTTTTTTTTAATTTATATAATTATATATTTTTTATAATAAATGTTAATCTTTTGAAATAAGTTAAAAACAAAGAAAAAACAATATATAAACAATGTTTAAACAAAGTATGAAACGATTTTTCAATGTGTATTTATTAATGCATATTTACATGGAAACTTATATTTTTAAATTAGTAAAAAAAAAAACACTATAATTTAATTTGTCTAAATATTTTTTAAACAATCATTAGAAGTAAATTGTTTCTTTATTTTAAGATTTTCCCATAATATTATTTAAACATAATTAAAAACATAATTTAAATAAACTTAACGTTTTAGTTTGAGTTTTAAGTTTTTTTATTTTCTCTTGTATATGTGCCTAAATAAATTATTTATTTGGGCATATTAGTTTGGGCGCCCATACCGGGGGCCAAAAATGCTTTGAAGTCTGGGTATGGCACTGATATATGTATGTGTGTGTGTGTGTATATATATATAT
This sequence comes from Hydra vulgaris, assembly GCF_022113875.1. Classification (NCBI taxonomy): domain Eukaryota; kingdom Metazoa; phylum Cnidaria; class Hydrozoa; order Anthoathecata; family Hydridae; genus Hydra; species Hydra vulgaris. The sequence continues at coordinate 33,100,230 of NC_061159.1, read as the reverse complement.
ATATATATATATATGTGTGTGTGTGTGTGTGTGTGTGTGTGTGTGTGTGTGTGTGTGTGTGTGTGTGTGTGTGTGTGTGTGTGTGTGTGTGTGTGTGTGTGTGTGTGTGTGTGTGTGTATATATATATATATATATATATATATATATATCTGTGTGTGTGTGTGTTTGTGTGTGTATACTTTAAAAAAGTATTGAAATCATTAAAAATAAAAAAACTTTTAATAAACTGGTTAAAATTTTTAAAAAAGTGAAATTTTTTTTTTATTTTGTGTCTTTTTTAAAAACCTTAACACACATGCTTTAAACTGAAAAATTAGTAAAACTTGTAGATAATTCTAATATTTTTCACACTACTGTATATATACATATATTTTTTATATAGTTTCTAAAGCAATATATATTATTTCAACTTAAAAATAGAATTATACTATTATGAAATTAAGCTTTTTATTCATTTTTTGCTATATTTTAATGATATATAGTTTATTTTTATTCATTGTTTAAATAGGGTCTTAAAAAAAAGATAAAAGCTTCTGGCATATCTTAAAACAATTTTTATGTATTAAAAATTAAAGTTGTTAAATTTTTTTTACTTTGCAAGTATATTGTGCTAAAATGAGAAATGGAGAAAATCACTGAAATTTATACCTTTTTTTTTTTTGGTTTCAAAAATTACTGTGGAAGAAATGTTCTGTTGGAGAAAATAATTTGTTTCTATTTGTGCAATTTGTTTCTATACAGCATTTCTACAACTATTGGATACCAGCCTTGACAGATATTCACCATTTATTTAAAAAACAACTACTTTTGCATGGCATTGTTCACTTTTTCACAATCAAAAAAATGAAAATCATTTCAGCTTGAAATTTTTCAAATAAATGAGCTATTTTGCAATGTTTGCGATGTTACTTAGCAATGTTTCCACCTTAAGAAGTTTTTTGAAAATAATTTGTTGTTTTTTATTTAGATCTTTTAAATATTTTCTTTGAAAATAATGGCTGCTTCATAAAATTGCTGTTAATATTTTCTGATAATTTTTTAAGTAAATTAAGTCATTAAAAAATATTAACTTATTATTCATTTATGAGCTGCTTTGAAAAAAGGCCATGTAAAATTGAGCTTTTTAAAAAAAATCTTCTATTGGCCTTCTAAGCCAGCATGCTCCTGACCATGTCTTTTTATTTTTTATTTATTTTTGTAATGCAATGCTTGAACGTAACTATAAAATTAATTATTGTTTAGTAGACAAAAGAAAAACATGAAATTCCACTTCATTTGTTAAATTTTAAAAATCTTTTTTTTTAATTTCTGCTTAATCAATTTATACAAATGTCAATGGAGATAATTTTTATTTACTATTTGTATTATTCATTTACTATTATGATTTTTTGTACAGAGTTTGTGTTTACAAAACCTTTAATCTAAATCTTCGCATAGTATTTGTAGGGATAATGTTTTATTAGAGTTTAGTAATGAAATTTTTCTGAAACTAAATCTTTAACGAGTTTTTTTCTTCATTTCTTATTTGTCTTTTTTTCTCCATTAGTTTTTCAAAATTCTGAAAAACAAAATCTTTTTAGTGTTAATAGCCAGTTTTGTCAAACAGTCAAACAGTTTCGATTTTAAAACTTTGTTTTGTCAAACAGTACATGTTTTGTTTTCTGGAACAAATTTAGTTTTTAACTCTAAATAATTAAGAAGTTTGTATAAAGATGCAGTAAGTTGCTTACAGCAGTCCCCTGCAACATGCGTACAGCAACTGCAGGTAACCCACTATAGAGTTACAATTTTAATAAAGTTATTCACTACACTTTAGGTAAAAATTTATATAAATTTTTCATTGTGTTTGTTTTATAAACACTGCATCATGACATTTTATAAGAAACAAATTAGGTTATGCCAATGTCGCTGCAACAAATATTAGCAAATTTTACCTATGCTATATATAATTATTTGTCAATACCTTGTTTTAGAAATGCAATACAATTTTTTTTTTGCTTTAATTTTCACTTTTTTTATATATATATATAATGTAGTTTTTAATAATATTTTAAATGTTCAAAAATTTATAATAACAAACATATAACATAGATTTGCTTATTAAAAGCGGGAGAATGCATGAAAGTGAAGCACGAAAGGTTTTTCGTCAGATTATTGCTGGTGTTGAATATCTTCATTTGAAACGCATTGTACATAGAGACCTGAAGGTAACAATGAATTGTCAAACTTTTCTTGATCAATCAAACATATCTTGCTTAATCCTACTTTTTTTTAATAAAATTTTTTACTAGGCAGAAAATTTACTCTTGGATGAAGAAAGTAATATTAAACTTGCAGACTTTGGGTTCAGCAACATGTTTGAGGTTGGTGGGAAACTAAAGACATGGTGTGGAAGCCCTCCATATGCTGCACCAGAACTGTTTGAAGGAAAGGAATATTATGGTCCTGCCACTGATATTTGGGTAAATTGTTTACAAAGTTGATATAAATAGAGTTGATACAAGTAAATAAATAAACTTTTTAACTTTTGTTCATTGTTTAACAGTTATTATTAAATTATATAAACAATGCATATAATTAAATATCTGGTTTCAGCTTTAATTAAATAGAATTTAAAATGTAGTTAAAGTATTTTATTTTTTTTTTTTGCTCCTTTCTCTTATACTTGCATATTTGTTTATATTTAAAGACAAATTTTATATTTTAAATATTATTTGTGTTACTGCGCTATCAAAATATATTTCAAAAAATTTTAGAGTATGGGTGTAGTTCTCTATGTACTGGTATGTGGTGCATTACCATTTGATGGTCGCACCCTTCCTGATTTGAGACAGCGTGTTTTGACTGGGAAGTTTCGTATACCATACTTTATGTCTTCAGGTAATTATGATAATTTGTATTAAATTTATTCAATACTCTATGCATTTTTTTAATTACATATTTATAGCATAAACTTAAAAAAAAAAAATTATATATTTAAATATCTTACACATGGCATGGAATTACCAATAATGTTAAAAATGTTCCTCCAAAACACTTTTTGCACTCTTTTTTTAGTTTTTATAATGATATGACTATCATATTTTTAAAAACATTTAGCAATGTCCTGTTAGCAGCAACATGTGAGAAACAACATGTTGGCAACAACATGTTGGCAATAGTATTTTAGCAAAAGTATTTCAGCAATAACATGTTAAAGACAGCATGCTAGCAATAATTTTGAGAAAGTTATAATCATTTTAGGATTTACAAAAGAAATTCTGAATTTCAGAAACTGTATTGGAAGTTTTTGTTTACTCTGTTTCACAACAAAGATTCTAAAGTGTGTGAACCCAGATATCTTTAAAACTTGATGTGATAGAAGGAAAAGGGTTGCATATTTGAAATTAAAATGAGATATGCTACGAAACCAAAATCTCCATCAGGTTTTAATATAACCCTGCGCATACATTCATACATTCATACATACATACATACATACATACATACATACATACATACATACATACATACATATAAAGGTGAAAACTTGTTAAATAAGGAAAATTAATTGATTTCGAAATGCAGGCATGAAATTAAATTCCTCTCATCTTTTTTTTAAAATTGGTGATCAGCCAATATTTTGTTTTTCTTTGGTTGCTATCAAGTATGTCTTGATGGCGTCCAAAGAAAAACAAAATATTAGTTTTTTTTAGGATACTATAACACAGTATTTTTAATTTTTAGCTGGTTTTTTTGTTTTTGATTTTGTATTCAATGGCTGATGATTGCCTTATAGGCATGAAACTTAAAGTACGATAGAAAAAGTTGTTTATATATATATATATATATATATATATATATATATATATATATATATATATGTATATGTATATATATATACGATTCTTAATAAATCAGTACAATGTAAAATATATTTTAGACTGTGAAAATTTGATTCGACACATGCTAGTAGTTGATTTAAATAAGCGCTATACAATGACTCAAATAAAACAGCACAAATGGATTATTCAAGGTGAACCATATCAATTTCTTACAGAAGAAGATGAATTCGGCTTTGCACGACACCATGCTGTAAATGGATCATTTAATGAAACAGTTCTTCAGCAAATGGAAGCTTTGGGTGAAAATAGAGCTCAAGTTATAGAAGTATGTTTGCTATTTTATATATAGATAACTTAAATTGTCATTTACTCTGGATGCACAGGCAAATTAGTTGTAGTAGCAGCAGCAGCAACAGCTATTTGTGGTAATTGTAGTAGCATTAATAGTATTAGTAATGCAATTCTTTTTTTTTACTAGTACTTTTAGTAGTATAATATTTTCTATTACTAAATAGTATTAAAAATATTTCTTAAAAGCGTTGCTTTACATTACTTGTCATTGTTTTTTTGTTTATCTTTAACAAATTATTGATTAAAATTGAAGAAAAAACCTTCAGAGTTTTACTATAATAAAATAAAAGCACAGTTTTCTCTTTTAAGCAAATTGAAGTGAGTCTCATAACTAACTTTAATTATTAAGGTTTTATCATTTTTGATTACAATTACTTTAAATATTAAATGTAATAGTTTTTAAGTCTTTTACATAATCATAGTAATATCAGAAATATCACTTTATCTATATCAGAAGTACTTTATAAGTTTATCTTTATTTATAAAATAGTGATAATTAGGCTTTTTGACTATTAAATGAATAAAAGTTTTTTTTGTTATATAAAATATTAAAAAAAAATAATTAGTAGTTATACATTTTTATAATTATAAACAATTATGAGTAACTTTTGTATATTTTTCAGTGATTTTTGAATATTTTCATTTTATTATTTTTCAGTGATTTTTGAATATAATATTTTTTTATTTTTTTATTTTTTTAGTGTGTTAATAACAGTATGTTTAATCAAACTTACGGTTTGTATCATATACTGTTGGATAAACATTTAAAAAACCTAAAAGAAACTTCCGTTAATGACAGAAGCCCAGACACACATAAAGAATTTAATAATCTTAAGTTAATTCAAGAGAAGACCGCTTGTGATGTCAATCAGTTTGAATCTATTGAACCACAGGAAATTGAGATTGAAGAAGGTCAACCAAGTGCAGCGGAATTAGCTCGGTATTTTTCAAAAAGGCGTGGTACAATAGCTGTTTCACATATACCAGATTCACGTAAAACTTTAAAAAATGACACAGAAAAAACATCTGAACTTTCGACATATAGGTCTCCGTCTCCAATATATTGTGAAAGAGAACAATTAAATTATAAAGAACAGCATTTACCTCGTCCTGCAGTTCTTCAAGTTCGTCCAGAATTTAATCGTCGTGCTTCAGATGGTGCAGCCACATTGCAAAATAGTATTGCTCAATTTAATTTGCTTCATAGCAAAAAAAATAATAAATCTCATAATAAGGAGAGCACTGAAAACCATGATAGTCTCATTGAAGTCCCTGAAAATGATAATACAGGCTCAGAATCTGATGGGGAACCAGACTTTGAAGCAGTGCAAAAATATATGCGGTCCCGTGGCAGTAGACAGAGGCATACTTATAATTGTATATTAGAACCTACAGTGGAAGAGCATAATATAGATTCTTTTAATGTAATTCCACAAATATCCGTAAAAACAAAACGTGTTTCTGGAAACACAAAAGCTAGGGACCGGGAGCGTACTAACCTAACACCATATCTTCCTCTGAGTCCTGAAGCAAGATCTCGATTGTCAAATGAAAGACGTTTATCTGAGGGAGCACTACTCTTTACAGATAAAAAAAAATCTGAAGATTCCGAAAATATGTTGAAACAGGTGCGTGAAGAACATAAGAAATTGAGAGAACAATATTGTGACAATCAAGCGGTTACACATTCTCTCCATCCACCTAATTGTTATCCCTTTCCTTATTTTCTGGATGATAAAACTTCTGAATTATCGCCACCTGACAATCCTGATGTCAGTCTTGCCACATTGCAAAAACAGCAGGAAGAAGCTTGGGAAAATCTTCATGTTCAACACCTTGTCCAAAGAAAGTTTCTTGAGAAACAAATGGAAGAGAATGAAAAACAACTTTTTCTATTAGCAGCTGAAAGAGAAAATATGCAATTAGAAAGCCGATTCTTTGATTCCGATTTTCTAGCTAATCAAAACAATTCTTGTTCAAATGATAATTCTTCAGATTTAAATTCAATAAACGAAACTGAACTACCTAATGAAATGATGAAACTAAATTTAAAAGTTTCTAACGGTGTTTCGGCTTTAGGAATCAGTAACTATCAGCCCCAACTTGAAACACTAGATCCTTCAAACCCATCAGCTACCATGGAAATTGATACTCATTCACAACCACAGTTCAGATATAACAATATTAGTTTGTTCAACAGCTCCTCGCCGCCTCGTTTACACGATTCTAATTTAAACACACATTGTTTACGTACTTTACATACTAGCCATCCTTTATCAAATAGTAATGAATTAGTTTGGAACAATAATGTAGACGGAAATGAAGAATTAAAAAATGAAAAGGATTTAAAACGTGGCCGTTTATTGAAAACACTAAGTGTGGACATGACTTCCGCACTTGGTATAGAGGAAATAGTTGCGGCTGTAAAACATTGTTTAGATTGTCGACCTGAGATTGATTATAGTCAGTCTGACAGTTATTTTTCATTGTATAAAAAAGGCGTTCAAGTGGAAATCGATATTCAACCTATTTGGAATGGAAGCCTTCTTAGTGGGGTAAAAATGCGTCGTGTAGGCGGCGACAAGTGGGCATATAAAAAAATGCGTGATGATATTCTTTCTGGTTTGTGTTCGTTGTTAGAATGTGAATGAACTTAAACTAGTATTCCTGCTATTTTAGAATTAGTATCTTTGCTATATTTGAGTTATCGATAGCGGTGATTAGCGAATGTTGCAGTTCCATTTTATGCATACCATGAACAACGGTCAAACAACGATGGTGAAATCAGAAACGTGATAATGGAAGATGGTTCATATCACATTGCATTGATATTTATTTTCAAGTGATTTTTTTTTTTCGAATTTTGCTGAATTTAAAAATATTGGCTTAATTCATTAGAAGACTAAAATTACTTTCAATCAATTGGATTAAATATTTTTTTGCCAAGAGTTTTATTTATCACAATCAAATTATTTTGCAAAACAGAGTTACGCGAAAACTCAATGTAAAAAGTTGTTTTCTACGTTCGTATTTCCTGTTATTTGAAGTATTAGAATTATAAGACATTTTCGATGGTCTTTAAACAATAAATCAGTCTTTGTAATTCGCGTATCAAACAGCTTAGGCATAGCATGTTATAATGTCTTGTTTCTGAGCGTTTAAAGCAATTTCATTTACTGACAGGGTGTATCATACATTATCGTGTAACATACAGCTTGTAACATACATTGTATATGTTTTATATAGATTTATATTATTTATTCATCTTTTTTTTCTCTATAATTATTTTATGCTGTAAGTTGAAAATTTTAAAAAAAATGTCTTTAATTTTGAAATTATGTTTATAAACAATAACTTTCACCCTTAAATTTATGTATTTTTTATTTATTTTTTTAAGTTATTGTTTTTCAAAAATTGAAAGCATTCTTTCTATACTCGAATCCTCTTTAAATTTTTTAATTTTTTTTAATCATTGTTTTTTATTCAATATTCTGCAAATGTTATATATAAAGAATATTATATATGAATGTTAGACATTAAATAACAAGAAAATAAGTCACTTTTTAATTTTTGTTTATTTTTTTTAACTAGTCCAATTTTAAAAAATAAAAATTTTAGGAATTTTTAATGCGAGAAACAATTCATTTGTGTGTGTGTGTGTGTGTGTGTGTGTGTGTGTGTGTGTGTGTGTGTGTGTGTGTATAAGAGCCATGGCGCAGTGGTAGCGCACTTGCCTCAGAAACGTAAGATCCGTAGTTCAAACCCCACCCCTAGGCAAGTTTTGCGACATCGGCTGAGAAGGTGGCGTAAACTTCCTATTAAATGCTCTTCCGCGGTGCTCTGTGAAAAGACCGTAAGGACTTCTTGGGGCACCTTAATAAAAACTTTATATATATATAAATATATATATATATAAAATTTTCGCCCTCGCTCTTCCCCACACGTGAGGGCAACAAGTTGATAAGATATTTTTTGTACTATTTTTAACTAAACTTACATTCATCGATAAATTTTTAAATTTCATAGAAAGATATTTTAGCATTCAAAAATTGTTACCATAAAATGTTTGAACGCCCACTTCAATTTGAGGGGGTTTCAAATTTTAAATAGAAGGAGGCGTGAACTTTCTGGTTAAATGCATTTCCGCGGTGCTCTGTGACAAGACCGTTAGGACTTCTTCGGGCACCTAAATAACAAATAAAAAATATATAAGTTAGCTCCATGCCTGGTAGTTAATTATCTCAAAGACCAAAAAATGCTGGATCCGCCCTGTTTTCTCCACAACCCACACTGTGCAGAGTTTAGCAAAAAAGTCAAAACGAAAGGTCGATTATTGACTTTTGCAATCACTTGCAATTAAAATGCGCAGGTAAATGGCAAAGAATGCACTTGATAAATTTTTATATACCTTTTAGGACGCCTCAAAATCTAAAAGTTGTTAAAATATGGGTGAAAAACGTGAAATATTTGTAAATAATGGCAATGCAGCTGTGATATTTAGAAATAATATGTTCGGCCGTGGCGCAGTGATTACAACACTTGCTTTATAAGCAGGAGATCCAGGTTCGAAGCGAGCTCGGAGACATATTCGCGTTAGGTTAGGGAGGAGGCGTGAACTTCCTGGTTAAATCCCCATCATCGGTCCTCTGTGACAAGACCGTTAGGTCTTCTTGGGGCACCTAAATAACAAAACAAAAAAAAAAACAAAAAAAATTATTCTTAAGGTATTTTAAAATATTTATACATATTTACCTATAGTTTTATAATTATTTTAAAAAATAAGGGTTTTTAATTTTATAGCAAGTTTTTTACATTTTAAAGACATTTTAAAAGAAGATTTTTAACGATTTTTCATATAAAAAAACCTTGTAATAATGGATTTCAGTGTTAGTAGTATTACTTTGAGATGAAATTATCTTAGAAGCATGTTTTTTTACTTTAATTAATACTTAATGATAAAGATTCTCTACCTTCACTTGTCCAAAGCCTCCCTTCCCCACCTTTTCATTTCCCCGGTCGCTGCGCGTAGTCAAAGATTTTCATCCACATATTTAACAAACTATAAATACCAAATTTTGAAAATTTAGCAAAAAAATTACGTTACAAAGTTATATATGTAGTTTGCTAAAATATATTTTTTATTAAAATCATTATTTTTAGTAAATAAATAACTATTCGAATATTTGAAATCTTTTTTTATATCTAATGTATGGATCAGATGTATGAAGTGTCTTCTCCACATCTCATATTAAACAGCTTTTGAGTATTTGGAAATAAGAGTAGAAAAAAACAAACTAAAGGTAAAGGAGAAGAAAACATTGGTTCAGAGATTAAAGGAGAAGGTTAGTTTGATAGTGGATTACCTAGATATGGCAGATCTGGAACATTCAACAATGGTAAAACAGCAGGACTTTTATGTTTTTTTAAATTAACCTTTTCTTATGATTTTTATAATTTAAGTTAAAATATAAATGATTTATAAAATATTTAAAATAAAAATGTTTCCAGGATTATTCTGTTTCGACTTGAATAGTCGGTATCGATGAGGAACTAATCAAGCGTTTGTACATCATACTATGTACTGTCTTCTATTTGGAAGTGTTAAATCCTGAGGCTCAGGTGATCTATTGCAAGACAGCCCAACGTTTTGTTCATCTATTTTACTTTGTTCCCTTGTGTTATATGCCACTGTTATATACTTTCTGGAGAAGCACAGAAAAATAAAGATGTAAAATACTTCAAAGGATTTTTTGCACTTAAACTTTCTAGAAAAAAATAAATCCTGGATTTAACGAGAAGACTTCTGTGTAGTTTAAATCAGTGATCAGCTTGCTGCGAAGAAGAAGTGCGAAAAAAAAAGCAGAATTGCTTCATTCCAAAGTAGTCAAACTTCTACTTGTAAAAAATTTGTAACTTATATGAACTTGTTTTGTTTCTTTAATTTCTAAGTTCAAAAAAATGTTTTTATATATAGGATGCTAATAAAATGTAATTTGACTCTTAAAAATAATATAGTACCAATGGCGCAAAATGCATTTTTTTTTGGTGTTGTAGTTTAACACTTTCAGACGTTGCGTAAACTTTAAACTTAAGTATGTTTATGCTAATGTCAAATGATAATAGTTGGCAAAAAATTGCAGTGGTTGCAGCCTGTGAATAAAAATATTCCAAAAATTTATTCCCCTTACCCTAAAAATTAAGGCAATGAGTTAATAAATAAATTTGTTTATTATTTGATACTAAATTCAACTACAGGTTTTAAATTTTATGGAATAATCTTATAAATTTTGAAAGTCTAAACTCTCTCTAAACTTTATTTGCTAACTAAATAAAGTTTAGAGAGATGTAATTGCTCGGTGTAGTTAAAGCGATTCTAAAGTATTATAGCGTCGTCAATATAGGTCGGAGTTCTAACATTTTTTGTGAAAATTGATAGAAATGTTGTGTCTTGACAATTATATTCAATTGATACTAAAATAGATTAGAATTAGGATCTATAGTAGAGTTAGACACTTTTACAAAAAAAATTAATTAAAATTAAGTTTACAATGCTGAGCGGAATTGATCTAAAGACTCAAAAATGTTGTGCTCTAGATTCACAGGGTAATAAAAAAGTTTTTAAAATTACCTATAAAAAAAAAAAAAAAACTTCTTTTAACATTATAAAAACTTTAAGAAAAAAAAATTATAACACCTGAAGCTCTTGCTTAGACATAACAAGCTGATAAAATCATGTTAATTCCAAATAAAAGAATTTCAATAATTTATAAAATGTTTTAAATACACCAAGCGGTCATAATTTAGCTCAGAAAGATTATTCTGTGAAACTTAAAACCTGCCATTATAGTATAATATTGTGAAAATAAAAATCATTAACTCAATTGCACTTTTACATTCATACACTTTTGAGGTTAGAAGGTCAACTTTTTGGTGCATTTTTGTTCTCACATTTGAATCACCTCAATTTTTTGAAAAAAAGTGCCATTCAACATAAAAATAAACATAATTAAGTTTGCACAACGCCAGAAAGTGTCAAATCTGCAACATACATATAACATACAAACATATGTTGCATGTCTAAATATATATGTAATTGCAGTCAGGAAATTAAATCTGGGTATATTCGGTCTTTAGAAGTGGTTATGACCGTCTCAATGGTCAGTTTAGGGGTGTTTAAGCGTAGTCCTGGAATGTTCCGATGGTTTTTTATTAGATGAGACATGTTATATGTCTAAATATAGGTAATTGGGGTCAGAAAATTCAAGTCTGTGCATAGTCGGGCTTCAGAAGTAGTCATAACAGCTCAAGTATTCATTTTAGGGGTGGTCAATAGTGCACCTGGATTATCCCGATAGTTTTTCAATTAGATAGGACACGTTGTACGCTTAATATAGGTAATTGAGACCGAGGAATTCAAATCTGGGCATATTATGTCTCTGGAAATGATCATATCTTACAATGGGTCATTTTAAGTGTAATCAAGCGTGGCCCTGAAATATTCTGATGGTTTTTTAATTACATGGGACAGTTGTATGTCTAAATATAAATAAATATGGTTGGGGAATTAAAATCTGGGAATATTTTGTTTCCAGGAGTTGCTAGATTTAGTCATGGGTTGTCAAGACAGTATTTTCTTTATTTTGATTTATTTTATGTACTTAATTTTTTTGATATTGTGAATATAAACATATAACGTACAATAAAATTAAACTTTGTTGACATAATTTTTTTTAATAGATAAGAATCAAGGAAAATATGCAATGGTAGTATACAACCGCCTGGTTTTTAGTGTTTTTATTTTTTATATTACTTGTTGACTTAAAAGTTATTACTTATTGATTAAAAGTTATTAAACAATCTAATATAAAATGAGTTCCACTAACAAGAATAATATAGCAATTAATATTGAAAACTTAGCGTCTCCAGTTTTAGCCTTTTATAATCTCCTCGCTTTATCAACCGTCATGCGGTAAGCAAATTAACTTTCATAATAGCCTTAGAACGCAAATGAGTATTCAGAATAAGCATTTTTTTTTCTCTGGTGATTTAAACTTGGATACAATGTGTTATAAAAAGTTTGTAAATACAAAAAACTTTTTTAATTTATTACTTGAATTTAACATTATATCTACCATTTTTAAGCCTACGCGTATTACAAAAACTACCTCGTCCGCAATTGATAATATTTTACCTAATTATTTGTAGATACTCATTTTGAATCAGGTACTTTTATTACAGATTTCTCTGATCATTTTCCTATTTATCATATTGCGCACGGAGTTTCATCTAAAGGTGAGTTTCATCTAAAGGTTTCTCAATCCTGTGAAAACACGGATGAGTGGAAACTCACCTTAACGACGGTAATAAAAAAAAATTTGTTACTAAAAGAAATCTTTGTTTTAAAAACCTTGATAAATTTAAAAAGAAACTGTATGAAGAGCGACGGGAAGATGTCTATTTCTCTGCAGACCCCAATTGGGCGTTTGACAATTTTCAAATATTTTTCAAAATGTTTATGACAATATTGCCTAAAATTAACCAATAAATTATGCCAAAAATTAACCACTGAAATAAAAAACAAACAACTTAAAAACCCATGGATGAAAAATAATTTGATAAAATCATCAAAAAGAAAACAAAAGCTTTATATAAAATTTCTAAAATCTAAAAAAGGAAAATGACAAAAATGCGTACAACTCATATAAAAGTTTTATCAAAATATCTTTAAAAAAGCTAAAATAAAGTACTATTCTAACCAGCTGGATAAAAATAAGTTTGATACCAAGAAAACTTGGTCTATTGTAAAAGAAGTAACTGGAAGAGAGAAAAAAAAATCTCTTGCTTACCAAAAAAAGTAGTTATTACCATCAAAACTACAACAAGTGAAATAGATATATGTCAAGAATTTAACAAATATTTTGTTAATGTCGGCGCCTCGCTTGCATCTAACATTATTCAGTTAACTAAAGTGTTTGATGAATACTTGGGAGAGAAACCCGCGACTAGCATATCTAATGAAAAAATAAAAAAAAACGAATTTAACAAAGCACTATTTGAACTAAAGCGTAACAAGTCATGTAGATATGACGACATTACCAATAATGTAGCTATCTATGTTATGGATAGTATAAGTAAACCATTATTTTATTTAGTAGCATTTTCATTTGAGAATAGTGTATTTCCTGATAAGTTAAAATCAGCCAAAGTTCACCTAGTTTTTAAAAATGGTGATTGTTCTTCTGTTTGCAACTACCACCCTAAATCACTACTCCCTGTCTTTTAAAAAATTTTTGAAAGAGTGATTTTTAATAGAACTTATGATTATACGACATTAAATACACTTTTATACAAAAATCAATTTGGATTTAAGTGATACTGCTCTACTGAACATGCTATTATTGAACTTTCCAATAAAATAGCTATGTCTTTTGATAAAGGGGAACAAGTACTAGGAGTATTTATTGATCTCTCTCAGACATTCGATACTATTGATCACGGAGTTTTGCTTTTAAAGTTAAAGCATTACGGCATTTAAGGCCTAACATATAAGTGAGTTTAAAGTTATTTTTTTAATAGAAAACAGTTTGTTGTCCTGGAGGAGTCAGGAGCTCTTGATATTGTTTGCGGAATCTCACAGGGATCAACTTGGAACCTTTATTACTTTTAATATATGTTAATGATATGAATAAAGCTTATCATAAAATATAGTCAATTATGTATGCAGACGATACAAATTTATTCTACAACAATTCTGATGTAAAAATGTTCGAAACAATGAACACTGAACTAGAAAGCTTTAACCAATGGTTTATAACAAATAAATTATTATTAAATTGTGAAAAAACAAGTTTTACTCTCTTCCATAAAATAAGACAATCAACTAATCTTCCGTTAAAGTTACCAAAACTGTCAATCAATAAAAATGAAATAAATCGAGTAAATCGTACAAAGTTTTTGGGAATAATATTTGATGAGAACCTATAATGGCAAAAACATATAGTCTCATTGAAGGAAAAATATCTTCTGCTATAGGTGTATTATATAAATCTAGGGACTTTCTTGATTATAAATCACGCAAAATGCTTTACTTCAGTCTTGTTCGTTGTCATCTCTCCTAAGCTAATATTGTTTGGGCTAACACACACAAAACTAAACTATTAAGATTACAGAGCCAACAAAACCACGCATGTAAAGCAGTTAACTATTTAAAGAGATTAGAAAACCCTTCCCCAGTAATGAAAAACATGAATGTGTTAAAAATAACAGAATAAAAAATTTGAAAAGCACTTTCTCTTTTAAACGACAAATGAAATTGCATCTCCTTCTGACATATATTTAAGTATGTTTGTATATGTGTGTGTGATTATGTGTATATGTATATATGAGAATGTATGCATATATGAGTTGTTATTCTTCACGTAGTAATTTTCAGAAAAAATATTTTATTTTAAATTTATTAAAGCCATGTGGGCTTTAAATGTTATTGTAAAGTGGCTCTATGAAAAGATTGTGGTGATACCAGTCATCCGTATCTTCTTTGAGCCCCTGTCTATTTTATATATATTCTTTGTGTAACGTAAAAGTTTCATTGTAATTTTATTATTTTATTAATATATAAACAGCGAAATATATTAATAATAATAATAATAAAACAAAATCTAGGTGATGACATACATCATACATACATCAAGAGTTCATTGGCCTCGTCGGGTTAATTGGAGTCTTTGACTTTTCTTTGACTCCTCCTCATTCTGGTAACCTTAGTATCGTAGCTGAAAAGCATTTTCATCATAAGCCTAGTAAATTTCATTGTATAGCACCCTCTGTTGTTTTAGTGTAAAACATTAAAATTAGCGAGTATGAAATTTTTTTTTTGTATGTATTTAGGTGCTCCCAGAAGTCCTTACGGTCTTATCATAGAGCACCGCGGGAGAGCATTTAACGGGGAGTACACGCCTCCTTCTGTACCAATGTTGCTTATTGGGCTGGGGCTGGCGTCGAACCTGGAACCTCTGGGTTCTGAGCCAGAACTCTAACCACTGGGCCACGGCTGCTCAAATGATTATTATTCGCAAAGAATTTATCGTTTTCTCATTTTTTAAGTTTATTTAAATGAACAAAAAACATTTGAACCATTTAAAATACAATTTCCTAATGGCATCTTAGAAAATGGCATCTTAGAAAAGTTATTTAGACGACAGTAAAATAAAATGTACTTGATGATGTAATTTTCTCGCTTTTAACACAACGAGATATTAAAAATCTTTTAACCTCGTAAACAAACTAAGTTCTCTTTAGTAAACTAAGCTCTTCTTTTTACATAAATGAAAACTCTTTGTATAAATAAATACAAATAATACATTTTCTCTTCCATAAACCATCTTTTTACACATGTTCACATAAACTTAACACAATACAATAATCCACAAAACTGTACATTAAAAAGCCGCTAAAACATAAGAAAAATAATCACTAATAAAAAAACTATAAAATCACATAGTCGTCATAGAATGTTCCATAACTTTCCGCAACAACATTGCAACAACGTTGCAACAACATTGTAACAACATTGCAACAACATTGCATTAAGTTTTAACATGATTTTAATGATTAAAAATCTAAAAGCGTTTATTTAAGTCTTTTAAAGCAAAATGTATGATTGGATATCATTTACAATAAAAAACTTTGTACCTGCTGCGCTCAGCTGAGCTCAAAAAATTTAGTTTTAAATTTTTAATATAAATATGAAAGTGTAATTTAAAGTTGATCAAATGTACGTTATAGTATTTTCTACTTGTGTGAAGGTGTTAAAAAAATAGTTGCGCAGGGGTTTTATTGAAAATCACTTCGAAAAAATGCAAGCGAAAAAATAAGTTTTTACATTTCTTCTTCTTATTTCAATATATGATGTCTTTGGACTAATATATATGGTTAAAAAATAAAAATGTATTAAAATTGCTTTGACTTATCTAAACTGTAAATATATTATCTAAACTGTAAATACATCTTTGATTTTTTTAATTTGTTCGATATTTGAAAGGTAAAACACCATTTTAATGGTAAAATTGATGTACTCAGCTCAAATATTATAGAACGGAAAAAATTGTATCAGTTCTAGAGTGCTGGGGGTCTCTAGATTACATTTGTAAAAAGAAATTAACCCAATATAGAAATTGGTTTTAAGGGGTTTTGCTCACCTATATCCCACTGTGCACTGTACAGCGCGTCGTTCAGAGTGGTCAAAATTCAAATTCGATGAAATTGAGAAATGGATTCCCTGACCCTAAAAACATATTATTAAATGTATAATATGATTATATTTTGATATTTTCTATTTTTGTTAATTTTTGTTATATTTTTTTATATGTGCAACCTCTCTTTTGATGAAAACAACAGCAGTGGCACA
The DNA here is from genome assembly GCF_022113875.1 of Hydra vulgaris. Classification (NCBI taxonomy): domain Eukaryota; kingdom Metazoa; phylum Cnidaria; class Hydrozoa; order Anthoathecata; family Hydridae; genus Hydra; species Hydra vulgaris. The sequence continues at coordinate 33,083,648 of NC_061159.1, read as the reverse complement.
ATCGTTGGAATGCTTACTTCGGATTCATATTAATTTAAATTTTAGTATGATCATTAAAAATTTTGAATAAATAAACAAAAATTGATGAGGGATTATTTATTAAAACGATAAGTGTCATAATAACTACAGACCAAGCGTTTAACTAAACAAGAAATAAAAATTTACCGGTTTAAACTAATTCGGGTTCATACTCCTTCATTTAAGTTTTTGACAGTATAAAATGTAATAGAATGAATTTAGTACAATAATTTTTGGTTTTGGTAAATTTTTAAAAATTTGTTATTTTTTATGAACACAGTTAAACAAATAGTTAAAAGAAATTAAATAAAGTTATTAGTTTCCATTTTTACATAAATTAAATGTTGATATGAGTCACTAATGTTAAAATATCTTTAGTAGAGAGACCAAAAGTGATTGTGTTTCACAATGAAGGTTATTCACAGCGTCAAATTTCATCTAAAACAGTATATTTGAAGACTGTTGTTTAGAAAGAAAAAGTTTAGAGAAACTGGTTCCCTTGAAGATAAAAAGAAAAGTTGTAGACCTCCTAAGCTAGCAAAAGATGACGTTAAATATTTAAGAACCCTTTCTTTAAGAAATATGAAAAAACATCAATCAAGTTAGCAAAGGGCATTAACACAACAACTGGGGAAAATATCATCTCTTCTTGTATTCGAAGACACCTATTCAAATCGGGATTAAGAGGGTGTGTTGGAATTCAAAGGCTATTATTACGGCGTGGCAATAAAGAAAAACGACTTAAATATGCAAAGCAACATAAAGATTGGATCCAGGAAATGTTTAATCGAGTTCTGTACACCGATGAGTCCAAATTCGAAATTTTTGAAACGAAAAAGACACCAATATTTTTGAAGGAGAATTGAAGAAGCCTATCAGCCCGAGAATTTAAACTCTATTATTAAACACGGAGGATGATCTTTACAAGTTTGGGCCTGTTTATCTTCATCTGGAGTAGGTGATTTGATCAAAATTGACTCACCGGGGGAACGTTATATAGATATCTTAAATCACCATGCTGTACCATCCGGAACGACACTATAAGTCTTAATTTAGTTCTGCTGCAGGAAAATTACCCAAAACATTATTCCCGATGGTAAAAAATTATTTAAATGAAATGGCAGGGAAAGAAGTACTGGAATTGATGACCTAGCTCCCCAGACCCCAGATTTGAATATTATAGTGCATATTTGGAATTACCTGGACAGAAAGAAGTTCGAGCATGCTCCCCGAAATGCTGAAGAATGTTTTGAAGTACTTTAAAAAGAATGGTACAACATATCTTAGGATTTTATAACTAATTTGTATGAATCTATTCCCTAACGAATATCGGCTGTAATTAAAAGGAGAATATAGTAGATATTAAGAGTTTTTTATTAAGTTTGACATTAAAATGTTTGTTATTGTTCCATATTATTTGTAAAATGCATGTGTTTCAATAAATTTATGATATAGATCTACCAACTTAAATATTAGAGAAGAATTCTCCGGGATTTTTTGAAAAAATGTGTTTGGTCTAAAGCATATTCACAGTACAGTATCTCTGTTACATAAAATAATATTGATTAAAATCTTGAAATTCAATGCTTTTGTTTCAAAAAAAAAATTAATTTTTAAGAAAGATACAAAACGAGAGATTGTCAACCCAAATACGTAGAGCGGGGCACATCGGTACAGTGAAGCATAAGCGGGACAGTTATGCCTATAGCCTTATATCTCACCTAAAAAAAAAAAATTATTTCAAAATTTTTTTTTGATAAAATATTTTAAATTATTGTACTTCATTATTGTGAAAAATATTTTATTTTAGAAATACCATAATCCATTAAAAGTACCAAAGCGCATCAGTAAGTTTGCGTATTTTCTTAAGCGATACAATGACAAAATATTTATCTTGAACTATTGCTAATTTGCTTTATTTATAAAGAATTTATATTTTCAAACAGTATTTTTTTATCCTCTTTTAGAATCTGGTTTTAAAATAATATCTAAAATTTAACTTTTTGAGTTATGTTAATTTAACTAAAATGACTATTGTGGGCATATCGGGAGAACAAGTTATTTATATAATTGACTATATTACTACCATTATGTGATACTGTTTACAATATGATGATTTTATTTATAGTTTAAAATATAATTTTTCTTATTTAGAAAAGCAATATTTGTGATGAAATCAAGCAAATTTTTCTTTTTACATCTTAACGATTTTTAATTGTGTTTAATGTAAACAAATATGGTAAGAAATTATATATCAATCATCCAAAATAGAATGAAATGCAGTTTAGCTGTGAGTAAAAAGGAACTTAGAACTAGAAAAACTGCTGATACATATGACATATTTATGTTTGCTTTACATTGGCATAATAAAGCCAGCTCATCAAAGATGTTGCCAAATCGTTTCAGGATATTTTTTGTGTGCTTTATGTGATCCGTGATAATTTTTGTTTAATTTTAAATTCGACAGTAGTTACCAATTTAATAATATATGGGTTATGGCAGGGGCGGATCCAGATCATCAAGTAATTTTATTCTTTAATTCTAAATAAACTACTTTAACCAGTGTAACTATGAAACGACGTCATATATTAGTATCTCAGTAGTCCATGTTTAAAATTTGCGCGGCACAACTAAAAAAGTTAATTACCATGGTTTTTATTTTTGCTAATAAAGCATTGCAACACATTTTCTTTTTATTATTTTATTTTTCAGTTAGTTTTTAATTGATGACGCAATTTAATATTTTATTATTAACTTGATATTAGTCATGCTTTATGTATATGTTCAATATAAAGTGCAAATAAAATATTTGATATTAGTAATTGCTTCAAATATTCAAAGTGAAATAATAAGCTGAACGTTAGGGATAGCCGAAATATATAAACATTCAATAAGGTTTTTGGTTTCGCAACATACTATTTTTTTAATGTTTTTCTGTCTTGTTCTCTGAAATTCTTTTAAATAATTATTTCTACAATTATCTCAGTTAATCTTATTGTTTTTTATAATTTTAAATTAATAAATTACCTAATACAAACTTTTTAAATTAATGAAATAGTAGTTTTAATAGAAACCATTTATTCAGCAGGTAGCAGCAATTCATTTGAGTATATTGAATCATTAAGAATAGTTTTTGATTAAAAGTTATCGACTTAAACGACTATTAAACTAAATAGTAAAAAAAAAATTACTTTCAAAAACAGTTGTTTTAAACAATCAGTAGTTTAGATTCATTCTTTATTTGAAGAAACAAAATTTTGTTGAAATACCTTCAAGTAGTTTTACTGCTACTGTTAAGGATACTAAAATAACGAATGAACTCAAAACCGCATCAGTAACACTAACGGAAATTAGTATTAGTTTTTCTATTCAACATGTTGAACGTGAGAAATCAGAACTAAAAGACGAAGACATAAACGGAGAAAGGCAGAAAAGGAATGATATCTCACTTGACATAGTTATGCCTGTTTCAGAAAATGAACACATTTTAAGTGAGCCTCAACCTGACTCTGCAACCATTAAAATTAGCTAAACATGTTTAAGTCAGATTTCAAATGTTGGGTTTATTAATGACATTGGAAACTTAACTATAAAAAACCTGTTAGAACTTCCATGGAAACCATCAACTGACTACAAAATACCGCATTCAGTCAACATTAAGAAAAATAATCAAGAAAAGCGATATATTAATCATCCAGAAAAATACGAATGGTTGATATATTCAGATAATGGGTCTATACTGCAAATATTGTGCATTATTTTTATACCAACAGACTGCAGGATCTCACATACAAGTTGAATTTCAGAAGCTAGTGAAGCCAGTGGCGTAGAAAAGTCGCGAAAGTTGTGGGGGGGGGGGCTAAAAACATATATTAAAAAGGAAAAAGTTCCTTATTTTTATATGATACAGCAAAATAGATAAAAATGATCTATTTATTCAACTATTTATCACACGCAACGTGATTAATCATCTTTATAACGCGATTAGTCATCTTTTACCAGCACACATTTATTTAAAAAATAGATAAAATGCGATCGTTTCTTAAACAGTTTTATGGACTTTATTTTTCCGTGGTAATGTTTTATTGTGATTAAGTCATTGCAGACTGAAAAATGATAATTCCGCTGTTACTATTATAAAAAAATTTTTATAACTGTTTAGGAAGTAGGGAAGGGGGGCTAAATGCAGTGTCCGCCCCCCAGTGTTTTAGTTAACGGGGCTATCGCCCGCTCCTACACCAGTTCCTGTTCCTACACCAGTGAGTTGAGCAACCATTACAGGTGTTTGCTAAACTGTTTGGCAAGGACAGAGATCTAAAAAGTCACGAAAAAGCAACATATTACCAGGAAGCTGTTGAATAAAGAAGGTATTTTTTAATAAAACTAAAATAAACCAGCAATATATATTGTAAACAGAGTAAACACTCAATGGATTCAACAGGTTTAGAAAACTGTCAACAATGGGCACCTATTGTTGAAACAATGATATTTTTAGGAAGACAAAATATTCTCTTTAGAGGCCTTAGAGAAGCATGTTATTATATTTTATTATTTATTTTATTAGACAGACTTAGACAGACAGACTTATTATATTAGAATGAGACAATGATGGTTCTGATGTGATCACAAATTAAGGTAATTTTAGAGAGTTGCTAAAAATTAGAGTAAAATGTGGCAATATAAATTTAGAAAATCATTTGAAAACAGCTAGAGCTTCTGCAACATACATTAGCAAAACTATACGAAATGCTTTAATTGAATTAATTGAGTGGAGAAGAAATATGTGAACAAATTGTGAGTTGTGTTAGAGAATCAAATTATTATGCTTTTATGTTTGACGAAACAACTGATGCATCACGTCAATCACAAATTACAACAATATTACGCTATTTAATGCCTTATGGATCAGTTCGAGAAGATTTTATTGGATTTGTTGATTTGCATGATCAAAATCATCAAACTAAAAGTAATGCATCTATTTACAATGAAACTTTTATTGACGGCAAAGTTATCGGCCAATCGGTTATAAAAATATTTAAAAAAAAAGGAACATTTTTCTTTAAAAAAATGTGTCAGTGTGGGAACAGATGGTTGTAGTGTTATGACGTCATTGCAAAACGGAGCGGTAGTTGAAATTCAACAAATTGCGTCAAATGCTGTTTGGTGTTAATGTTATAATCATGCTTCAAATTTAACTTTATCCAAAAGTTTGAACTTACAAGCAATAAGAAATTGTTTGGGGGTTACAAGCAAAGTTGTTACTTTTTTCAATGCTTTTGTAAATTGGAATTTTACTTTTAAAAAAAAAGCTAAATTCACAACTGGTTTCACTCTGTGAAACACGATGGGTTGAAAAACATAATGCTTTGCTGACGTTTTGTGTTGAGCCTCCACAAATAATTAATGCACTAGACAATATATCTAAATAAACTGACACAACCTCTTCATAAAAAGCAAGAATTTTATTATTATCAATTAAAGAAAGTGATTTTTTGTGTTTTACTAGTTTGAACATTTGGATTAAATCACCCTACCTTATTCTGTTTTTTAATGAAGGCAATTTTAGTTTTAAATTTCTTTCTTCATAACCATAAATAACTAGACTTTATATTTTGGTCGCTCTATTTTAAACTTTTTTAAGTCTATTAATTTCTCTTTTCCGATGGGGATTCCAAATAACTGCTCCATACTCGAGATGGGGACGAACTAACGACTTGTATAATAAGCTGATAATATTTTCATCTATAAATTCAAATTCATGTTTAATTCTTCCAATTTGTTTATTTGCTTCATTAATTGCATAGAGTATATGGTGACTCCAATCAAAATCATTTGAGATAAAAATACCAAGATCTTTTTAAACTTTTATTTTCTCTAGTAACTTCGTCAATTTTACATTTATATTTAGGTTTGTTATATTCTTAAATCATTACTTTACATTTTTGCAAGTTAAAATTTATTTGCCAGCCCTCTGTTTATTCTTTTAAATTATTAGGATTGTTTTGTAAATAGATTAACAAGGTATAGTAATCTAAGAATAGATCTTAGCATCAGACAGTCAAATGATACTTGGATGGTATCTATGACGATTTTTTTACTTTTTATTCTGTTTGTATAAGTCCTCAGCTGATTTCAATTTAATCAGTTATCTGATTACGATTTAATGACTGCTAGTATGGTCAGCTAATAGTTTGCCTTCATTTTTGATTTTAATTAATAAATCGTTTATAAAAACTACGAAGAATAGTGGACCTAAAACTGAGCCTTGAAGGACTCCACTATCTATTTTCTCCCATCCTGACACAAATTCTCGAGCTATTACTCTTTGCAGTCTTTAGCTTAAAAAACTTTTACACCACAATAATAATTTGTTTCTAATCTCGAGCCAATTAAACTTTACTAATAACCTTAATAATAGTAAAATGCTTTTGCAAAATCTAATAATAACTCATCTACATTGTATTCATCTGCAAGTGATTTTGTGATAAAATCAATTCATTCAAGCAAATTATTTTATTAACGAAGCCATGTTGTTGTTTTATTATCAAATTGTGCACTGCTAAATGTTTCTTTATCTCATCACGTATAATACGCTCCATTAATTTGCATACAACGAAAGTTAGTGAAATTGGACGATAATTAGATAATTGAAGTTTTTTTTTCTTTTCAATCAAGGGTATAATGTGTGCTTTTTTCCAAAGGTCCACAACTACTCCAAAAGATTTTTATACATCAAGTTTGTTAATATGAAATTTAATAATTGCTTCTATAAAGCTTGGATTCGGACATTCAAAATTAAATTTATCACTAAGTTTTGGAATATTTGTCAAATTTTCATTTGTGAAAATTGAAAAAAAATACTTGATCAGCGTACTCGCTATTATAGCACCGTCTGTAATGGTTTGTTTAATTGCTCCTTGAGTGCCATATGTCCAATTTAATAATTTTACTGATTTCTTTGTAGAAGTTTTGCTGTTAATATATGCATATACCGATTTAGGATTTAGTTATGAATTCAGTGCTAACTTTCTTTTGATATCCCGGATACTTTTTTTTGATTTTCAAATTCAAATGTTTGTATGCTCTGACCAGTACATAAATACTTAACTTTGTATTAGTTCAATGTTAATCCAAAAATCCAAAAAATAATATAAGATCTAAAGGATCTTTTCTCATTTTGCTACTTATTTTCAACCTAGGAACAAACATATCGCGTTTGATATAAATTGATACCAAACGTTGTAAGAAAATTTGCGTTTAAATTCAGAAATTTATCAGACCAATTAACTTCGTTAAAACAATCATTTAATTTCTCGTAATCTCCTTTGTTATAAAGTAGTTTACTCATTGGTGCTTCTTTATCATTCCTATTTTCAGAATAACTATTAATAATCTATACTATGATTAAAATAATTATTTTTAAACATTTTATAAATAAACTTGTTGCTTCATTAAAATAAATTTTTAAGTTGCTCATACTTCAATCGTAGTCTAGATTTGTTTGTAATAAATTATTAAACTTTTTCACGATTGCCTAAAAACGAATAATGAATGAAAAAACTACTACAACTTACTTATTTCCTGGTAATGTTTAACAAATACGATATTTGTTAAACATTGCCAGAAAATAAGTAATTTGTAATAAGTTTGTGTTGCAATACTTATTAATATTTTCCAGTAAATGGAATAACTAAAATAAGATTTAAAACAAAAAGAATATTTAGAATAGAGAATATTTAATGACAATAAGTCTCATTCGTACTCGTAACGACTCATTTGTGTGCATTTAGTTTTCGCAGAAGTAAAACTTCAAAAAATTGCTGTCCAGTGAGGTTTCAGACGCGAAATTTAGAGCCCGAACCAACCCGATTAATATTTATAATGATATTTTGTTTACGATTGATAGACTTATACCAAAGGTATAATTAAGTTCATTTAAAATTAATAGACTTATACAAAAAGGTTTCTTTTAAAATGCAAAGAATAAAGTTTTATAATGTGGCAGAATTTCCGACCGGATCGATAAACTACACGAACATTTACATGCAAAAACCACGAGTATGTTTATATCAACAGGTCTTCAATTCATTTAATTAATTTCCAAGCGGTGTGTAATAACAACGGAAAATTTATTGATGTTATTGCAAAATGGTCTTGTAGCACACATAGCGCAAGAAATTTAAAAGAACCAAAGCTTGGTAAAAGAGTTTTAGATAATACTCTTATAAAGTTTAATACTTGGTGATTTCGGCTCTCTATTTTTTTGTTGGTTTCTTACGTCAAATCTAAGTACAGCACGCTCAGTATCATTATAATATATCTTGAAGAAGAACAAAGGTTTTATTTGAATAAGTGTTTTGAAGGTGGAACAGACGCTTTCATTTGCTTCATTGAGAAATTTGAATGACACCCGAAAGAGAATCTGTTTCTTGGTTGCTGCGTGCGCTGTATTGAAAAATTTAGAAATAGATTTAAATGATGTGGACATGAATGACAATCCCATCAATAAATAGGAAAATAATAATGCAGATATATTTGCCAAAAAATGTTCTAATTTCGTCGTGACAGCGAAACTTTAGACATTAATTTTTTAGATATTTTTCTTCGTTTTAAATTCTAAAAGTTTTTTCGTATTGTAACGTGTTTTAATCAAGCCTTTAAAAATTGTTAGTAAAAAACTCACCAGCTGCGATTTACGAGTTGAACACTATTATCGTAGGTTGGTATTGCAACCCTTAGTTTAGCAGAGAAACGAATACGGCTGCAGAGCTCATAAAAACTCTTAAAAATACATGTTTGCAAATATCTTTGCTAGGTTGTAATAATTTTCAGATGAGATTAATAAGATTCTTTATTAGCTTAAAAAGTTATTATCAAACGTTATAGAAAACAATTCAAGTAGAGAGTTAGCTAAAATAACAAAAATAGTATAAGATATAAATTTAGGCCAAATAAAACGTCGCAAGACGTGGGCCGTATTTTAAAATTCAACCCAGCTACGTCGACAAATGTCGGACAATTGGTAATTCAGTGCTGCATTATAATGCATATTTATATTTAATCAAATTAGGCCTTTAGAAGCGGATAAAATTGTCGAAAAATAGAATAAAGTTCGCTATACTCTGAAAGGCTCTTGACCCTTCTAGCCCCTAGCTTAACAGTTTATGCTAATTCTTTATGTTTTATTAATAGTTTAATGATGTTTTGATTTTAATAATTTCTTGGGCCCCTCCTCGTTTTCCTGATTTTCACATATTATTTTTTTGCAATTTTGTTAAAGTGAATTTTGATGTTCTAAACTTTTTTTGTTAAATGTTATTTTAATTAGCTTTATTATTAAATTATAAAATAAATTAAACATATTTTCCAAGAATAATTCAATTGTAAAAACATTTGTTTCAGATTAAGATAGACATGTCAGGTCTCAAGGTTCTAGTAGGTTGTAAAAGAGTCATTGACTATGCTGTTAAGGTATAGAGTTTATATGTTTAATGCTAATATATATATATATATATATATATATATATATATATATATATATATATATATATATATATATATATATATATATATATATATATATATATATATATATATATATATATATATATATATATATATGTATATATATATATATATATATATATATATATATATATATATATATATGTATATATATATATATATATATATATATATATATATATATATATATATATATATATATATATATATTATATCTTTTATATATATATATAAAAAACGCTTTTATTTCGGAGCCAAGAAAGTAAAAAATTTTATTATACTAATTAATTAAATCATTAATTGATTATTAGTTGTTGTATAAATTATATCTAATATATTATAACAAACAATGGCATTATCTTTAGAACGATAATACTCAGTATACACATACTTAATTACACAAAACAGATTAAGTACGCTTTTTTCTATGAGTTTTTTTGTGTAAATGATTGAAAAAATTGCTTGCTAGAGACATTTGTTTTGCAACCCTAACCCAAGACCAAGACTTTCGAAGTTTTCAAAAGACCAAAATTAAGACCTAGGTTCTTTAGGAATCCGAACACAATGTGTACACGCACACACACACATATACAATATTAAGCCTTTAGCTGATATATGATGCTACTATTTATACACATTACGTTATAATAAAACGTAATTACACAGGTATTATATAATTATGTTATCATATATTGTGCAGTGCATTAATGCAGTCTACAAAAGATATTTTTAATATTAACTGAAAACAGATTTCTTGTTTTGTTGAAAACAGAATGTACCAATATAAAAAATGACATGAGGCCATAACATTTTGAAACTAAAAATAGCACACATACAGCAGACATGCTAGGCCAATAACAACATACTATCCCTAGAGTCACATTTGTGTAATAAAAACCATTTTAGAATTAACATGTTTGGTTAAGCGTTTTTATTGTTAATCGTTTGTTAAAATATTGAAAATACTAAACAAAACGCGTTAATGACAAGTTTGTTTAATTTTTTCTTCCATCTAAGATGGAAACTCGTTTTGTGACACAAATGTGACCTGAGGATTGCTACCAAAAAAAGTTCAAAGTAAAGGTTACATATTCTTTTTCAGTACTTTATGTATGAAGTTAAATAAACAATATATATCACTTAATTTTACAATGCATTTTTTACCAATCTTACAAAGACTTATGTGAAAAGAAATAGATTACATGACTTTCTAGGTACAAATCTTCTTTAGAGTGAAAAGTTGTGAGGATCAACAATTAGTTATTGATTATTAATCTACATTGTGTTGGTATATTTTGTAAGGATCAAGAAAGTACAAGACTGTAAAGGACTAAGCTCAATACTCAAGGTTTTCAAGATTAAGACTCCAAGCTTCAAGAACAAAACAGTTGAATATAAGTCTTGATTCTCATATTCAACTGTCAAATGTAGGTTTCAAGACTTAAATCTTAAGACCTACACTTCTGGATAACTAATATAAAAAAAAAAACTGATTAAGGTAATTGTGGTTTTTAGACCTATAAAATCCAAATTATCATATGCTAACTGATAATTTTTAGTACATAATCAGATTATCTCAAAAATGACTAATGATATTGACAAACCATAAAGTTTGTAAAGTTGTATGATATTTTGTATGATATAAACAAGAATTGCAATAAACACAATGGAATTAGCAAAACCGTTGAATTTTAATATACAAGTTAAATCTATTGGGTTGTTAGATGTCATAAACAAAATCATTGAAATGAGTATGCTGATGGTGCAAACATATATTCTAGTCCGTATTTTTTTATTTCTTAGCAATTGATATTGAAGACTTATAGTCTCCTAGTACTACTTTTCGTCATATATTCATATATCATGATTGATTGGGGTTGTGATAACTTGGATTGGTTTTCATTAAGTGCTTATTATTTTATCCTTTTTATACTTAAAAGTATATATATTATACACAGTATAAAGTACTTTTAGCACTATATACTGTGTTGTTTTTGGTTCTTCTTGTCATATGCCCAATGAGACAGAAAAAAAAAGCAAGGTTGATTCTTTTTCTATAGATCAAATGAGCTATCATATCTTGCTCATCTACTAAAATTTATTCTTATGTTATGTGTTTACTACATATTTATTAATAATATCAACTCCACATGATTTATCAGTTGATAAAAAGGTTAGAATTTAAAAATAACTTTATCTGTATGGTAAATAAACTTTGTATCTTAGGTAGCCAATGAATTTGAATTTTTGTATAGCATTACTTTTCTTATCTATATTAATGATCTTCCTGACAATCTTACATTTAAAGTGGTTTTATTTGCTGATAAATCAACTTTATACTCCACTTCTTTTATACTCCATTCTCTATTTCTACAAATCACTTATTCGTCCCTATATAGAAATTTTTTAAAATTATTATAGTAATAGTTCTTTATATTTAAATAATACCTGACCTTCAGTTAATGCATGTACTGAAACCCCCACAGCTCTCTATTTCAGTATGATGTCATCAATGATGCAAGACTAAGTACGCAAAGATATATAAATATATATATATATATATATATATATATATATATATATATATATATATATATATATATATATATATATATATACATTCTGTTAAAATGTTTTAGAAATTGTATTATTCACGATTTGTTACGTTTTGAGATTTCTAGCATTGTTTTAAGAATACATATTATTTGTTTACGAAAATAAATGTTTTAAATATATATTAATTAAATTGTCAACATTTTAAAAGTTTATTATAAATCATAGATTTTATTTGTATATTCTTATTTTTTATTTTAAAAGAGATTGTATTCTTTATGTAAATGTAATTTTGTGTATCTGTTTTTTATCGTAATGTCTTTTGATCTTTTGAAGCAATTTTTATGATTTAAACAAAGACTTACAAAAATAATTGCGTTTTCAAAGTTATAATCGTTAAAGTTAATAAAACTAATTATGTAACAAACATATAAGAAGTTTTTGGTTACTAAACACAAACAACGCATACAAAGTAACTCGCGGATGAACAAGCATCGCGCCTGAGGTCACGACAGAACACAAATATATAATAGCAAATAATTAGATATAAAGAAAAGTTTCTAGATATTGGTTTACTAACTCTAATTATTTTCGCTTAAGTTGCCATTCTTAAAACTCGTTATACTTTTTTCTGCTTTAAATACTAATTAAAATTAAAAAGCCCACTCACTAAATATCATCAGCGATATTGTGAAGCAGTTTCGCTTCCTGGTCATTAAGTATTTTTAACCTTTTTAGTTGATTTCTATCTTGATAATTTAATTCCTTTAGTAATTCAATGATTTAATTATTTCATTTGTTTATCTTACTAAGAAGAATCGCTTCAAATATGTTAAACTTTTCTAACTACGCGAAACATAAAATAGGTATTAAAAAAATTAACTTTTTTATTTATAAAATAATTTAGCTTAAGTAAAACTAAAACTTGCAAACTTAGTTAAATAAAGAATATTTGTTTCCCTTTTAAACAATCGTAAGTTGTTACAAAAAACATCGCTTAATTTTATAAAAAAAATTATAAAAAAGCGATGTTTCGAAAATATTTGTTTTAAATGTAATTTATTTAGCTTAAAGTTTTTTCGCGTTTAAAGATATTTTATTTGCCTACTTTTTTTTTTTTTGTAATTGTCTCTCATCGGTCCAATTATTCTTTGTCGCTTTTTTTTTTTTTGCTTTTTCAAATGTTCTCAAAACGACTAAAAAATCTGGCCAACTTTTCGCAACTAAATATTATTTACGTGGTCAGCAATCGAGAGCGATCGCTCCCGCTTCCCGACCAAGCCTGATATATAATATATATATATATATATATATATATATATATATATATATATATATATATATATATATATATATATATATATATATATATATATATATGTTTATATGGGCATTTCTATTTCTGTGTGTGATTTTTTATTTTTCTTTGTTTTAACAAATAAGCTGGGACTTAAAGCAATATGCATACTATTATGATTTTCTTAAAAAACATTTATAACAAAAATATTTTTATCATATTTTAGGCTACCTGAATAAATTAAATATATTTTGATCTTTTTTTTTTTTTTTGCATAATAAAATTGCTACTGTTTGAAAATAAACAACAATTTTCAAAACGCTATACTTTAGCTAGAAATAGTTGATGTCTGCCATTTCTCATCGAAAATTTATTAAATATGAGTTGTAGAAGTATAATTTTTCCTTTAAAATTCTATCAAGTAATTTATTTTCTTAAAAATGTCTACATGAAATTAATAAATGTGCAACTTCCGTGTGTGACTTCCGTGTGTGATCATTTATGAACTGCATATAAATGATTGCTGTGACTCTATGTTACATAATGCAATCCTGTAATTTTCTGGAAAGCTTTACTAATGTTTAAAACATTATTTAAAAAAATATGTAACACTGAATCTTATATTTTCCGAGGAATTAAAATTTATTTATCTAGTAACTAAAGTTTGAGTTTTTCTGTTCTGTGCGTGATTCTGCTTCAATTTATCTAAAACTTAATTTATTCTTTGTTAACATTACTAATGTATACCATTTTTTGTTTACAAAATATTTATATAGGTGAGAATTAAATGAGAGCAAATTGGAGATCGCCAGTTTTATTATTATCAAAATAATATGCGAGTATTATAAGTTATAACATGCAAAACATATGCGAGTTTCTGTCCGCTATTTTTTTGGAAATGCCCATATGTATAAATATATAAAAAAAAATATATATATATATATATATAAATATATATATTTTGTTTTTATTTAATATATTTCAATAATATAGTTTACATTTTTATCTTTATACCTTATTAGTGGTGATTACTGATTCTTTAGACTTTTAAAATTTGTTGTGTTTTTAAAATGTTTACGACCTCTGAAATTTGTTGCCTTTATAAAATTTTTACTTGCAGAAATTGAGTGACTTGCAGAAATTGAGTGACTATATATTTTACTTAACTAAAGTAGAGTTTATCATTGTTATTAATGAAATTATTTAATCGATAAGTATTTTAATAAGAGGATCTATTTAATCAACTTTCTATTGCTTTTTTTCGGGTGTTGTGTGTTATTTTATTTAAAGTTTTTGTATGTTTCGAGTATTGTGTTTAATAACTTCTTGTGTTTCGAATATTGTGTATTAATAAATTTCTATTGCTTTTTTTGAGTATTGCATGTAATTTTAAACCTAAAAAATATTTGTTAAACATTAGCACTGTAATCCTTAACGTCTATCGACTGAGTTTTGTTTTAGATTTTATATCTGGTTATAAAATATCCATATATATTTATATATACAAAATAACCATAAATATTTATATATGGCTGTTAAATATCCATACTTTTTCTTCTTTTAAATAATATCAAAGTTCATTCATCAGTTTTAATAAATTAACACTTTTTTTATTTTTTAAATTGTTTTAAATTCTTGGCAAGCAATAATGATGTATTTGCTGAAAAGTTACTGTTTTGACCAATGTGTTCCGGTGTGATAATTTTTTATGTTAATTTTTATTTATATGTATACAAATACATACACATAAATACACACACTTACACACACACACTCACACACACACACACACACACATATATATATACATATATGTGTATATATATATATATATATATATATATATATATATATATATATATATATATATATATATATATATACATACATACATATATTTTTTATATATATTATTGTATATATAATTTACTTATTTTTAAAATATAAAATTTTACCTTTACAAATGTTGGAATTTTTATGCTTTTAATAAATTATAATAAATGATATAATCACCATATCAATAAGAATAAAAAAACAAACAAACAAAAAAACAAAAAAACAACAAAACAACAAAAAAAAGAAGTTTAAATAAAAACTTTAATTTTTATAAAGACTAGTTAAAAACTTGGTATCTGTTAAAAGATCTAATGATCTTGTTGCCAGAACCATAAAATGTTATAATAAAATATAACTTAAGCCCTTAATAAATATAAGCAAATAAAAATAACAAAATACAAAGACAAAAGAGCGTGTTTATATAAATTTCTTATTTAAAAAAGTATTTAAAAAAAAAAATGATACATAATATTTTATATACATTCAAATATTAAGTACATTAATATTTTTAAATAAAAATTTTGAATGCAAAAGTTGATTTTTAAAACAAACTAATCATATTGCGTGTTTCTAATGATGCAACTTGTGTACAACAAATGTCTGCAACTTACTTTTGCTTGTACTTCCCCAAGCAATATTTATAGCGTTGGATTAAAATGCTTTTTGTTCAAATAATTTCTTGACTTATATAGGACTCCTATATTTTTAGAGACTTTAGTTTAGCAATATTATCCCCAAGCGATAATTATAGAGTTGGATTAAAATGCTTTTTGTTCAAATAATTTCTTGACTTATATAGGACTCCTATATTTTTAGAGACTTTAGTGCAAATGTAATCAATATGCGATTTTCATGTAACATTTTCATCAAGAAAAATGCAATAAAACTAGTTCCTTTTTTATTTCAAATTCATCAATAAGAATTTTTAGCATGGTTGTTGGTAAAAAAACCTTTTTTTAGATATAGGGTGAAACAGAATGTATTTTGTTTCATCAAAATTTATATTTACATTAATCATTTATCAGAAATCAGCACATTATCACACTCATATTTTATATATATATATATATATATATATATATATATATATATATATATATATATATATATATATATATATATATATATATATATATATATATATATATATATATATATATATTAGGCCCCCGCAAATTGTCAGTTTTTGTTTCGAATCGAATCTTGAATCAAAGGAGGTCTTGATTCGCGATTTGAATCACATTTCGAATCAACATGTTGAAGTTTAAGCTAAATTTAAGCTTTTTTTATTTAATAATATATATTTCAAAATAAAATCAAATAATAGTATAATCTCATCATTGATGCTTTTTTTTTTTTAATTATTTACCTTCCCAAGGCCCGAGGGGGCCACTACAGTTGAGGAGGCTACTCTTTTTTTTTTTTGTGTGTGTGTTGTAAATCGTGGTACAACCCTCTCTCAACTCTTTAACTCCGAAACATGAACCTTGACAAGCAAGATCGCTGCGCGGAGAAATTAAGTTGAGCACGGTACTTCCAGGGACGTGGTGGGAGTCGAACTCCGAACCGCTCGCTTACAAAGCGAGCGCTCTTACCACTACACCACTACCGTTTCTTGCCCTGGTCAATCATTTTAATGACTGATTAAAAAGTTACTTATCCTTATTTACGGATAAGTAACGTTATTTTGATAGCGCCAAAGCGCAGAACATCTAAAATACCCACAACAAAAACAAAATAAGTAAGGATTCGATTTTTTAAAATTTTCGAATTGAAACTCAAACGTTATTTTTGATTCGATTCGAAATTTCGAAGCTTCGCAGGGCCCTAATATATATATATATATATATATATATATATATATATATATATATATATATATATATATATATATATATATATATATATATATACATATATATATATATATATATATATATATATATATATATAATGTATATATGTATAAATACATTTATATTTATGTATGTATAGATTCGAGTAAAGCCAGATAAAACTGGAATTGTAACTGATGGCGTTAAGCATAGCATGAATCCATTTGATGAAATAGCTGTAGAGGAGGTTAGTAAAAAATTTGTTAACCTGGGTTTCAAATGAAGCAAAATTATATAAAAATTTCAAAAATAATTTCATATAAAAAACTATAATATTTGAATTTAATGCTAATAATTTTTCATTTTTAAATAAAAATGAAAAAATTTATTTGGTTAAGGTTTTTTTAGTTGATTTTATTGGTTTTTTTAGTTGATTTTATTTCCAGACGTTATTTATTTATTTGTTTTTTAGAGAACCCAGATTTACATGTTTTTAAATAATTTATTTTGTTATTTTAAAGGTTACTTAAAGACCTTTCAAATGTTCATGAGTCTTGAGCAACCCCTGAATACAGTTTTTACAAGTGTGTTTTTGAAATCCAGCACTATTTTATGATATAGAACATGATTAGGGATTAGGTTAATAAGATAAAAAAAATTATAAAAAAATTTTATTTGTAGTTTCTTAAACAAGATTCTAGATGATAGATTAGTTTATATAATTTCTTATCGTTTAAAATTGGCAATCAAGAAAAGTTTATAGCTTTTGAGCGTTAAAATATTTTTTCACTATATAAGAGTTTTATATGAATTCTAGATGGGTTCAAAATTGGAAATTTAAAAAAATACTTATAGTGCCCCTCCCCATTATAAATATTTGGACCTTGGAGCTTTAAGTTAAATGTTAAATAATATGTTAATTACAGTAAATAATATTTGTATTACAGATTTAAAGTACTAACCACACACCTGCATTCTTCTTTGTGATATACCACAAGAAAAATTATTATTATATAGGGCTGTACCGGATTTAATTTTTTCAAATCCGGCCGGAGCCGGATTTGCCGGATTTCTACTGACAGATCAGGCCGGAATCGGAGCCGGAGCCGGATTTCAAAAGAAAACACAGGAGCCAAAATCTTGTACATCCCTACTTAGTGCTGAGCATGGTCAACAATGTGGACTATTTTGAATACCAAGTGACTGCTTTTTTCTGTTAAACTTCATTTTTGTTATTTAAAAAGTTTTATAGCAATTTCTATATATAAATTAATAGAAATTCTAAAGAAATTCTATAGGCCATATGTTTTAAAAGTTTATAGTAATTCTATTGAACTTTTTTTCCGGGATTTTGTCACTCCGCCACTGTAGTGGATCATTGTGTCTATTTATTTCTGGTTCTTTCGGATATTTCCTTAGCTGAGTTTCAATGCCTTATAGTAATTGTTGTTTATGTGCCCTGCCATCAGCGGACGTAGACTGAATAATTTTATCAATAAATTGCCAGAGTAATGATGATGATGATGTAGAAAAATTATTAAGCCCGGCTTATTTTGATGGATTTTCTTCACTTTTGTCAATCTTCTGTTCAGCATGCTCAGATTGACTTCAATCTTGTTTTTTCAGCTCTCAGTGTTGCCTCTAATGAGGAGAATTTAGTTTTAAATTGTGAGTCAACCAGCCTCGTCAGTATATAAAGAGGTTTCTCTTTTCAATGCTTTTAAAACGCTCATCCAATCACTTGATTAGGGTTGACATCATAGTCTTTATACCTGCATCATTGTAGAATATCGTGTGTCTTCCCTTCAGAATTTTTTGTTGCGTTGTTGTTTGAAATTAGACTAAGCTTATTAAATTATAAAGAAATATAAATACAAATACCAAAACAAATATGAGGTTCATAAAATATATAATTACAAAAAAAATTGGTTTTTATAAATAAAATATTAGGTATACATGTAAACACGGGCAAAAAAAAATGTAATAAATATTTGACAAAATTCAAAACTCCGGCTAAAATTATGCCGGATTTGCTAAATTTTTGCCGGAGCCGGATTTTAGCCAGATTTGTAAAAACGGCCGGATTTCGGCCGGAGCAGGAGCCGGAGCCGAAATCCGGTACAGCCCTATTATTATATAGTATGAACTTTTTTATCCACTACAGTAGTTAAAAAAAAAAAATTCCACATTTTGCTAAGTATTGCTCAGATAATTTCAAAATAAAAAATCTCACATAGATAATAGAGCCTTAGTCTGCCTAATTTTTTTTCAAAAGGATCAGGAATGATAGAAGTTAAAGAAGGAAGTGTGATGTTGAATAAAATATATAAGTTCCTTTTAAAATCATTTGATTTAAGCAGTAAACATTTCCCTAAAAGCTTTTGTACTAAATGTCAATCATTTTGCGTTTGTGACATCTTTGAGTAAATGTATCATCACGTGGAACAATGAAAATATGTAAAAGGTACAGGGTTATTATTGAACAACGATTATCCCACCCTTGCACTCTCACAAAAAGAAAAGAAAATTTAACACTTTTTATTCTTGATAAAATATCTGAAATACAAAAGCTGAAAACCTGGATGTTTGTATATACTTCACAACTGGACTCCAAAAGAATCCAGTTACTTTATGGAACACACACAAAATTAAGATATATTTTTATTAGAGTAAGTATTAGTTAAACAATTATTAAAAAAGTTGTACAGGTGCCCAGTATAAAAGCAGGGAGTAAAGAGGAGGAAAGTCTAGTCACTGATCACATATATCTCCTACACCTTATAAAATATATATATCATTTTAATGAAGATATTCATTTTATACATAGATATAGTATTTTATACATGTATCTAATTATAGATTATACTGCTTTATTGAAAATATTCGCTTATTAGTTTATTATTAAATTGTTATTAGTTTATGTTATATTTGTTTATGTTATATTAGTTAAACTATATTAGTTTATACTAAATCATGTCATCAGTGGTGTACACTGAATTTTTAGATGTTTGAGTTTTGACACTTACAGGTGTTGCGCAAACTCCAAACTTTTGTGTGTTCATGCTTATGTCAAATGAGAATGTTTTGCAAAGAGTTGTGGTGATTGGAGCTTGGGGACAAAAAAAACCCAATTGGGCCCACCCAGCCCTTAATGTGGGAGCAACAAGTTTATAAAATATTTTTTTTAGTATTTTTATTTAAGTTTATATTCATCAACAAATTTCAAATCTCATGCAATAATCTCTTATTTTTCGAAAATTATGACCATATAAAGTTTTAACCCCCTCAATTTGAGGGGCTGTAAACTTTGTAGTCATAAGAACTGAACTCTCAGTTTACATACATTTAATTATTAAAATTTAGCACTGCATTATTGGAGTGGTTAGTATTTAAAAATGTATACCTTTGTAGTGGAGTTATTTGTTTTATACATAGTTTATATGTAATCATAATTATAATAATAATAATAATAATCAGCCTTAATCTGGAAATATTTGTTTTATACTAAGTTTATATTTAATTACAATTTATTCAGTTTAATTATAATTATAATTCTGTTTAATTGGAGTTATTTGTATATCTAGTTCACATATAACTAAACTTTATATGGTTTTAAACCTAGCTTATGTGCAGTTATAGTTTATACCATTTTCTTGGAGTTATACACATTATACTTTGTTTATATAAAATTATTATTTATACTGTTTTAGTGGAGTTGTTCATTTTAAAATTGTATACCCTACAAGTGGAGTTATTCATAATATTCATATTATACTTAGTTTTTATTTAACTATAAATTATACATGGAGTAATTCGTATTATGCCTAGTTTATACTTAAATTATATAAAATTGTGATTTATACCATTTTAGTGGAATTATTTGTTTTATACTTAGTTCATATTTAAATATAATTAATACCCTATCACTGGAAATATTCGTTTTACACTTAGTTTCTATTTAATCAGAATTTATCCCATTAAAATGAAATTATTTGTTTTATACTTTATTTAATTAATTTATACCGTTTTAGTGAAGTCGATTCTTTTAATGGAGTTATTTGTTTATAAAAATATACGCCATTTTAGAGGAAATATTTGTTTTACATTTAGTTTATATTCTCAAATGGCGATAAACAGAATAAATCTGTTTATCTTCATGCATCACAAACTTGTCAATGAAAAATAGGAAACATTTAATTAAAGCTATAAGATAAATATACAAAAATATTTTACAAAAAACAAAACAATTACAAATGAATGCCATTGTTAAAGTGAGCATAACGTGATTACCCGAATAACATAATATAACAAAATTACTTAATTTAATAGACAATATGCTTTTTGTCTAATAAATTGTGTAATTTTCAACAATAAAGCAGAAGTATTACAACAAACAATGGAAGCAATTATATAATAAGACTCACATAATTACTTAAAAAGAGAGTATAAAAATATATCAGCGTTATATAAAATTGAAAATTATGTAGTATAATACTAGATTTATGTCAGGGAATGGATATAGACCCTTATAAAGATTCAATACTCTGGTATATATTTTGAATATTTTAATGCTCTTTCCTAGAAACCACCCATTAGGGTATCATCCTCAAAACAAGCAAGTAAAACCCATCTCTTTTTTCCAATTTCTATTCATATTGAGATACATGAGGTGCCGAACTTTAAAAGTATTAAAAGTAAAATTTGAGGTGGAAAGAACTAAAATTGAGAATGCAGCCAAAGGTAAATCATTTGCCAAAATACAATCAAAAAGTTTTTCAAAAATGCTTTTTCATTTTGAAAAAAATTCCAATTTTGGAAATAAGTAAGTTTAAAAACACTTGTTAGTAATAGTAACCTTATACAGGGGCTATTCTAGAAAAATAATTTAGGTTAATATTAAAATAATTTAGGTTAATATTAGGCAACGGTACCCCTCATGCAGGTACCTGCCGTAAGGAAAAGATTCTGAATTTGGACGGCACCAAAATACAGTCTGTGCTGTCGAAAACGGTCTAAAATAGCCCCTGATATGAGTATGAAGCTGGGAGGGAAGAGGCTTATAGGAATAAATGCAAGAGACAAATGAAGTGAAGAAGATAAGTTTTTAAATTGATTATTTTGATGTAACAGAAAACTTTTTTTGAAAAAAAAAAAAAAATTTCAGACAATTGGTTTGCTGTTAAAACATTAAAGGACTTGTTAAGACAGTAATAAATTACATTCTAAAAGTGATGATTGATGTTCGATTGATGAGGCAGGTTTTTAAAAGTTTGTTTAAATATTATTGAAAAAGTGAGAAATTGTTAAGTCAAAAAAAAATTTTAAGCTATATGGAAAAAATAGGTAACAAAAAATACAAAGATGGCATAAGCAAAGTTTAGGTTTTCAAAGGCATAAACTGCATGGTGGTCAATTTAAAGGTAAAGAATGCTCAAAACTGCAAAAAATATTAATGTTGAAAGAATCAATAAAATCTTCAAAACTGAAAAAAGATGAACACATTATTTCTGAAGGTATTTCCTTTAAATGTTTAAAATCTGTGAAAGTTGCATGTGTTGGGTTTAACTTGTTACGTGAATATGAAGTAACCATTAGCGAGTACAAAGAGTCAAACTTAAAAGTTGAAGAATGTTCATACTAATTCAATTAATATGTTAAAAAAAAAAAGGAACAATATAGCCTTAACATTAGGGCCCTAAAGTCTGAATATTTGTTATAAATGAACGTTTATTAAAAATAGTGTGTGTTAATTTTATATATTTTTCTGTTGTTCCTTTAAATAAAAGATTGTTTATATAGTTCAGAGTTCTTTTAAAGCAGTTAAAAGCAGCGGAAATTGGGTGATATGGCTTTACTCTTAGCTTGACTTATCTAATTAGCTTCTATTTTCAATGGCTAGTCTAAAGACTAACCATTGAAATAAAAAACTAACTGGATAAGTTAAGCTAAGAGTAAGGGTTTTTTTGTTTTGGTTTATGTTATCTATTTTGTATTTTATTTATGTGTAGTTTAAAATAAGAATATAATAGAAGAATTTCTTAAAAAATATTTGTAAAAAAATATTCAAAAATAAGTTATGATGCTGAACTATGATATGATGCTACATAACAACAAGTCAAGTAATGTAGAGCATTCTATAATAAAAAATAATGAAATTTATTAAAATAAAAACTTTATTTCATTCTTGATTTATATTGTGTTTTCTTTGGTGGAGTCAGGAAGTAAGTATTCTTACTAATGTTTCTTTGCTGTAGTCAGGAAGTAAGTATTTTTACTAATGTTTAGGCAATTCGTCTTAAAGAAAAGAATATTGCAAATGAAATTATTGCTATCTCATGTGGACCTGCTAAAAATGAGGTCAGTTTTTATATAATGTTTGAATATCTTTATGTCATATTAATATGTATGTACATATATATATATATATATATATATATATATATATATATATATATATATATATATATATATATATATATATATATATATACATATATATATATATATATATATATATATATATATATATATATATATATATATATATATATATATATATATATATATATATATATATATATATATATATATATATATATATATATATATATATATATATATATATATATATATATATATATATATATATATATATATATAGTAAACAATCACTTATCAAACTTTTTTTCATTTTACACTGCGTTTCATCAATTAATTTATACAAAAAAATATCTTAGCTACTGTAAATTTTCAAACATTTTGTGGAATATGCTGACACTTGCATTAATTGTAATATTTATGAATTATAAAAGCTAATTTTTTAGCTTTCTCTTTTATTGTTAAGGATTTGCTTTTAAATGAACTTAAATGTACCTAATGTACCAAAATTAAATTTTTTTTTGTTCTATTGCTTAGGAGACATTAAGAACAGCGCTTGCAATGGGAATGGACAGAGGTATCCATGTAGTTGTCGGTGATAAAGATTATGAAACTCTTCAACCTTTAGCAGTTGCAAAACTTATTGCAAAAGTTGCTCAAGATATTAAAGCTGATCTAATCATTTTGGGAAAACAGGTTTTTGAGAATTTTATAAGCTAGAATTTTAAACTTAATAATAATAAAATAAATAAAACAAACCAAAAAAAGTAAAAATAAATAATTTTGTTATTTATTAAAAAAAAAAAGTATTTGTATAATTTTGCAAAATATTTTCAACATTTATTGACCACTTTTTTCAATTAAATTATTAATAAAAGGCTATCGATGATGATTGCAACCAAACAGGGCAACTACTTTCTGCAATTATGAATGTTCCACAGGTATATTAATGTTATATCAATATTTTTATATCTATTTTAATAATATAAATAAATTAAATTGTGGTTTCATTAATTAACAATTTTAACTTGTTTTGCTTACATATTTATAATTTTATTTTATAAACTAATTTTATTATAATTTATATTATAGTCTTATTTATTATTGTAAATTTAGTGTCCCAGTTTTAGCCATCAAATTACTGGTATCTTTTATTTAATGGACCCCTAGTGTTTTTAAACCATTTACGATAAACCTAAAAAAGTTAGGAAAATGGTGGCTTTTTGCAAAAATTCTGGAGAACTGCAGGTTTTCCTTGGAGTTCAGTTTAATATGAACCCCTGAGGAAAACCTGGAGAACTCAGATTTTTCTTAGAGGTTCATATTAAAAAAATAGTTTTAGCTAAACTTTTTTTTATTATAAATAAACAAAGTTACCTTGTCATTTTGCAAAATCTTTTATTATTTCAGTCTCATCCAAAAGTCTTTAAAGTATATTTTACATTTTTTAGTTGCAATCTACTACTTAATAATATACTTCAAGTGCATTAATTATTTAAGAGGTTAAGGGTATGATATCATTTACTCATTCATCCCTGTATAGTTTTAATCATTCATCATTGTAAACTTGCACTCTTTCATCACTGTAGACTTTCACTCATTCATCATTGTAGACTTTTTTATCAGTGTAGATATTTATTCATTCATCACTACAGACATCATCCATGTAGACTTTCACTCACTGATATAAACTTGCAGCCCTCTTTTGATGTTTTTCATTTTTTTCATTGTATTTTAGTAAGATTTCGAATACAAAATATTTTAGCTTTTGACTTCAAGATGATGAGGGTAAAGTTAAAGAAATAACAAAATGAAGATTATAATAAAAAGTATGTATGTTTAAATTTGTAAGCAAAGTAAAATAAAAAATAGAAAAAAAGGTAAAATTACTTTTAAAAAGTTGTTTTAAAAAAAAATTATTATAAAAAAAGTTGTTTTAAAAAAAAACTTTACTATTGAAGATTGTAAAAATGAATGAATACCAAAGATAAAAAATATGTAAAAAAGATTGTAAGAATGAATGAATGAATACCAAAGATAAAAAAAATGTAAAAAAGATTGTAAGAATGAATGAATGAATACCAAAGATAAAAAATATGTAAAAAAGATTGTAAGAATGAATAAATGAACACCAAAGATAAAAAATTTAAATATGTATTAAAATATATCAATACCTTTAAATAAAATTATTTAAAAATTTCAAATTTAAAGACTGTTTTACTTAACATATGATTTATAAACTCATGCTTAAATATAAACTCACTCAAGTAAAAGTTGCTAAAAACCAAGACTTGTACATACTTACAAACTCTTCATTTTTCTCTTTATCTTCGCCATCATTATGACATCATCATTAAGCTAAATAGAAAAATAATCACAGTTTTACTCATCACTAAAAATTTGTTTATTTTTTAATAATCAAAATTCATTCAAAACATAAATGTAAACATGAAAACCCCTTGATTGGTATAAAATATTTTAACTTTAATGAAGTATGTGCTGATATATATATACATATATATATATACATATATACATATATATATATATATATATATATATATATATATAATATATATATATATATATATATATATATATATATGTATATATATATATATATATTTATATATATATATATATATATATATATATATATATATATATATATATATATATATATATATATATACATGTACATGCCCACTTGAATTTTTAATATGCTAATCCATTAAACAAATACCGCCTGCAAAAAAACCTAATTCTTGGGAATTGGTAACTGAATATCTATGTACTGAAGTCTCCACAATACTTAGTGCACCTCTACAAGAATTTCTTGTAAATTGACTACCAATTGTAGTTTGTAAAGTAAACCATTAGTTAATTATATGAAGGCAGCTTTTTGTTAAGGCAGCTGTAAATAAATAAATAGCATATATTAACATTTAGATACTTAATATAGATAGTATTAAGTATCTAAATATATAATTAAGTATCTAAATGTTAATATATGCTATTTATTTATTTAAACTATATATATATATATATATATATATATATATATATATATATATATATATATATATATATATATATATATATATATATATTGTGATTAAGTGTATTATTTAAAAAAAAAAAGTTGAATATTTTTTTTGTTATGTCAAACCTGAACTTTTATAAAATTAAAAGACTTATCTTGGTGGAATTTGGATCTTTAAAAATTTTTTGAAAATTTTGATTTGTAGGCTACTTGTACATCAAAACTAGAATTTAATAATGGTCGACTAAAAGTCAGTAGAGAAGTTGATGGAGGATTAGAAAACTTAAGTGTAAAGCTGCCATGTGTGGTTACCGCCGACTTGAGGTTGGTTGTTCTATTTTTTTTTTCATTTTAGCATTTAGTTTCATTTTAGAATTAACAATTTTATTTCATTTTTAGATTAAATGAGCCAAGGTTTGCAACTTTACCAAACATAATGGTAAGACTTTTTATAAAAAAAATAGATTAGGAAGACATTTAGGTTTTAAATGCAAATAAAAAAAAACTATTTATGCATATTTATGTGGGTTTGCCTTTAAAAATCTTATGAAGGAGGTTTAAAAATTGTTTTTACATTTTCTATAAGGATAAAAAAAAGGGGTCTAGTTTCAATATTTCTCAGCAAAAAGGTAATAACACTCCAATATATAGAAAATTTTTATGTTGTGTGATCTGGTGAAACTCATTACAAAATATAATAAACTTATATGTTTCTATTGCTCTGTAGCATACTATGAGTTTTGTAGATTTCATTATACTTTCATTATAATTGCCTTTGAGCATTTCAGCTTTCAATTACTGATTACTTTACCATTAATTTTATACTAAAATACGCCTCTTAATATTCTGTTTAATGTTTTTTGGAATTATTAAGATTGAAAACCATCCACAAGTTTTTTTCAAAATATCTTGTTTTAAAATAAAAATTGTACTTTTAATTTTTCTGCTTGCTTTAGTTAGATTGACAACTATGACTTTTTCATAGCTTTAAATCAAACTAAGTTAGATATATAGTTGTAAATTTTATCTCTTGACAAGTTGTCAATCATGTCTTGACAAGATCAAAATAAAATCTCCTCTTTTTTTTAACATTTACTGCACTGATTACGATTTATTTTAAGTTGATGTTTCATTTTTTGCAAAATGAAATATTTGCCAATCTGCTGCACAATACAATGCAAATTATTAAATTACTCCCTCCTCCTCTGACTAAAAATCTGTCATTTTAATCTAACCTTATTGTGTATGGTAAGCTATAAAAAATTTCCTTTTTTTTTTTTTCCAGAAAATTTTCCAAAGCATTTTAAAAAGAATATAGGAAGAGCTAAAATTTACTTTTTTTCTTTACTATTTTTTTTCTTATTTTTAAGATTGAGATATACATTTTTTTTTTATTGATATTTTTTTATATATCTGTATTTATAAGTTTGCATTTCTTATGTATCATTTCTTTTATATATATATCAACAACCTGTGTAATCTTTTTTTTCATTTCCAGCCTGAAAATTGAGAACACAAATAACGCTTATTAAAAGCTTAAATGCTGCGATCAAAAGCAGTAAACTGGTCAAAAACACATAAGTTAATCATGAGATTTGATTTAAGATACCCAACAATGTTAATAGTAAGTCCTATTTAACTAAGATTTCACAAATACTACTTAAAGGGACTTGCAAGATAAAAGATGTCTTAAAATTAAGTTCTTCACGCTATATATTCCCAGTCAGTCTTTATTGTTGAGCAGTCTTTATTGTTGAACATTCCTGAAGTTTGAATCACAATAATTTGACATTATTGAGAAAGTTGACATTGTTGAGGAAGGCAGCATAAACTTTCTTAAAACGTTTATTTTCAGTGCTCTCTGGAGATCATTAAAAAACTGACCAAAAAAAAATTTTATTTAACATATGTGCATATCAATAACAGTTACCAGTTTTTGTCAGTTTTCCCAGTTTTGGTCAGCTTGCTCTTTACTTTCAATTAATTTGTACACTTATTTTTGCTTGTTTATGTATTGTATTATGTATGCATAATTATTGTATTATTGACGCAAGTATTGTATTGATTTGAGCGCACTATATAATAATTTGAAACCAATAGTTGGATCAAAGTTTTGTGAATTATTTAGTTGTTTTTATAGAATAAGATTTGTTGTTTTATTTATCTCCTTACTCGGTCAAAATTTTTTTTAACTTTTTAGTTACATTTTACGGATAATGTTGCTTTGAGAAGATATTTTTTACTATTATTTAAATGCATATAAAATAATGTATCATTTAAAAGTTTTTCATACAGGTTACCTTTAAAAGATTTTAAAATTCATTTAAAAGTTTTTCATACCTTTAAAAAATTTTACATCACAGATATACTCAGATTTTACTCTATATTAAAAAATTATATTTCTTCACTATTGTAAATCGATCAAATTTATAGTGTAAATAGATCAAATTGCTTAAATTATGCATGAACGCAAGTATGTGTTGAAATTACAAAAGTATGTTAAAGATTAATTTACTTGAAATTATGTTCAGATATTTAAATTAGACACAACTTTCCAGATATTAAATTAAAACATTTCACTCATAGATGTTTTTAAATATTACTAAATTTTAAATAAAATTAAAGTTTGTAAAATTTAAATATTTACATTTTGGAATTTTTTAACAAATAAATAGGAGAATAAATTCATTATTTATTTAAAATGTTTCTAATCAGTACTAATCTTCCTTTTAAAATTTAGACGACGCCTAATTTCCTCTTTTTAGCCCAAGTTACTTAGTGGAATAATAAAATATTGTTAAAAATATAACGAATGATAAAAACTAAACGAGATTTGTTTTTGGGGAAGGCTAAGCACTAATAATCTTCTCCGTTGCAGTTCTGATTTTGAAAATGTGTTTAATTTATTTATTGACGTCAATTTAGAAAGCAAAAAAGAAAAAGATTGACGTTATGAAAGTTGATGATTTAGCCGTTGATATTAAACCACATATTGAAACCGTCTCTGTAGTCGACCCACCAGTTCGTAGCGCTGGAATCAAAGTTGAAGACGTTGATACTTTGATCAAGAAACTTAAAGAACAAGGATTCATTAAATCGTTATCTTAATTTTGTAATTTTTTATGAATTAAAAATCCAACGAGACCAAAGTTTTGAATTTAGCTTATATTGAATTGTATTATACTTGATTTAGTTTAGTTTTATTTCATTTATAAAATTGAATTAATAAATTTCGAATATACGATGTTTTTTACGTACTTATAAGTTAGAGGTCGTCCA
The DNA here is from genome assembly GCF_022113875.1 of Hydra vulgaris. NCBI lineage: Eukaryota > Metazoa > Cnidaria > Hydrozoa > Anthoathecata > Hydridae > Hydra > Hydra vulgaris. Next base: position 33,053,884 of record NC_061159.1, on the reverse strand, counting down.
AGAATTACGTCGGGCAATTTTTGACCGTTTTTGACCCCCTTCACTCGTCACAACATCGTGACTCTTTAGTAATAAGTTCTGTATGAGTCGTCGCAAAAACCACTAACCCTTCCCCACTCCTCCTTCTAGGGCGTGATATAATTTATGGACGACCCCTTCCATACTCAAAGTTGCCAATAAACTTTTTCTAAGGTATTACGCCAGGAAATATTTAAAAGAGTTAATAATATGTATAGCAAAAGAAATCAAGTTGAGAAGTCAAATAGTTTAGCAGAGCTTGACGCTTTTCCTTCTTCAAACCTCCTTAAACGACAACAATTACATATGATGGAACTTTTGAATCATTAAGTTCGGTTACTTCAAAATTATTTAAAATTTTATAAAACTTAAAGTTAATCCTGTTGTGACAAAAAGTCATGACTTTCGCAATGCTTAGAACAAGCAGCCGATCTTGATTCTGTTCTCTTTTCTGTAACAGCTAGGAGCTTGCAGTGGCTTTTAAATTTTTTTCTTTCTTTAAATTTTTTTTTTTCTTTACTGTGACACCTTGGAGCTTGCAGTAACTCTAACAAGACTCAGTTATTCCACCGCGTTTATGTAAATGCAACCTACTCACATATTCTTTTTTTATTTTGTGAGTTATTAGTAAAGTTTGTATATGTATAGCTTTTATACTTTTGTGGTTTGAAGTAACTTTACCAAGTTTGGAGTAACTTTACACAGTAAAGAGGTTTTTACACAGTAAAGAGGTTTTTAAATATTGATTTTTAAATCCTTAATAAAAAAATGAAATTTATAAACATGTTGCAATATTTAA
>NC_061159.1:32913067-33045567 GCF_022113875.1 Hydra vulgaris | reverse complement strand
TTTAAAAGCAAGCCAAATTCATGACACAATTATACATATATTGTGATTATCAGAATTCGCAGGCAGAGAAAAAATAAAGGCAGTATGATGCGGTTTCTCGTTTTATATTTAGTTCATATGGTTTAATAGAGTTGTTCGTTTTATGTTTAATTTATATTTAGTTATGGTTTAACATTTTTTCTACTGCAAGCCACTGGTAGCGGCTTTCGAGTATGCTTTACAATTTATCTCTTTTTGTACATAAATTTCCATTCTAGACACAGAATTTGTTTATTCTAAAGGTTTAATAAATTCTCTACATAATTAAGAAAAAATAAGAGTTATATTAGTTATATCAGAAAGTTAAAAAATCTTAAATAATCCTTCATAAAAAAACTTTAAATTTAGTTTTAAAATAAAACAGCGTTAACACTGTAAAACTTAACTTGTAGAAGTGTTAAGTGTTAAGTATTTAGTAATTATCAAATATTTTGAAGAAAAAATATTATTTTTATTCATTATATGGCAGAAAAAAGACAACCATAGAAGCTTTAATATCATCATCAACACGTTCATCAGAGAGAGCGAGAGCAACAAGTGTCTCCAAAAAATACCACAAGTACCGACCAAATGCCTTGATAGAAGACTCTCTGACTTTGATATTAGGGTACTTTTGTAGTAGAATTAGAAGAATCATATCATTGAAATGAGCTCTTGATGCAAGAGGAACTTCATGCCAATAGCGGGCATAGACCAGTGATACAAAAAGTGCAATGGACTCGATTCCGGCTATCTCTTTTGCAGTAAGTTTGACCTGATCTCTAATTAGAAAAATCTTGATAGAATAGATGGCTTTAGTCATCCATCTGGCATGATGCATTGCTCTGGGTGCACTAAAACTAAATGTGCCTTCACCTCCAAGAAAAATATTACATAGCTGTAGTAGCTCCTTGTAGTTATTACAGGGAAGTTTTGCATGTATTGCGTCCCTGAAAAATGATATCATATCTGCATGAAGACCAATGGGCATACCTTCAAAAAAGATGTCAGGTGCAGACTTAAAATCATCCTTGTTGATGAATGGCCACATAGTTTGAAATCGTTTAAACAGGCCTATTTCAGGTCCACTGGATGGTCCAAGAACAGCAGAGAATACATTGGTGAGCACGACCTCAAACACGTGATGGCGACAAGCAATCTATACAAGCGAGCGCTTGTGCCACTGCCCCAACAACAAACATGGCACCTTGATCAGGAAGGTCAAGTGCAGATGCCACTTCATTCGTGATGATGGATTTCTTTAACTTTATTGAAGCTGGTGTAGAATTGGTTGATGTTGATGAGATGACAAAATTATCATCAGAATCAGAAGACGAGGAGGAGCTGTCTGAATCAAGTTGAACAAGAGATGTAGATGGAACTACAGTCTGCTGTGATAGAACTTTCTCCAACCTAGCAGCTTCTAGTGAAATTCTACTTCTTTTACGGGACTCTTTGTCGGCTAATGACTGGTCAATTCCAGCTAGTAAGTGACCGGGTCCCCGGCCCCGGCTAAAAACAGAGGTTTTTGAAAATCCAGCCCCGGCTAAACAAACACAATTTGCAGAGGTTACTAGCCGGGGCTAACAAAAATAAATTCAACTATTTTCTAGTATTTATCAATTTCTTTACATTTAAATACTTGAATAGCTCAACTATGTAATTATAATGATTAAAATTACAATTAAAAAGTTACTTACATTTTAAATGTAAATGCAATTTTACAATAAATTTATCTTAGGATATTTTAAACACCCTGATTGTTAGCAATCTTTAAATATTTTTTCAAATTATTAACTTTGTTTTAAAATTTCAAATAATCAATTTATTACATGATGGCCACTGACTTTTCTAGAATATCCAGGTTGCTGGCTTGTTTGTTCTTTCATCCGGAAAGAACAAAGTAGATCAGATGGATATATGGTGTCTTTAAAAGATAGGAAAAAAAGCAATCATCTTAGAGATAGTATTAGAGTAGTAATTATATTTATAGTGTGTATCAGAGAAGATGATAATGATGCCAATGATTAAGATGATAATGATGATCATTGTCATCATCATCATCAGAATCTTCTTAATCATCATCATCAACTGTATGCTTGATGATGATGATGATGTAGGTGATGATGATGATAATGATGATGATGATGATGATGATGATGATGATGATGATGATGATGATGATGACGATGAGATGATATATATACCTTTATATAAAATATATCATGAATTCTTCTGGTCATATGCTGTGTCATTGTTATCTATGGTATAATAAAATTATGGTCTAGTAATTGCCAATCGACAAAAAGCAATCACGTATTTATTTCCTAAAAATTATTGGTCTTAGTTCAAACACCGCTTACTTAAGACCAATAGATTAATAAAATAATACATGAATAAAATTGTACATGCTATACACAATTTTAATCAGTTTTTATGTAGCGAGAACCCTGTCACGAACTTAAAATAAAAATTGTTCTTTTGGTTGCTACCTCTAAATATGTTCCAAATTAACCAAAATTTGTCCTCAACATTCCTATTACCAAATGGAATGAAGGGAACCTTGTGGAGCAGCATTCTCATAACATTTATTTTTTATCATTGTATCGTGGGCCGCTATAATAAACCATAAGCTTTTAGTTTATACAGAAGTCTTTTGTGCGGCACTTTGTTGAAGGCTTTCTCAAAATCAGTGTATATCATGTCTATTGCATAGCCATGATGTACTGCATCCATCAGAATGTTGCGAGCTTCTAGTAGATAAGACACACAGTCCTGGTTAGGTAAAAAACCGTGTTGAGCTTTTGTGAATAGACCATTGTTAAAGCAGTGCTTCACGATTTGCTCATGAATAAAGCTCTCCTTTATCTTGCATGGTACTGATATTAGTGATATTGGTCTGTAGTTTTAGCGCTTCCTCCTGCTACCGGTCTTGAAGATTGGTGTTATGTTTGACAGTTTCCATAGATTGGGTACTTTGCCTTCAGAAAGGGACTTGCGGTAGAACATTGCTAATGGTACGGAGATTGCAGCAGTGCAATTGCAAAGAATACGAAGGTGCATTCCGTCATACCCTTTACATTTTGTTTGATTAGTTTTTCAAGCTTTTGCTGCATGCATGATTGTAACTTCATTTAAATCGCACTTTGCTTGGGTTCGATCTCTGAAGTTTAGCATTTAATCTAGAGACTCAACAACAAATGCAAACTGTAAATAGGTACTAAGTAAATGTGAAATTTCTTGCATACTTATAGTTATATTTCCTGCATCATTTTCGAGAGATTTCACCATTTCATTTTCCATTCGCTTATGCTTAACTTGGTTATGAAGTTGTTTTGGGTCATAGTTGAAACATGCTGCAATCTTCCTCTCATAGTCAACTGTTGTTGCTTTCACTATCTTGCTGAGTCATTTTACATGCTGCTTTGTGCTCCTTATGAATTTCCTCATGCATCCATCTACCGGCTGCAAAGTATTTGCGTCGTAGTGCTCTCTTCTCTCTCACAGCTACTTCAACTTCAGGGGTGTTTCATGGTTCTTTTTTACTCTTGAAAGGTAACATAGTTGCAGGTATGTAGATTTCAATTGCTTTAACTTTTTTTATTAGTAATTTATAGTTGTCATTAGCTGAAAAAGAATTGAAGATACTTATCTAATTGATGGCTATTATTTGTGTTGTGATAGTATCGTAGTTTGCACTGGTCCATATATACCTCTTTTCGTTGTTGTCTGTCATTCTGTTGTTGTTTGTTACAAATGAATCAATGATAAAGCAATGTGATTCACCTGCTGGTGTGTGATCTAGTGAGTTGCCTTTATGTAGATCAATAATTCTGTCTGGTTCGTCTGTGATAAGTAAGTCAAGTGTGCTCTTGGCTCTTTTTCTCTTTTTCTTCTATAGGTATGAAACCTTAGCATGTTTAGACATTGTTGGAATAACATATCACTTTGATGCTCATTTTGCACGTGGACAACTGTTGTTGATGCTCCATCCAAGTCAAGTTCTTCATATGTTGATTGAAGTCGCCGTAGACTAACATGGATGAGCATGAGTTTGAAATGCTTTGCTTTGCAGTAATTGTCTTTATTACTTTTTCTAGCATTACTTTGTTGTTGTTCTGCGGACAATAAATGCAACCCAGGAGAATCGACTCTTTACCTAACTTTATAACTTGCCATACTTGCTTTATGTCCGATGAGTTCAATTGTGCTATATCTGTTTCAGCTACTGGTATATCATTTTTTATGTATATTACAACACCTCCTCCCCTACCTCCTCTGTATTTTTTTGTGTGTTTGGTATCCTGGTAGTCGAATGTCTGACATGTCAGTGAACCATGACTCTGCAAAGAAGAGCAAGTCTAGTTTGTCTGCTGGTTCTTCAATGTCTATTCTTGCCATCAGCTCATCTTGTTTGACACTGTTCAGCGAGAGTGGGTTATTTGCCCAAAAATTGAATTGTTTGCGATTGGCTTTATTGGTAGTGGCAGAAAATTAGAGATTAAATGTGTTGTAGTCAGGTTGGTGAGGTTTAAGCTTGAGCCATACTTGCTGTGGCCGGCGTGGCGGCAGTGGTGCAGCATTATTTTGATTGCTGTTGTTACTGGTGGCAGTGACTGATTTGATTTCGTTGAATTGATCTAAGCTGATCCACATACATTTCTTGTTGTAACTAAATTTTTCGATGTCAATGCACAGATTCAGTACGTCTGTAGATGATCCAGCAAAAGGGCTCGTCCAATTTTGCCTTTACAAGCTCTTCATTCTTTCGTTTTTTCTCGTTTAATAGTTTTTTTATTGTTTTTTTGTTCAGCTAGAGTTTGGTCATCGTGTGTGTAGACTCATGCAAATTTTTCTATATTGTGGTAGTTACCCTATATATATATGTATGTATATATATATATATATATATATATATATATATATATATATATATATATATATATATATATATATATATATATATTTCTAGTTTTAAAAACATAGTTTACTTGATACAAAAAAATAATTCAAAAAGACTGTTATTTTTAAATCTCAGTATGAAATTTAAATTTAACAGTCTTTCTCTCAGTATAAATATTTTCATACTTAACATTTTGTCACATTACATATTATTATACCATTTACTGCATGGGTAGGTATATATATATATATATATATATATATATATATATATATATATATATATATATATATATATATATATATATATATATATATATATATATATATATATATATATATATTGAATTTTACTGATTACATTATACTGAAATAGAATAAGGCTATTTCAAAATAGGCTATTTACTGAAACAAGAATAATATAGATAATAATAGTAGCTAAGTTTTTATTTGGTTTAAGATTTCAAAAAAGTTTTCAAAAATTATAAAATTGCTTCATGAAGTTTTACAATGACTAATTAGTCAGTATTATTTATAAAAATCTAATTATTTGATCCAGTCCTTTGATAGTAAAGTTTTTAATTTATTGTTATTTTTTAAATGATAACTTATTTTTGTAATTATAGTTAAGTTTTTAATTTTTTTTTTGTAAATTTTTGAAAAAGATGACGATGGATGAAAAGTATGTAGCAGATATATGGAACCTCCTAGAAAATGCTATCCAAGAAATCCAAAGAAAAAATAATAGTGGTTTAAGTTTTGAAGAGTTATACAGGTTTGAAATATTTTTGTTATATATAATCAAGCCTTCCCGGGAAGCGCATGCGGTCGCACCCCTTGTTCATCCATGCTTACAGTAATTTTTTTAGACAACTTGACCATGTTTTTATATAGTAAGCGTTTTAAGAATTAGCTTAATAAAGCTATAAGAAACTAGAGAGTAAAACAGCAATACTCGAAGAAAAGAACGAAGACTATACGAAATAGAAAATCTAAATAAAATAAGCTAAAAAAAATTGAATGTTAAAAAATAAAATTGTTGTCAAAAAAATAATATATCTAAATATTTTATTCTTTTTGTTTTCTTATTTTTAGGGCATTTGTTATCTTCCACTACCAAATTGATACAAGTTAAGGAAAAAAGTAGATAAGAATATAACAAAAATAAAAATATTTTTTGATATACAATTTTTTCGCATCTTTTTCAGTCAGATATTAAGAAAGTACTTTAAAATTTGCGCTAGAAACATGGACAAATTTTAAATTTGTTTTTTAAATATCTTTGCTAAACTTTATTGTTTTTATCAAAGCACAGGAAAGCGAGAAAACTAATTGCTATTTATTTAAAAAAAGAATTAACAAGTTTTTCATGTAAAAGAATGAAACGATGCTCTGAAATCTTGTGGGCTAATGAATTGTTAAAGTACTGAACTTTTTGAACCAAATATTTAGGAGCCTATTTAAAACTTTTTTAAATACATTTTTTTAAACAGAGCAATCGTTATGTTCATTATCTCTAGTAATTCGTGTTAACATTGGAAATTGGACAATATAAAAGAAACATTTTCAGACATGCATCAAATGCAGTAAATACATTTATTAAAGAAACTACGTTATTCTTTTATTTAGCTTATACCCTCATTACAAAATTTATTAATCAAATAATATTTTTTACAAATAAATAACAACTCATATCTTATTTTCCTATTATATAAGTATTGAGAAAAAACTACAAATATAGCAAAAATATTTTTAAAAGCAAAAAGACGTAAAAATGAATAAACGTAGTAAATGAATAAACGTTAGAAAAAAATTAACAAAATTTCTTATAGTTCTAGTGTACATAGCAAATTAGTATCTTAATTATATGGGGGTAATAAAAATTGTGAATAGATTTTCAAAACATTCAATTGTTTTTAAAACTTTACAAAATGTTTTTTGAGAAAAAAAAGTATAAACAAAAAATAAAATATTTTTAAACAACTTCAACCAACATTAATGCATTGCAAACTAAATCAATTCACTGAATCTAAATCATGAGTTTCATCAGAAGTTGAAACTATATGAGAAACAAGATTTTATGTGACAGCAACATGTTAACAACAACTTTAAAAAAAAGAATGCAAAAGTTGCATTAAAATTAAAATTTTTTTTTTTTTTTTTAATATACTCATTTTAGTTATCAATTTTTTTTAGTTTATTTAATTAAATTTGAAATTTCGTTACAATTTTGTTTCCTTTTTTTAGGATTGTTTTTTTTTTTCTTAGTAGGTTTAGCTTTTTGCAACCGCACACGCTTCCTGGGAAGGCTTGTATAATATACATTATTTCTTTGTTCTATATTTGTAAATTTTTTAAATTGCTATGTATTAAAAATTGACTTTGAATTGCAATTTCTGCTATGTTTTAATCCTTCCCAATTCTGTGCCTGGTAACCCCATAGTAGAAGACAACTATTAGATATTTTTCTCAGTACCATGATAAATTACAAATTAGTATTAAATAAGATTACTTGTAAAATATATTTTATTTTTAAAATTAAAGTTAAATTTTATTCAAGAAGATTGATTCTTCATATTAAGTATATTGACTAAATCAGACTGCTTAAAAAAACAACAACAATAATGTCAGAAATATATTACCAGTTAATGTTCCTACTTTGTCTTTATATTTAATTCAATTGGATTGTCAGAAACTTTTTAGAGAAAATGAACAAAGAAATTAACTATTTTGCTTACAAACCAAATGTTTTAAAATTGTTAACAGTACATTTTGATGTTTATGTAAAATTTATGTAAGTTTTCATAAGTTTTTAGTTAAAAACATAAAGGATAATAAGTAATATAAAACCAGTACCTCTTCAACTATTTTTAAAGTTTAATTGGTATTGTTAAGGTCTGTTTGGGAAAATTATTGGTTACAAACAACTTCAAAGTAGTTTTAAATTCAATCAATGAATTGCGTTTTATGGCTAATCCGAGTTTTATGCATATTGCAGACCTTGTTGGGTTTCTTAGCAACGAGCTGCAGCATTAAATAAGAATTTTTTTTTTTTTTTTTTTTAATTTTAATTCACCTCCTCAAGGCCGAGAAGGCCACTACAGACGAGGAGGCTACTTATTTGTGGCTATAACCCTCTCTCAACTCTATAACTCCGAAACACGAACCTTGACGAACAAAGCCGCTGCGCGGAGAAACGAGTTTTAACTTAATTGCAAAATCATAGTTGTGATGAAAATAAAAACATTTATTTTTAATAAATTATTTGTTTCTATGCTATTTTGTTTTTGTAATTGTTATTTTGTTGCGATAACTTGTCAGAATTATAAAGGTAATTAAAGTAATTGTTTTATTAAACTATATTTATTAGATAACTTTATTATGCATTGAGTTCTGCATAAAAAACTACATTCAAGCGCAAACCTTAATTTTCTAGAGGTTAAGTTGATTGTATGTATACTGAAGCAAAGCTAAGATTATAAGTTGGATATTGAATCTCTCATGGCCTTGGACCTAATTAAAAAGCTTTATTTAATAGACAACTGAATCAGTCTCCTTGGCTTATTGTGTCCTTTGATAAATGTCTATCAACATTAGGGCTGTTCATGTGAACACAGGAAAAAAAAATTTTTCTCGGATTTGAATGCATAGTTGTTTATTTTGTGCCATTTGACATAGTAATTGACTGTGTAAAAAATCTTTCCAATCAGATAATGTTTAGGGGGTGCTCAATGACCATAAAGTTTTACGAAAAACGTCAAAAACGTGGTAAAAGTTCCAAAGTTCCAAAAATTTCTAGAACCTGGTTAGTTAGATTTTTTCCACTGAAATATTGTCTGATTGTGTGCTATATAGATTAATTAAAGTGCAGCAGATTAACTGTCATCAGGGCACCAGACTAAAAAATGTCTGCTAGTGTTTAAAACAACTGTGTTTATATCATTTTGTTAAAATTTGTATTCATAATTTTAATACTATTATTTAACTCAATTTAGAATTTGTTCAAACAGAATAAAAAGGTTTACAAGTATAAATATTATTTTTATTTGGAATTTCAGTTTGACAACAAATGTATTAATATTTTGATAGTACCTAACCTTGGTAACCTATTACAGAAAACTAGCATGGTAGTCTAGTAGTGTATTGTTTGTTATTAAGTGCAGATAATAATAATTTCTAATTTGAAAATATTTATTTAATTTCTTTAGTAATAATTATTATTATATATTGCTGCAGCTGCATAAACCAACAACTGAATGATAAGTTTGTATAATATGGTATTGAGTTTTGATTTTCTCATAATTTTTCAGTTATCATTGAAATGGCAGCATCATCTCGTGTTGCTATCTCTACACGACTTCAAACCGAAATCTTTTTAATTGGACAACCAGAGCCAAATCTTCCAGATAAAGTTCTTCCCTTAACATCTGATGTTTTAAAAACATTTTTTTATCATCTTAATTCAACCAAAAAGTCAGTGCCTGAAAGTCTTAAAACAACTGTTGATGAACTGATTATTATTTGGAATAAAGCCCGTATTCCGAGAGCATTTCATCCGAATGTAGTCTTAAAGTTGAAAACTTTAGTCCAGGAATTTAAATTAATAAAAAAAAATAAATCCGGATTGTCAGATTCTCAGAAATCAAGAGAGAAATCATTTACAGACATCATTGGCCTACTTTTTGACATTGCCCACAAGGATGCTGAAACTATGATCAGAATTGAAGAAGATAAAGAATTTTTATTGGATCAGAGATGTCAGAGAAAAATGGTGATGTTTGGAGAGGACAAAGAACTTTCAAAATTAGAAGCAAGAAATGAAGCAAGGAAACAAGCAGAGAGAGAACGAAAGCTAAAAGAAGAGCAAAGACAATCTGGTGCGAGTGCAATAGTTCCTTTTATTGAACCTTTACATGACGAAAGTTATAGTGATGACAACGATAACGATGCTGTTGATAATGACAAAATGGTTGATAGAGATTTTGAGATAGAAATCCCTGTTTATTACAGACAACAAGTCAGTAAAGCAAGTTCTTCAGGGTCAGCTGAATCAAGTTTAGCAAGTACTCCAAAACGACAATGTATCTTAGATACAATTCTTGACTCGCCTGATGTTTCATCAACATTAGACAGAATTAATCTATCTGACACAAAATTTACTATACTAGCAGCAGCAATTGCAAGGGCTGGTGGACAGAACCTCGATGATGGATCATTGTCACGTTCTACAGTCCGTAGAAAACGAAATTATCATCGATCAAACATTAAAGCCACTGTTCGAACTGAATTCTGCGATTTGGACAAACCACCATTAATCGTCCACTGGGATGGCAAACTGATGATAGATCGTACAAATTCTGCAGACCCTAAAGCAAATGTTGACCGGCTATCTGTAGGTGTGACAGGTCACAATGTTGACAAAATACTTGGAATAGCAAAACTATCAGCTGGAACTGGAGAAGCCCAAGCAAAAGCAGTTATTCATCTGCTTAATTTCTGGGACATAATTGGTGATGTTATTGGAATGAGTTTTGATACTACAGCCTCTAACACTGGCTCCGAAAATGGTGCATGTGTAGTTCTAGAGAAACATATAGGTAGAAATTTGTTATATTTTGCTTGCAGACACCATGTTCATGAGATCATAGTAGCAGGAGTGTTTGGATCACTATTTGGACCATCATCTGGTCCAAACATACCTCTTTTCCAGAGATTTCAGCAATATTAGCCCAAAGTTAATCAAGGAAATTTTAAACCTCTGGATGACATTCGAATGAAAATACCCCTGGTGCAAGAACTACAAAATGAAGTGATGGCATTCCTCAAAGAAAACCTGCATGTTAAAATGCCAAGGGATGACTACAAAGAAATCATGGATCTCTGTCTGTTAATACTTGGAAAACTGCCTGATCAAGAAGAGAAAAATTATCACTTCAAGATCCCTGGTGCTTATCACATGGCTCGCTGGATGGCCAAGGTTATTTATTGTTTTAAGATTTATTTATTTCGTGAAGAGTTCAAGTTGACCACAGAAGAGGAAAAAAATCTCTGTGAATTTTGCTTATTTGCTAGTCTGGTTTATGTAAAATCTTGGATATCATGCTCAAATGCCAGCGATGCTCCAGACTTGTTTCTGTGACTTGTTTCTGACTTGTTTCTGTTTCAGCAACTTAAGCAGTTTGCAGTTGTGAATAAAACAATTTCCGAAGCAACAGTCAAGAAATTTCAAAACCATTTGTGGTACCTTTCACCAGAATTGGTCCCACTAGCTTTGTTTTCAAACAAACTTAAAACGGAAGAGAAGCGAAAAATGATTTCCAACATGAAATTTCACGGTGAGAACTGGTCTGAAAGGTTGATCAAATTAACATTGAAAGTCTAGAGAAGAAATCTCTGGACATGCTGGTGACATCAGTTTCAGCAAGTGCGTTGCGGTCAATGAAGGTTGATATTGATTTTCTGTTCAACAACGATCCAGCTACCTGGAATGATTCCCCAGAATACCAAGAAGGAAAAAATTTAGTATATTCATTGAAAGTAGTAAATGATGCTGCCGAACGATCTGTGGCTTTAATGTCGATGTTTAATGAATCGATTACAAGGAATGAATCTGAAATGCAGAGGTTAATTAAGGTGGTTGAGGATCACAGAAAGCGAGTGCCAGATGCCAGAAAGTGTACTCTTAAGAGTTATAGTCTTCGCTAGCATTAACATTGCACGAACTATAACATTACGATAATTAAATGTTAATTGCTCATATGTTTTTGAGTTGACCTACTTAGTAGTTGATAACGGTTTGAGAAACTGTTACTCCTTTACAATAATTTTTTTTGTTTATAATTCGTATTTTAATCAATGACAAAGAGTCAAAAATCTTAGTGTTTTATTTTGGAAAAATTCTGATATAACAAAAACCGCAGAACTTTAGTCGTATTGCAGTATTTTATTTCATTAATTTCTCTGCTAATAAACCAGTATAAAGTGGATGTGGATTGTAATTTGTATTCAGAATTTAATATTTAGAGATAATTAAAACTGATCAAATCTGAAAAATTTAATTAACCGGGTTTTAGAAATTTGTGGAACTTTGTTACTTTTTCCATGTTTTTCACATTTTTCGTAAAACTTTATGGTCATTGAGCACCCCCTAAACATTATCTGATCGGAAAGATTTTTTGCACAGTTAATTAATATGTCAAATGGCACGAAATAAACAACTATGCAATCAAATCTGAAAAAAAAATTTTTTTTGGACAGCCCTAATCAACATTTTGAAACAGTTTTGTCAAAGAGAAAAACTAATAAATAAGTTGGAGGAGTTCTAATTTACATAAACATTGTACATAATATAAGGAATAATAAGTGCACTTTTGAATCGGAAATTCAAAAAACATTCATTAATTTTAATGTTTTCAAGAATTCTGATTGTGATAAAGAAATAGCTATTAAAAGATCTTAAAGATCTTTTTTCACATACCAAGTTAAATTTTCACATACCAAGTTAAATTTTTCACATACCAAGTTAAATTTTTCACATACCAAGTGAAAATATTGTTAAATTGTTATATTATCATTTATGATTTTTAACTTAAAAATGAATGAAATGAATTTTAAAATTAAAAATGACAGTTACTTGTCATTTAATAATGCAGTAACCAAGGGGTGGGTACTTGGGTACCTGCTGGTATAAAGATTATTCATTATTTGACTATCTTTTGTAAAAATTGTTAATAACTAACACTTCGCTTTAGTAAATGTCTATCATGCAAATCTTTTAAGTTTGTAAAATTTTCCAATTTTTTAGCTATTTAACAAGAATGTTTTAATCGTTTCTGAAGTTCTACAGATGCTTGAATGCTATCTCATACGAATAGCCATTTTCTGCAGATGGTTCTTAGGATGCTCATTAAATTGAAAGCTGTCAAGTCTTGTTCTGAACACACTGCTTTTATTAAACTTTATATTATTAAATATTACTATTACCAACAGTTATTTTGAATGATAATGAAGAATTTAAAATTCAATTTTGATATAGTCGTTTAAAAAAATATTTGAAAGATGTGTGCTTGTGAGGTTGTTAATATGAGTATTTATTTTCTACTGAGTTCTTATGCTCAGACCACACATTAAGCAATGAGTAACACTCTGCTGCATCATCTTATCTCACTTATCTGGATTGGTAAGTTTTTATTGGCTATGATTGAAAGAATGGATGACTTTCACTTAGATGACTTTTACTTCAAAGGCATCAACACAAGAAAGTGTTCTGAGTTCTGTCATTAAATTAGTTTAGACTGAGTTATTAACAGAATATATACAATAAAGTTTACAAATAAGTTATAAACACTCGGAAAGGGGTTTTGTGTCAATTATTAATTTATTACTGCTAATATATCAACTATATATTAACAGATGGTGTTGTCAGATGCAAGATTGTGCAAGATGTTGTGCAATATTTTATGCTTATCAAAACTTAAACCCCAAAATAATTAAAATCAAAAATGAAAGTTACATTTAGTTTAGTTTAGTTACATATCAAAAATACCAACTCATGCATTAGAAAGGGAGGTAACAACACTACAACATGCATGAAAGGGAGGTAACAACATTACAACATGCAATACAATATCGATCAAATCAAGATACACGAAAATCATCATTTTGTCCAAGATTAAAATCTCAAATAGAAAAACATTAGTGATGCTAGAAAATGACTTTGTCTTATGTGCCAAAAAGCAAAACAGCATACTTTCGTCAGCAGAGTAAATGTTTTAAAAAAAAAAGTGAGAAGAAACTAAAATTTGGAGTGAACATTAATGCTAATGAAGGAAAAGAGAAAGAAGCTGAAATGACTTATGTTGTTTTTGACAGTTTGTTTGTTGTTGATATTTATGTAAATATTGCTCTATGGTTTCAAAGCCTCGATAATTTTTTGCTTTAAAGCTTCATTTGATTAAAGGTTCTTTGTGTTTGATGAATATCATAAAATAAAGGAAGCTGCTTCATTATATACTCTAGAATAGTTATGTACAAACTAATTTGGATGCCTGCCAAAGTTTATGAAGTTTATGATAATTTATCATTTTTGTTTTGTGATCTCAAAGAACTTTTTTTTTTTTGAGCATTGAACTGGAAAATTGCTCTGCACGTTTTCAATAAACATAAATTAGACTTAAAAAAATACATTGGGCTATTTAGTTTTTATATTTTTGTTGTTGGGTTTTATCATATTATATGTGTCTGTGACATAAAATCTTGTTTCTCATATAGTTTCAACTTCTGATGAAACTCATGATTTAGACTCAGTGAATTGGTTTAGTTTGCAATGCATTAATGTTGGTTGAAGTTGTTTAAAAATATTTTTGTCCTATTTTTATATTTTTTTTCTCAAAATATTTTTGAATTGAAATTTGAGTGACCAACTTGTTTTAGTTGTTGAGGTTTCTAATTAAAAAAACTGGACCATGGACAGTATGACCATGGACAGTATGTTTCGCATGCTGGTCTTTTCCATAAACTTGCTTCTAATGGTGTATCTGGGAGACATTTTGAGATTATCAAATCATTTCTTTCTAACCACTTTATTAAAGTCATCCTCAAAAGCCAACACTCTTTGTTGTTTTCAGTAACTTCTGGGGTACCTCAAGGTTCTATCTTTGTTCCTGTTTTGTTTCTTATCTACATTAATCATCTTCCATTAAATATTGTTAAAATAATTTTTTTTTAAATTTTATTAATAAATTTACATATCCAGTCTTCTCCGTAAAGCGCTTTCAGTCATCTTTTGGCGCTCGCCTACACACTCGCAAAACTTTGGCAAGCACATAAAAAATAAAAGTAAAAGTGCTTGCCAAAAAAAAAAAGCGTTTTGTTTTAAATTTCAACAAAACTCTTTTGTTCATTTGTTCAACTTTTATGAAAAATGGTTGTTTTTTTTTACCAGTTTTTTTGAAAATTATTTTATCTAGTATTTATTCAAAGCGTTCTTTTCACTATTTTTATATATATTTAAATAGCAGAAAAAATTTTTTAAATTGCGTAGGCTAACTTAAAAATAACCATCCTGCCAGTGCTTTTTTGCGCACTGACATTAAATTTTAAATGGAGAAGACTGTTATATGTATCTAAATTTGCTTTTAAAATTGACAACCAAAAAAATTAGTACAGGTTTCTAAAATTGTTGATGAATAAGTTTTAATCCATAATTTTTATAAAAGCTTAAATTTCAACTCTAAAAAATTTGTATTAAATTATTTTTAACAAAAAATAAACAAAAATTTTTAACATTTTTTAATTCTTTTTTTTTAACTTTATTAATTTCATGAGATGAAATACAAAAATTGATAATACGCTGGTTCAGGAATGTCTTAGAAAAGTAGAATACTTAAATTCTTTAAACTGATAAAATCATATTTTTTCATGTTCATAATTTGAAGTGCTAAAAAATTAACAATAAAATCTTGACTATTTCCATTAAATGTTAATATTTCCATTAAATTAAATATTTCCATATAATTTTCCCAAAAATGCGCATACAATGGTTTTGAAAAAAAATCATAGTCTGCGAAATCTCAAGAAAGTTCTAGTTTAGTTTAGATCTAGTTTAAGATATTAATTGAACATAAAATGTGTGAACAGTTTAATTTAAAGACCGAAAATTTTGCAAGATTAAAAATGAGATAAACTTTTAAGTATCTTTGGAAAAAAAATATTTTAAATTTTATTATAGATTAAATTTTTTTTTTATATTGCAGTTTATATGTTGTATACTTAAATATAGAACACAATATGTTGATGAAAAACAAAGATTATTCAACTATTTTCTCTTTAAAATTTACTAGATATCAAAAGAATCAAGTAAGCAAAATGCATAGCATTATGGGATATGAGTGAAATGTCTTTGATAGATAATATATAAGACTATTATAGGATGCTCATATTTTTTCCATTTCCCTGGAAAAACTATGAGCATCCTTGGTAATATTAATTAATAAGAATTAGTTTTGCTGATTTTATTAAATAAATTAAAAAGTTCTTAAGTTTCAAATTATAGTTTTCTTAGAATTAAACAAAATTAAACATATCTAATTAAATCAGGAAATAAAACATATCTAATTAAATCTTGAAATTAAACATAGCTTATTAAATCATGAAATTAAACATCTAGTAAATGTTAAAAGTATTGTAAAAATACAATTCAGAAAGCCAAGTAAAAGTTCAAAACAGTCAAAAATGTTTAAGGTTATTCAATATTCAAGTGTTATTATTTATTTGCATACATGTATTGTTTTTAAAAATGTCCTATTTATTTTATATAAGTAAATTAAAAGTATATCGTATAAGTAACTTAAAAGATTTATTTTTTGTTAAGTGCTTAGTTATGTGTACTTATATGTATATAGGAATGCATATACTATGGTATTACATAAGCATGGAGAACGTTTATATAATGGTGTTCGCAAAGTTGTTACTGATCATCTTGTCGGAAAGGTTTGATTGTTGTAGTTGTTTGAAATATACATAAAGTTATATTTCAAATGAGTTATAAATACTTTTTTGTATTTCTTAGGTGCGAAAAGATGTAATTACTAGCATGACAAACAACTTTTTAGAAACCTTAAACATTGCATGGAATGATCATCAGATAGCTATGGTAATGATTAGAGATATTCTCATGTATATGGTAAGTTTATTTGATATTCTTTTGTTTTTTTATTTGTTCATTGTTGCTACGGTGATATATTGTATTCCTAACAGGGCGCAAAAATTTTTTTAAATAAACGTTGATGTTCGTTTCTTTATTTATTGATGAACATCTAATTTAAGAGGTATGTCAAATATCCACACACACACACACCCTCCACACATACACATTTTTTTAATTTTTTTTTAATTTTTAATTTTTTTTTTTTTTTATTTAAGAGAAATTCTAGATATAGAGGACTTTTTTCATTAATAGATGGTTGCGCACCTCCTCTTCGAACCCGTGTGTCGGCCAGAATAAGCCAGTTTTATTTTAACTTCTTTAATTTTTTTTTTTTATTATTAAAATAATTTTTTTTATTTAATTATAAGGGAGTTTTATTTTCAAATAACTTTTATTCTAGTTAATAAGATATATAATAATTAGATATATCAAAGATACTTATCGAATTTTATCAATTTTTTATTAATTTAAAACAATTTTTCATGCATTTGCAATGTGTGCGCAAATTAATGATAACTAATAAGCAATAACCTTTTCACTGTAAACTGTTATCTATTAATACAAAATAGTGAATTTTTCTAAATTTAGTTAGTTAAATTATAAAAAAAAGATATAAACTTGATAAAATTTAAATAAAAGGGAATTATATAAAAATAAAATAAAAGTTATTTTGACATTTTTATTTTTTAAATATTTAAAAATAATAATATAGTATTAAGCATTTAATAAGTTATTAAATTTATAATTTAATAAGTTACTATTAAATACCTGATATGCTATTATTATATTTATAATATTAAGTTAACATAAGTTCTATAAAATCTATTAAATTTTATATATTTCTGCAAATTTTTTTTAAAACTTTAAAAACAGCAAGTAAACATTAATTTAATGATAATAAGAAAATTTAAGAAAAGCACGCTTTAGGAAAAAGAATGTTTCAGCATGGTTCCGTTTAAAGTAATTGGAAATGCATTCATTTTAAGTTAAACTTGCAATTCATTTGTAAACGCATGTAAAAACCATGCTAAATATAATTTTTTATACAGTTGCATACTTAAAAGAAACACTATTGAAGATCTTCAATAGCGTTACTTTTATTAAAAAAACCGCGCTAATACTTTCTTAAGAATATATATAATATATATAAAGTAAATCAAGAAACTAGTTCAAAAAGTACTTCTAAAAAATCTTAAAAGCATAACAAAAATATTAAGACGTAGCTAATCCTGTTAACTTCATTAATGACTTAGCAGAATGCATAGTTACTCTAATGCAGGGGTTTAATAGTTCTCTTTTCAAACTCCTATATTATGATGGTGTCCTTTAAATCTATAAACATAAAAATATTATTTCATTTGCAAAACTACCTGCCTAAACCCAAACCCTCAGTTGATGTATGAACACTCACTGCACCTGTTCTATTTAAGTCAGTCAACATATGTACCTCCAGCTGCACTTCTCATTTCTCAAGAGTTTTACCAGTTAGTTATGACACCAGAATTCCAACTAGAAAAATACAAATTAATATACTATAGAAAGTTCTATATGTAATGATAAAATAATTCAAATAATTCAAAAAAATCATAAACCAATGGATATAAAGTTAACCAAAGTTTCTTTTCTTTTTTTTTGGAGTTGATAAAATAGTTTTGGAAAAAAATAAAAGTTAAATGTTCAGATGTATCAGGATAAATTACATAATCTTAACAAGTCTTTAGATGAGAACTTTTAACAATTGACTGTTATTTCATCAATGCACAGTAAGCCAGGTGGATGGCAAAAGAAAAAAAAAACTTTCTCAAAAATTACACTATTATATATCATTTTATAGCTTAAGCATTCAGCTTTTTCTTAATTGTATATTATTTCGAACATTTTTTTTTAAATTTGATAATACATTTGTGTTTTGAATTCAAGGTGAAAAATGAAAAAATCTGCGAAATGATGGCATCAACCTGCTATAAAATTCGATCTCTTGCCAAATAGCCCATCAAGCTCTTAAAATTAAGTTGAAACTCTAGTTTATGTAAACACATTTAATAAAAAAAAAATTGAAATAAAAAGCATTTATGGTTTTAGAGAAATCTCAAGTTAAAGTTGACCGGATTTTTCCGTGTCCACCCGATATATATTTTTAATATAAATTTATCCACCCGATATATATTTGCTGTATGCTTCTAAGCTGGAGAATACAAAATCCTTTTTTTTGCTTCTGTTAAGTTGTTGCTACTACTGTACTTTCATTTATGATCTTTTAGGTAGACCAAAATTTTTAACAAGAGTTTTACCAGTTAGTTATCTGACATCACATTTCCAACTAGGACAATTCAAATTCATCATATATACCATAGAAAGATTTAGATTTTTAAAAGTTGGTTGCTATGTAAAAGTTGGTTGCTATGTAAAAGTTGGTTGTTTTTTTTTTGTATGGTTTTAAGCTGTAATATAAAAATCCTTTTTTTCGAACATTTTTTTTCTAATTTGATAATATATTTTGTGTTTGGAAGAGCTTCTGTTAAGTTGTTACCTGTAGATGTAGCTCCTTCAACTTTTTCTCCAGAAAGTAAAGTTTCTTACGGCTTAATATTGAAATCAGTTGTGTCTTCATCTAAATTATATAGTGCCAGTACTTGTTTTGATAGTTGTTTTTCTTTGAATTGCATACCATTATTAATTATGCCAGCAAATTCAAACTAAAGCTGTTTAATTACTCCCAATTGGGAGTAATTAAACATAGTAATTAAATTCTTTCATTTCAATAATGATAAATTATTGAAATAAACAGAATTATTAAAAATTCATTTACTTCAATAATGCGATATTACCCCAAAGTTTTTGTTTTTTTTTGAATTAAAAGAATGACATTTTGATGTAATAAAAAATCTACACATTCAATCATGGATTTTTTGAATGAACCTTTCCAATTTATCATAATTGCTGATTTTTAAACTTTTTAAGTCAGAGAGTTAATTAAAGCAATTGAGTCAGAGAGTTAATTAAAGCAATTGAGTCAGAGAGTTAATTAAAGCAATTGAGTCAGAGAGTTAATTAAAGCAGCTTATTGAGTCAGAGAGTTAATTAAAGCAATTGAGTCAGAGAGTTAATTAAAGCAGCTTATTGAGTCAGAGGCATTTTTAAATTTTTGGAAAGTGTATATGTAAATAACTTTTTATAAATCAACATAAAAGTGTATTATGTATCAAGTTTACAATAATTGAGGTGTGTACTGAAAATATGTTTAAATTAACACTTTACATTCAACATTTATAAATCTTGCAGCTTATTATTCTTTAATAAAAATAATAAAATGTATATTTTATGAAATCTTTATAACCTCTTTTTTTAAAAAGTAAAAATACAATCAAAATAAGTCTTTAGTAAAACACAAAATTCTTTTCAAGCAAGTAACTCCCTGGTAAAATTTATTTATTGGTTGCTACTTGATAATAAAGTTTCTATCAAATTATCGTTTAACCATGTCATCAACAGAATCGTTTTTTGAAGTCAGATTTTTTATGTTGTTTTACTTAGCGAACTTTCAAATTGTTTTACTTAGCGAACTTTCAAATTGTTTTACTTAGCGAACTTTCAAATTGTTTTGCTTAGCGAACTTTCAAATTGTTTTATTTAGCGAACTTTCAAATTGTTTTACTTAGCGAACTTTCAAATTGTTTTACTTAGCGAACTTTCAAATTGTTGCATCAAATAAAACTGTAAACTATCATGTACAAAAACTAATTTTTTGCTCTGGGGCTTTCCACTCATGGCTAATGTTCGTTGACAATACTATTCTACCACAACAATAAGAAGTAAGTCCATTTTCAGTCTAAAATTAGGTATTTTGGTTTTAATCTAAGAATTAAGTTACAATGTTATATATAAATTAAAACTTTTATACAATGTTTCACTGTAAGACCAATGGTTAAAGGAATCAAATCCCACAGCTGTTGATAAAGACTTTTTGTGACGATTTATGAGGGGGAGGGGTCTCGATTTTGTAGTGCAACATCTGACCAAATCAAAACCCTCAGTTGATGTATCTACATGTTGGTTGTAATATTAACTACGCCTAAATCTTACTTAGTCAATGTATACATTCTGTTACAGCCTGTTATTGGTTACAGCCAGTTAATGGACTGTTACGGCTGTTTGTGCAGTGCACGTTCTGTACTTTGAATTTATATGGTTCAAGTGCAGAACTTTATTTAGTTGGTGCACAAAAGTGTGCAGCAACAAAAAAACAATCTTTGTGCAATAACTAAAAAAAAAACTTTTTGATACCGAAAAATGAACCTTGAACCCTTGGTTTACTAGCCGGAGGCAGAATCCACTCGACCATGCTTGTTGGACAAAAATTGTATATATAAATTAATATTTTTGGATGTATAATATGTTATTATTTATTATATATTATATATATATATAATATTTTGCATATATTATATATCAGAAAATAGATTTTTAAAATTGGTATCATGTTTAGAAGAGCGATGTTAATTTATACAATTTTAAACGGAACTATTGGGGTAAAAAAAAACATTAAACAGACTAAAAAGTACTTATTAATTAACTCAAAGAAGCTCAAAGAATTATAGACATTATTATATTTAAAATCCTTTGGTATTTTGTAAAATTTTTGCACCCCCTCCCACCTCTCTAAAAAAAAGTTGAAAAAATTGTTGCATAATATTGGAGGGGGGGGGGGCAATAAAGTGTTATGGATGCATTACGAGGGGAGGGGGGAAGTGGGTAAAAAAAATGTCAAAAACTGTGTGATGTAATTTATGGACGACCCCTATTCATACATCTTGTAGGCCATTATCCTATCCATACTCTGGTAGGGGGGATCCTATCCATACTTCTGTAATTATCATTATTAATTATAAATTATAATAATAAAGAAGTAATTATCATTATTAAATGTGATTGTAAATTATACTTTAGTAATAATATAAATAAATAATTATAATAATAAAGAAGTAATTATCATTATTAAATGTGATTGTAAATTATACTTTCCTATAAATAAAAATCTTATATTATAATAACATTATTTTGGATAAAAAATTAATTGCCTTCCTACTCTCTATTTTTATTTTATATAAAACATTTCTTCATATATGTATAAGTATTTAGTATTTATCAATAACAAAAAATTAAAATATTTTTCAGTTATTAAATAAAAATAACATCTTACATTCTCTTAACCATACCTAATCTTACCTCTAGGACAGAGCTTATGTAGAACAAAGTAAAGTTGTTACTGTCTATGACCTTGGACTTATACTTTTCAAAGAACAGGTATTGTGTATTTCAGTTCTAAAGTTGCTTTAATGTATAACTTTTTTCCAAGAATGTCTTTATCTATTTTATTTTAGGTAGTGTGTCATCCTCCAATTCAAGAAAATCTTCGTGAAACTTTACTTTCATTGATTGAACGTGAAAGAAAAGGGGAGGTAGTAAATAGGTATAAAATTTTTATAAATATTTATTATTAATTTTTATAAATGTATAAATATATTTAAAAGTTGATTTACTTTGCTATTAATAGTTCTGTTGTTGCTCAATGTTGCTGTTAATGCTGTTTAACAGCTTAATATTGTTGTTGTTAACTTTAGTTATAACATATATATGTTTAAACTGATTTCAACACAGATTTAAACTGTTTTTAACACAGTTTTATCAGAACCTTAATAGTTTATGAGTTATTAAAACCAAGATATTTTAGGTTTTATTAATTTAAATTTTTTGGATATTTAAGGTTGGCTATTAAGAATGCATGTCAAATGCTGATGACCCTTGGAATAAACGGAAGATCATTCTATGAGGATGAGTTTGAGAAACATTTCTTACAAGTTTCAGCTGAATTTTACAAAGTATTTTTTATTTTTTTGTAACTGTAAAAAAAAGCTATAGTTTATATATTTATTTATTTTTAATTATATTTTAATTATGGTTTTATTTATTTTTTATTTTAAAAGTTTATATATATATATGTTTTGAAATACAATGCAAAACAATTAGAAACAGTGAATTTTAAAAATTTTAAGTTGGAAAGTGAAAGGTTCCTCGCTGAGAACAGTGCATCTGTATATATTTGGAAGGTAGAGGCAAGAATTGCCGAGGAGAGAGAAAGAGCAAGGCACTGCTTAGACTCTAGCTCAGAACCAGCTATTGTAAAGGTGAGCTTATTTTTGTTATTAACATGACTGAAACATTAAATTAATTTAAAAAATTGTTTATATATGTGGAGTTCAATGCCTTTAACATAATAAATCAGATTTTTTAAATGTTAAAACAATAAACAAAAAGGTCTCTGTGAAAAAGTATATTGTCCAGATGTCTAAAAATATAACTTAAATACATAAAAATAAATTCAAATTCAAGAAAGAATTTTTTGATTTAATATTTAATGTCAAAAAACTTACTTTTGATGTTAAAAAAAAATTTGATTACAAAAAATTTGGTGTCAAAAAACTTTACTTTTATTAGTTTTTAAAAACCTTTTGTCTTTCCAAAATTTAATGTTAAGTAGACCAATCACAAAGCTAATTTAGGCTACCAAAAAATTTTCAACTGTGTAGCATCGTATAAGCAAATTTGTTTACTATAGATACATGTTGCGTAGCTGGCTGTTGAAAAAAAAAGTTAAAAAGGAAAAGTTTGCTTTCTTTAATTTTTAATTTTTTTATTCTTATCTATAATTTATATTATATGTCTATAGTTTTATAATTAACAAAAGATTTTGTAATTCAAATTTAATAATTTTAAAAAAAAATAAAAAGTAAATATTTATTAATGTATTTATTAATTTGTAAACTTCGTTAAAAATATCACCAAAATCAACTAGTTAAATATTGCAATTTTTATTAGTCTTTTTGATATAATTTTTTACTTCATACTTTAGGAAATAATTAAAACTTCAAAACATTAAAGTTAAGAAATCTGTTGGTTGTTTATCTAATGAAAATAAAAAATTAAGTTTGTATATTTGTAGTGTAAACATTTTATAATTCATTAATTTTTCAAAATTTTTTTTAGTGAAGGCCAACTTGATATGTATTGTCTGTTCTGCATTATGTTTGTGTTTGCATATTATGTGAAAATATCACTTTTGCATTGTTCAGATGTATTTTCAATAATAAAAATTTTATTTTAAAAAACTCACAGAAAAATGTTTTGATTCCATTTGCAATGAATGTACAGCTTATGGTTTGTTCGATAAATTATTGCTCCAATTTAAATCATTTGAGACATTTTTAAAAGGCTGTGGCAGAAACCTCAAACAAGAGAGTACATTAATATTGAAAAAAATAACAAATAAAAATCTCAACTTTATTATCACAAAATAATTTTTTTGAAGTTTGTTATTCATAATTATGTAAGAAGCAGTCAATAATTTCTCTTCATATTTAATATACAATCAGCGATTCAAAAAGACTCAACTAAAAGCTGTTATTCAAGTTGGCTGAAAATACTGAAATTGAAATTGGCTGGTCAGAAAATTATGCTTGTTTTTGCCTAAACAAAATGTAAA
The DNA here is from genome assembly GCF_022113875.1 of Hydra vulgaris. NCBI lineage: Eukaryota > Metazoa > Cnidaria > Hydrozoa > Anthoathecata > Hydridae > Hydra > Hydra vulgaris. The sequence goes on along the minus strand of NC_061159.1, from coordinate 33,021,400 downwards.
CAACTTATCTTGGTGAAAATCAAATTTTTATTTTTACATTTGGCATCTCTTTATTTTTACATTTATTTTTACTTTTTATTTTTACATTTGGCATCATCAAGATTTAATCTTTTGCAATAGTTTCTGATTCAAGAAATCATACAAAATCATCTGTTGCAAGCAAATAAAATTATCGAGTTGTATTAGACAATGTTACAGAAGTTTTTATTTTCAGTATTTTTATTTTTAAAAATAAATGTTTTAAGATCAATGAAAATTTTAGAGAAAATGCATAAAATTAAAATGCCCTGACATTATTTTGCTGCTATGCATTAAAGGAGAGGTGGTCCAAAATCCTATATTTTTTGTTTAACCAGTTATCTAAAGCTTTCAACAGAGTTTGGCATGCTAGTCTTCTCCATAAGCTTATTTCATATGGTGTATCTAGGAAAGTTTTTTAGATTATCAAATCTTTTCTTTCTTACCGCTTTATTAAAGTCATCCTCCAAGCCCAATACTCTTCTTCTTTTCCTTTAACTTCTGGGGTAACTCGAGGTTCTATCCTTGGTCCTGTTTTGTTTCTCATCTACATTAATGATCTTCCTGAAAACCTTGCATCAAAAGTAGCTATTTTTGCTTATGACTCAACTTTATACTCCTGTCTTGACAAAAAGGTTTCTCTTTTTTATTGCTTAGAGCAGACAGCTAATCTTGAATCTGATCTCACTTCTGTAACAATTATTGCTTACTACTGACCTTTCATGGAAACCATATATACAATCGATTGCTAAATTAGTATTCGGCAAGGTTGCTTCTCTTTATCACACTCGCCATTTTTCTCTCCTGATTCCATTTTCTACCTCTACAAAATCTTTTATTTGTCCCTGTTGTCATATTTGGACTTGTTCTTCTAATGATGCTCTTTCTCTTCTGTCCAAAAACACATTGTAAATGTAGTTGAACCTGCTCTATCTGCTAGGCCTAAGCCTCTTTCCCATTGTCATAAAGTTGCATCTCTTTCTCTTTTCTACAAGTACTATCATAGTCGCAGCTCAAAGGAGTTATCATCTCTTTGTTTATGAGTGTATCATCTATTTTATCTCTATAAATTTATTATCTTCCATAGACTAAAACTCATTCTCGTTTGACTCATTCAGTTAAGTTTCATTCGTTTACTGTATCTGTCTCTGTATTCTCTAAAAACTTTTATTTCCCTAGTTTTTTCCTAACACTTTAACCCTTTAGAACTCTCTTGCATCTTCGTGTCTATTTGGCTCATACAACCTACAACTTTTCAAGTCTTCTGTCAATTGTTTTCTTGCTCTATAACTTTATTCTTTTTTTTTTCTTGTAATCCCTAGCTTAATGGTGGTTGCTTGTTGGAAGTGAATTAGAATTTGAATAATAACTTTGAATTAAACAAAAATAAGTCTAGTGTAAAAATTTGCTTTTGATTTTCTCTGCCAGAAAATACTTTGCTATTAATTTTGTAAAGTCGACTTAAAATGAACAATATTGCAATAAGAAGTAACAAACTAGTAAAATCATAAACTAGTTAACAAATAAATCAAAATTAATTTTTTTAGAAATCATTCTTGCAAATATAGTTTTGCTATTTTTTTTTCAACAGAAAATAAGAAAGTGGTTTTGAAAGTGGATGGGTTTAAAAGTAGATAAGTTTAAAAAAAGATTCAATAATATAATAACTGATGTTATTTCATTATTGTATCTTTTTTCAAAAATAATTACAAGTAACATGAACTTAAGTACATCATGTCATTCATTGCAATCAGCTTGGGAAATACCGTTGATTACAAAAATTATATATACTTAAATATCCAAACCATTGTGAAATCAAGATTCAGGTTATTAAGAAATATTAAGGGAAATGTGTCTCATTGTTAAAAAATTTGAAAATATAAAATGCAGTAGGAACCAGTGACAGAAATAACTGAGACAGAGCCAGTTAACAAAAAAACAACTATAAGCTTTACACGTAAAATAACATTTTAACATCTTTTTTTTATTTTTTACTAAAAAAAATAAAAAAATTAAATAGAAATATCTGCTAAAATAAATTACAAAAAAAAACCCTTCTGCAAATCACTTGCTATGGCAAAGATTATATATAGTTCGTAAAATATTTATCAAAAAAGAAATTACATCTTAGCTTGTTTAAAATTACAAAGGCAGCCTATTTACTTGCAAATCAGATGTCAATAAATATATTGAAAAAGAGAAAGATCTGTTGAATGTCAAAAATGATAGATTAATGACATGTTTATTTTAGTAACAAAGTAGATATTTAAAATCATAATTGCTAATAAAAATACAAATAAACGCATCCGCAAAAAATAGTTAATCTACGCAAATTCCAAAAAAAATGATTTTGGACCCTATATCCATGGGAAAGGAGTTGTGGATGTTATTGAAGCCACTGTTAAAAGTGTTATATAAAAAAAGTTTCAACTGCAAATGATTTTGCAACAGTTACAAATGACTTAAAAGATTAATTATTCTACTTTCATAGTGAAATCAAGATTCCGGTTGTAGTATTGCTGACTAAAAAAGAAAAGTTAGAAATAGACAATTCTCTTGGCTTAAACACCTTTTTTTATAATTACAAGGAACGTTCAACATCCAAGATTTAAGAGTAGCTTTATAAACAATAGAAAAATTTTTTATTATTTTTAAATGCATGAAAAAGAGCTTATATTTAACTTTATTTGTTTTTTAGCTTAGAATATAATACCAGTTCATGTTGTATAGTTGACTACATGGTACTAAGAAAATCTACATTTTGATCTGTATTTTATTTGAAATTTTTTAAAAATTAATTTATTTGAAGAAAAAAATGGAGTTATAATGCTTTATGAGGAAAGTTTGATGGAGTTATAAATAATGTTTGATGGAGTGCTTTATGCTTTATGAGGAAAGTCATTTTTAAAAGTAAATTTAAAAAAAGTGCTTTTTTTTGCTCTGCGTTAATGATCATTGTCTTTTAACTCTACTTTATTCAAATATTTAATTTTGAGTTTTATTCTACAAATTAATTTGTGTGACAACAAATGAATGAAAAATGTTTTATTTAATCTTTAAAGCATAAGAATTAAGAACTCTACATATTATTATTATTAATCATATATTTATTAATTATATCATAGTAAAGTTAATATATATGTATATGTATAAACTTTATACTACACACACGTACGCACACAAGCACAGACACACACATATATATATATACATATATATATATGTATATATATATACATCTATATATATATATATATGTATATATATATATATATATATATATATATATATATATATATATATATATATATATATATATATATATATATATATATATATATATATATATATATATATAGGCTTGGTTGGGAAGCGGGAGCGATCGCTCTTGAATACTGACCATGGAAATTATATTTAGTTGCGAGAAACTGGCCACGTTTTTTAGTCGTTTTGAAAACATTTAAGTTTATGTATTTCCGTAAAACAAAATTGTTTTTGTTTTACGGACATACATGGAAACATACACAAACTTGAATGTTCTCAAAACATCTTGGTGCCGAATAGGGTGAAGCGATTTTCATAGCAAAAAAAAAAAAAAATTTTTAAATCAATATTCCTAAGATACGAATCGATGTCTATTAAATATAAGATGAAAGTAAAAAAATATTTTTTGATTTTGATAAGATCTTGAGGTTCCTCTTTGGATTCTAAATTCTTGACGGATCCTAATATTTTTGAATTTTTTTTTTTCAAAACCATTTCAACCTTGGACTCAAAAAAAGCAGAAAAAAATGCTTGTTTTATCAGCAATAAGTTTGTTAAAAAATTTATTATTGATAAATAAATTTACCTTAAAACCCCTGAAAATTTACCTTAAAACCCCCGTTTTGATGAAGACATAAAGACCCCCATTTTGATGAAGGGGGTTTTATTATAAAAAAACCGACACTATTTATTTTTCGTCAATTTTTAAATAAAACAGTGCTTCTTTTGAGTACCAGGTTGATATAGTTTAGAAGAAAAAAAAATTCAACAATATTAGGATCTGTTATAAATTTAGAATCCCAAGAGGAGCCTCAAAAACTCATCTAAATTAAATAAAAAAAGAAAGGTTTTTTTTTTTTCATCAAAAGACATTAATTCGCAGCTCAGGCAAATCAAATTTTAAAAATTTTAAAAATCGCTCCATCCTAGTGCCAAAGAATAAAAAGCTAACACTAAAAAAATGCCAAATTAATTTTATTGGTTCAAAAAATACACTGACTAAGCGAAATAAAGTTCTAGAATATTTTGTTAAAATGTTTTAAAAGTTGTATCATTCAAGGTTTGTTAAGTTTTAAGATTTCTAGCATAAATTGTTTTAAGAACATATTATCAAACAAACTGTTATTTTAATACTTTGGCTCATTCTTAGAGCCACATCTGCAAAGCCATAAATCTTTTTAGTTATTATTATTTGTTTACAAAAATAAATGTTTTATAATATATATTTTTTAAATTGTCAAAATTTTAAAAATTTATTATAAATTATAGATTTTATTTGTATATTCTTATTTTTTATTTAAAATTTATGTATTTTTTATGTAATATATACATATATACACAAACATACATGAACGAAACAAAAGCATACACAACAAAACACAAACCTAATTACATACATAAAGTGACTTATGAGAAAAGAAATGTAAAATAAAATGTTTATCCGTCCGATTCAGATGTAGAACTTAAATCGTTACTGTAGCTGCTTTTGGTGCTACGATAATCAGTGATATTTCTACCATTAGCTAAATCAAGGCAATAAACTCTTGGCTTACTTCAATAGATATCCCCAGCGTGACTAAAAATATCTTCTTGTTCTTGGTAAGTAAAATTCTGGTCATTCCCTGCTATTATTATAGAGTCTTCCATTGTTGAGTGGTTCATCTGTGGTTCATCATCGCCGGTCAGTCAGTATTACAGTCAAAATACTAAAAATGGGTTTGACAGCGGAATTAGAGCCAGAAATAAACATCATAAGTTCAACTAGAAGACAAAAGTTTGGAAACTTGATTCTATGATGAAGGAAAAATTTCTGCCACATTTCCAGCGGTGTGAGTGCAATGGTGTACTGAGTATTAATTACTAGTTTTGTAGCTTTCCATTCCGAAAGAACCATTTTAAAATCTATTCCTGCAGTCTCTAGAAGGTAAAAGAGTTCCTTTAGTAATAAAGATATGCTGACATCACCATACATGCTGTCTGCTGTCCATAATTGTGGATCTAACCAATCCATTGATTCAAATATTGGATTTAACAGCAAACTAAATCTATTGTTTATCAATGGCAGAATGTCAATTGTTGATTTTCTTAATTTAATGGCAAAACTAAAACATTCCAAGTTAAGATTAGCCATGTTGCCGAGCTCAATATGAACGAACTCTGGATTCGATTTTTTCAATTTGTGGTCTTCTTTGAAATATGAAGAAACAAGATTAGTTGTATCATCTTTTTCATTGATATTAAACTTTAGTAAATATGAATCAATAATATCATTGATACTTTCATTGCCTAATTTGTCTAAGCTAGCCTTAGTTACATCCACTGCTGGTTTTAAAATATAATTATAATTTAAAATATAAAAGTGTTCACACTCTTTAAACTGCGATATATCTTTTACAGCACCTTTTATAGATAATTCTAAACGAAGGTTTACGCAGTGAATTTTAATCAGCCATATTCTATCGTTTTTTAATTGCGTTAACACTTCATTATAAATTCCAAAATTGACACTTGCACCGTCACTATGTGTACATACACAAACTGAAATACCCATTAAAGTCAATGACTGAAAATAATGGGCGCTAATAGGAACGAGTTGTCAGTCATTGACTTTAATAAATATTTCAGGTCATATTAGGTCATATAGATCATAATTATTTCATTTTATCAGCGTCTCGAAATGGCTATGTGGCATGCTCGGTTTTAGAGCCATTTCATAGGCAGTTCTTAACTTTTTTGATAACGCATCGCGGCTGTTATGTGGTACTGAGTTTTCTATATTGAGATTGGTGACTCGACTACTTCCAGGATCTTCTGAGTACCTATTTTCAATTTGTACCGCCAACTTATGACATTGTCCTTTTAGATGGCGATCAACCTTCATTATTATCAAAAAAATTTATGATTAAAATTAAATAATTCAATAAAAAGTCGGTTCTCTTCGCAATGTAATAACTAATAAGATAAATTCACGGCACATTATATAATACTTTATACATAATACTTTTAATGAAACATAGTAAAATAACTATATTCATAAGTAAAAATTATGCTAAATTTATTTCCTGGGCTGATAAGTTTAAAAAATAAATCATTTTAATTTTACTTGATGTTTTGTCACCAAACAAGCTCACTCAATAAACGAATAATTCAACGCTCCTTTAACTAAAGTATCTTTTAATATAGCTATTTTGTGCCTAGCACAAATCTTACATCATATTTTAACAACTAATTCGTTTTCTTCTGTGTACCCGATAACTGATTCTTTCCCCCAAGAAAGAAAAGTTTTCAAGTTCTTAGATATTGGTTTACTAACTCTAATTAATTTTCCTTCAGTTGCCATTCTTACAAACTCGTTATACTTAAACTTAAAGTTACTTTTTTCTGTTTTAAATACTAATTAAAATTAAAAAGCCCATTCACTAAACATCATCTGCAGTATTTTGAAGCAGTTCCGCTTCCTCTTCATAAAATATTTTTTTAAAATGGTTTTTATCTATTTAGTTTAATTTCTACAGTAACTCAATGATTTAATTATTTTATTTGTTCATCTTACTAAGAAGAATTGTTTCAAATATGTTAAACTTTTTAAACTACGCGAAGCATAAAATAGGTATTAAAAAATTTAACTTTTTTATTTATAAAATAATTTAGCTTAGATAAAACTAAAACTAGCATTAGTTTTATTAGAATCTTGTTGGACTTTTCGGGGCTTAGGGCTATTTTTGTTGTGAAGGCCTTTTTTATGTGCCACAATTTAAAAATGACTTGAAAAAAAGTTTTCTGGAAAATTTCGTGGCCCCTAAAAATGCGAGGCTCTCCTTAATCCAGCACTGGAAATAAGACATTAGTTTATAAATAAAAATTATATTATACTCTTTGATAAATAAAAGATCATTTTGTTTCCTTATTAAGAAATCGTAAGTTTTTACTTAATATAAAAAATGTTGCTTAATTTTATAAAAAAATTATAAAAGAGCTATGCTTCAAAAATATTTGTTCTAAACGTAATTTATTTTGCTATAATTTTTTTCGTGTTAAAACTTATATTCTTTTCTTAGTTTTTTTGTAATTGTTTCTCATTGGTCCAATAATCATTTCTGCGCGTTTTTTTTTGTTTTCGAAATGTTCTCAAAACGACTAAAAAACGTGGCTAGTTTTTCACAACTAAATATAATTTCCGTGGTCAGTATTCGAGAGCGATTGCTCCCGCTTCCCGACCAAGCCTGATATATATATATATATATATGTATATATATATATATATATATATATATATATATATATATATATATATATATATATATATATATATATATATATATATATATATATATATATATATATATATATGCATATGATTTTTTTCAGGTTGTTGAAGAAGAACTTATTTCAAAACACATGAAAACAATTGTTGAGGTAATTAAATAAAGTTATTTCTTAAATCAGTAGCTAACCATTTAAATCAGTATAGAAAATGTAAACAAATATACTGCTTAATGTATAAATATTAATTATTTATTTTTATTTTTATTTTATTACTTTTTTTATAATTTCACATAAATATGGATTTTTGTCATCTGATTTAGCTTTATGTCAACACATTTTTTAATTTCTTGATGTCTGTGCTGCTTTATTATATATTTTTCTTATAATTATTGTTGACAGTTTTATTAGTTTGACAGAATTATTGTTTATATAAATTATGTGTTAAGGAATGAGTAATTTATATGAACAATATTTATATCAATATATTTATATCATTGTAAATACTAAATTAGATTATTTAATTAATATAAAATCTATTAATTTCTAGAATGTATCAAATCTATCAAAAACAGCAAATAAATAAACTACTAAATAGTTATAAATGTTAAATGTTCACAAATACTTTGATCTATCTAATCACAAATACTTTGATCTATCTAATCTAAAAAGGATTTTTTGTGTACTTACCACCTCAAGACCGAGGGGCTACAGTTGAAGTGACCAATTTTTTAAATTATTATTGTTGTTATAACACTCTATCCTTCAACTCTAAAACCTCTGACCACCTTAATCAAGGCCACTGTTTAGTAGTGAACAGAATGAACTTTATGAGGCTAGTGCTCTACCACTACACCGCTACCACATATTTTAGTTATCTACATAATTATCTACCACTACACCATTACCATATATTTTAGTTATCTACATAATTATCTACCACTACACCATTACCATATATTTTAGTTATCTGCATAATTATCTACCACTACACCATACCACATATTTTAGTTATCTACATAATTATCTACCACTACACTGCTACCACATATTTTAGTTATCTACATAATTATCTACCACTACACCGCTACCACATATTTTAGTTATCTACATAATTATCTACCACTACACCATTTTCACATATTTTAGTTATCTACATAATTATATGATACAAATAGTCAAAGAATTTTGTAATTATTTTGAAATTTTTCAAAACTTTTAAAAATTTGGTAGTAATGTAGTGGAAGACCGCTTATTTCAAAGTCAATGTTTTTAGTGGCCTAATATATATGTGGTTCTCAATTAAATAAAACGTAATATCCTAAAAAATTAAGTCAAGCAATTTATTTAAAATAGTTTATTTTTAAGTTTTAGTACACAAATCTTTTAGATGGAGAACTCTGGTGTTGTGCATATGTTAAAAAACAGCAAATATGAAGGTGAGAAAGATTCTTTATTTTATTTTGGAAACTCAAAAAAATTATTGGTTTGTTCTGTTTAATTAAAACTTGGGTTTTTAAAGAAGAAATATTATTCAAATGATTTTGAATAATAAATTTTGTTATAAATTTAGTATTAATTTTTGTTTTTAGTTCATACTTTATTGTTGTTGTATTATTCAATAAGTTTTCTCCCTTTGTATTTATAATTTTTTGTAATAATAATAAAAAATAAAAAACCTTGAATAATAACACAAATTTAAGTTATGCATACATTTACAGGTTTTATTAAAGTAATAATAGTTTCAATAGATCCAAAGTAATAATAGTTTCAATAGATCCAAAGCCCATACGCCAAAAACAGATTCAGAAATACATTAAAAAATTCAGAATGCATAAAAATGTTTTTACTTTAAGTTATGTTTTTATTTTAAATGTGATATTTGTGAATACATTATGGCTATTATATATATATTTATATAATATATATTTTTATTTACATATAGAAAAAACAACTTTTCATGGGACTATTAGTTTCATGCCTATATGGCAATCATCAGCCATGTACTATCTAGTACTATCTAGATAGTACATGGCTGATAATTAATTTAATGATTATTAGTTTCATGCCGTATAGGCATGAAACTAATAGTCCCATGAAAAGTTGTTTTTTCTATATGTAAATAAAAATAAATCAAAGTGTTATTATTAATTATTAATAACAATTATTAATAATTTTATAATTGTGAAAAGTGAAATGTTATTATTTTAAACAAGTTTCAAAATCTAAACTATTATCTTTTTTAACATTCATCGTATGTTAGTCCATGCATTACTCACAAAAAACACAAACCTTGACAAACAAGAACATGTTTTACTCATAAAAATACACTGATCTTGACAAACAAGACCTTGTTTTATTCATAGAAGACACAAATCTTGACAAACTAGGCCATGTTGTACTCCCAAAAAATACAAATCTTGACAAACAAGACAATGTTTTACTCATAGAAAACACAAATTTTGATAAACAAGACCTTGTTTTACTCATAAAAATTACAAGTCTTGACAATCAAGTCTATGTTTTACTTATAAAAACACAAATCTTGACAAACAAGACCATGTTTTACTCACAAAATACACTAATCTTGACAAACAAGACCTTAATTTACATTTTAGAAAATTCTAGAGTAAAGACCATGTTTGGTCTTACTCTAGAATTTTCTTTATTCTTTATTTACTTTTGAGTTAAAGCTTTATATTGGTCATGAAATTACATTGGTCATGAAATTAGATTGTTCATGAAATTACATTGTTCATGAAATTTAAGCAGCTGTGAAGCAGTAAATAAATAGGTTTTTGTTGGAATACCTTAATAACTATAACAAAAAAAAAAAAGTTAAAGTTAATTATTTCTGACTGCAAAAGTAAAATTTTTTCTTTTAGTTTTTTAATTTTAGTTAAACAAATTAAAAAAAAAAAAAACAAATTAAAAAAAAAAAAATTAAAAAAAAAAGATTTTCAAACTTTTGGCCACAACACTAATATTTAATTTAAATATTTTAATTTAAATATTTTAATTTAAATATTTTAATTTAAATATTTTTTTTATAAGTATAGTTTTAAAAATAAATTCAGTTAGTGATATACATACCATTTATCTTTGTGCCATACAACTGATTAAACACACCAACGGTTCTTATATAACACTATTATACTATGTTAACCATAGTGTCATATCTTCAATTGAGTCCTAGTGTCATATCGCTGATTAAATCATAGTGTCATACTACTGAATGAATCCTAATGTATATGTTGTTATGCATTGTGTAGTAATAGCTTTGGATATTTTAAAGTTTTGATTTAACCAATGTTTATAGAGTTTATAGAGTATTTGCAAGTTCTTGTTTATTTTTGTTAATTGAATCATTGTTTTGTTTTTTCAAACAAAAAAGACTTCATGAAGTATTTTAAATTTGTGCTTTGGTTATCAATGTTCTTTATGCAACATTTAAAAGAATTGAGTTATAAAAAAAGTAATTTAAAGTAAAAAAGGTTTTTTTATTTTGAAGTGATTAAAATCTCTTATAAGCAAAAAAAGATAAATTCTTTGATAATAAACTGAAAAATTACAATAAAATAATTTAAAGTTTTTAATCATACAGCTGATATAAATTATAAATTTTGAAACTGTTATATTGCTTATTTCCAGACCTTGGCTGTATGTGCAGGTTATTTCAACGTGTTAACTATGGTTTAAAAGCAATGTGCGAAGCAATGAGCATTTATTTACGAGAAGAAGGAAGAGCTATTGTATCAGAGGAAAAAGAAGCAGAAGGAAAGAATGCAATAATATTTATTCAAGTATTTATTTTTCAATTATTTTCAATTTTACTTTTTTAAATTAAAATATAAACAACTGACTGCAACAGATATAAAAAATCATTCAACTATGAGATTTCATAAAGTGGTTTTAACAAGCCATTTGCATCACAAACAACAGAATTTTTTAGGACTGGCTTTAAATATGTCTTATTAGTTTTTTTGTTCATTTATTTTTTTCCAGCTTCAAAAAGCATATGGAGGTAAAAGTTATTCATCCATATTGTTTATATTTGATTGAAAGATGACAGAAGTGGAATTGGTGGCAAGTATAAAAATAGTTTGTATTTCGTTGGTGTGGCAGGCAAGTTATTGGCAACTATGCAATAATTCATTTGGCTATGATGAAATGATAATTTAGGATACTTTGTGTTTAATTTATTTGGCTAGGATGAAAGGATAATCTCTTTTGAGTTAGTTATCTATGTTTCAACCCTTAGAACTAAGAAAAATAAGGTCGGCATTAGGTCGGCAAAAAAAATTTGACACAAAGAGGTTACCATAAAACATAAAAATGAGGTTGGCAATTTTTTGCCAACCTCAAACACTTCCAGGTTGGCAGTTAGGATGGCATTGCTGAATGCCAACCCTAATTCTAAGGGCTGATCTTTATTTGATCACGTTATTTATTTTGGTTTCATCAAGTCTCCTTTACAGTCTTGTTGCCTCTTCTAATAAGGCTCTACCAGAACCACTTCAAAGTTCAGATATGGTCGATACACCAGAAATGATAAAAATGGCATAATAGATTGTGTCTCATAGTTAGATCTACAAAAACTTCAACCCACTGTGAAGAACTACAAAAAAAACATTTTCTAAAAAGTAGAAATAATTTTCAGATATCCTACTGTTCTTGACCTATATTGTTTTTAACTGGTTTTAGCCTTTTTGTTATAGAAAAATTTATGGTCATTAAATTGATTTTCAAGCTATTTGAGTTAATGTTATATTTTGACCATTAGGCTATTTTTATTTAATCATATTGGTTTGTATTTTGAATATTTTTTCCTTATGCTTTCATTATTATTATTATTTTAAATTAATAATAAATCAATGAAGGACTTTCTACTTTTTCTAGCAAGCACTAGAAACCTAGAACCTTTTACTTATCAATTTTGAAGCTAGTGTTCCAGTCATAAAGATATTGTCATTGAGCTGTTATCTACTTATAAGGCTTTGAGCTTTAATATGTTGTTGAAAATACATTTTCTTCATTCACATTGAAGATGCTTACCTGAAAATTTGATTGCTGTTAGTGATGGAAACAGTAAAAGATTACATTAAGACATTTCTACCATAGAAAGACGATATCACAGCCAGTTGAGTCCACATTTGCTAGCAAATTACCATTGGACATTACAAGACATTGCTGAAGCAAACTTTTTTTTTTTTTTTTTAACATCTTTGCTTCCAACAAGGCTGCAAGCTACCACTAATTAGTGTTGAAAGTTACTGGAAGAGAAAAGATGAAAGTTGTAGACAAGTTAACGATTGACAGATGACTTAAAAGATTACAAGTTATATGATTCAGGAAAGCAAGATGAAGGAAGCGAATTCCAAAGAACTGATGTTCGAGGAAAAAAACTAGACGAATAAGAGTTTTTGGAGCACTTAGGAACAGTAACAGAAAAAGGATGAGACTTAATTGAATGGCGAGTAACACGAGAATAAATTTTAGTAGATGGCACAAGAGACGCTAGCTCTTTAGAGCAGTGCCCATTATAGTATATGTAGAAAAGAGAAAGAGAAGCAACATTACAACGATGTGACAGAGGTTGAAGGTTGGCTGCAAGAGCAGGTCCAACTATGTTTACAATGCGTTTTTGCACCTTGTCTAAAAGAGAAAGGATCATCATTAGAAGATCTGCCCCAGATATGGCAACAGTATTCCATACAAGGTCGGATTTGAAATTTATAGAGATAAAGAATAGAATCCAGAGTAAAAAGTGTCAAGCTTGATAAAGAGATGCAACTTTAGCAGATGTTAATTTTGCAACGGATTTGATATAAGGTTTCCAAGAAAAATCAGAAGTGAGAGTTAATCCTAGAAGATGAAGGGTAGATGACTCATCGAGTACATTACCGTTCATAAATATAGGAAGGTCTAAATTATTGCGATAACGATTGGCTGAAAAAAATTGAGTTTTATCTGAATTAAAGTTAACTAACCACTGTGAGCCCCATGCTGTAGCAGAAGTGAGATCCTTTTCAAACTCAAATGCCCCCTGCATGCAATTAGAGGGAGTTAGCTTCTTATTGTGACAAGAATAAATGGTACTATTGACAACTATTGACAAAAATCATAAAACATTATGTTGCCATATTTTAGAATAACTTCTTTTGATGATAGAGATTTGAAATTTCTCAATGGTAATAAAATCTAATATAGGAAATCAAAATGTATTTTTTTATTGACTAGCATTTAATTAGGATCATAGAGTATAAGTTTTTTTAATCCTGAAACTCCCAGGCTGCAAGCAACCACTTTTAAGTTGGAAGTTGCTAGAAAAAAAAAAGAGTAGAGTTATAGAGCAAAAAAATGGTTGACAGTAGACTTAAAAAGTTGAAGGCTGTATGAGTCAGGAAAACACGAAGAGGAGAGAGTTCTAAAGGGTTGAAGTGTGAGAAAAAGACTAGATGAATAAAAGTTTTTAGAGCATACAGGAACAGATACAATAAAAGAGGGAGACTTTGCTGAATGGTGAGTCAAACAAGAATGAGCTTTAGTTGATGAAACTTGAGATGATAGAACCTTTGAGCAATGACCATGCTAGTATTTTTAAAAAAGAGAAAAGAAATGCAATTGTATGGCCGAAATATGACAACAGTATTCCAGGGATAAATAAGAGATTTTGTAGAGGTAGAAAATGGAATCAGGAAAAAAAAAAAGGCGAGCATGATAAAGAGAAGCAACCTTAACAGATGCTATTTTAGCAATCGATTGTATATATGGTTTCCATGAAAGGTTAGTAGTAAACGATAATTCAAGAAGAGTTAAAGAAGAGAACTCAATGAGATGTTGCCTGTTGAGTGTTGCCATTCATTAATGCAGGAATGTCCACAGTATTGCAATAGTTGTTTTCAGTAAATAACTGAGTTTTGTTGGAGTTATAATTTACAAACCACTGTGAGCCCCAATCTGTTACAGAAGTGAGGTCAGATTCAAGATTGGCTGCCTTTTTTAAGGATTGAAAAGAGATGCTTTTTTGTTAAGGCAGGAGTTTAAAGTTTAGTCATCAGCAAAAAGAGCTACTTTAGATTTAAGGTTGTTGGGAAGATAAAAAATGTAGATAAGAAACAAAACAGGGCCAAGAGTAAAACCTTGAAAAAAATTGTTAGCCTTCGAGGATGACTTTAATAAAGCGGTTAGCCTCTCGGCCTCCATCCAATGCACGATAAAATCTTTCACTCACAGCAGTTAGCAAGTCATCTTTAGAGTGAAAGAATCGAAAATGGTATTGTCTGACAATAAGTTATTTGATTAATGATGGGATGTGACAAATTTTTTGATCAAAGACTCAAAGACCTTGCTAATAACAGAAAGAAGACTGATTGGACAATAATTGAAGAGATCAGAATGTTCTTTGGAGTTTTTGAAGACTGGAATAACAGATACCATTTTCCAGCAGGCAGGAAAACAAGACTCAGTCAAGCATTTATTATATACTTTAGAAAGAATTGAAGAGAGTTCTGGAGAACAATTTTGTAAGACTGACAGGAATGTTGTCAAAACCATAAGCCCTAGAAGAGTTTAATTGAGATATGACTTTAGCAACAGAAGCTGTAGTGATTTGAATGTCTAACAATAGGTTTACCTGTTTAATTAAAGTGCAAGAAAGAGATAGGCCATAAGATTCATGAGTTGAATTAGAAAAAAAGTTCTTTGCAAATAGTTCTGCCTTATCTTTGGAAGAGATAATAAGATCAGTCCCATGAATGAGAGATAGAATGTTACACCTACCCTTGTTAATAAAAATGCTGAAGATTTTCTAAAAGTCTCTAAAAGGCCTTCCAAAAGGCCTAACTTTTAGGATAAGATCTGAGATTTAGTGAACTAAGAATAATGGAGTATAGCATTAGACAGCACTTTTTTACATTGATTTCTTGATAATAATTAGCTGTATTTCTTGATAATAATTAGCAATTTCTTGATAATAAATAGCTGTTTTTTCTCAAGAGAGTTGTTCTTTTAAAAAATATGAAAAAAAAAGATTACAATATGATATAGCAGCTGCACAAGAAGGTGAAAACCATAGAGTAGGTTGAGGCTTGACTTGGAACCTTTGAGAAGGAATAAAATATAATAAGAAGGAAAAAAAATATATCTCTGCCTGAATCCAGGAGGTTACATAGGAGGCGCATTTTTCAGCTGAAAGAGAAAAAACATCAGCCCAAGGCCCATCACAAAGAAAATTACAAAAAAAATCCCATTCAGCTTTAGCATAGTAGTAAGTAATGCAATAATAGGGTGAGTTCGAAAAGGAAGTACAAGATGAAAGATTTAAAGAGATCATTGTTTGGTCAGAACCACCTAATGAAGAAAAAGAAGAAAATGAACACAAGCTAGGATCAGAGACAAGATATAAATCAATGAGTAAAGGTAAATGATTAGGGTTGTCAGGAAAATGACTCACAAAATTGGTAGTGAATACCTTTAACATTATAGTTACTAATCGTTATAGCAAAGTACATAGCAACAAATAATAAAAATGTAGTGTTAAATTTTTTTTAGAAAATTCTATTAAATAACAAATTTTGTATCTTTAGTTTCTAAAGAATCGTTCAAATTATGTTTCATAATTAGTGGAATATTTTTCTTTAGAAATTATTGGATCTCAAAGAAAGATTTAATATGTTCTTAGAAAAGTCCTTTAACCAAGCAGTGCTCTTCAAACAAACTGTATCTGGGGTATATTTGATTTTGTATTAACTTGTTTGTTGATATTGTTTTGCCTTAGTTTGCCTAGATAATTCTACTTGTTTAGGTGTTGTAAGTAATCATCTGTTTTTTTTCGACAGATTATGTTTTTGTTTTTTAATGTTTTATCTTTTATATGCTCAGGACTTTGAACACTTTTTGAATTTGAATTCCAAATCACCTGAATATCTTTCACTGTTTATTGATGACAAGCTTAAAAAGGGATCCAAGGGAGTATGTTGCTTACTCTTACTAGAAGTTATAAACAAATTTTATAAAAAATTTATTTTGTTATGTTAAAAATTTTTTTTTTTTAAATAGTTATCTGAGCAGGATGTTGAAACAGTGCTGGATAAAACAATGGTGCTGTTCCGTTATTTACAAGAGAAAGTATGCATTTTGTGTTATTTTGTTATTCGCATGAGTAAAAGTACATATGTATTTTTTATGTGTCTTTTCAAGTATGTGTTATGAAAGTATGTGTTGTTCGTGAAATTATGTGTTATTTGTGGAATTTTTAGTTTCCACGCAAAATAAGAAAAAATAGATAATTAAGTTAAGTTGTTGGATTTCAGCTTTAGCAAATGTAAAGCTTTAAAGTTTCATGACAGATCATTATATCTGAATGACTCTCACTGCATGGTGGACACATCTGGTATTTGAATCCAATTGAAGCTCATAATTTATGTAAACATTCTGTTTACAGTTTTTAAATACCTTAAAAGAATACAGATTAAACAGCTTGAACAGGAACAGTCGCGGGGTAAAGCATAAGTGGCAATGACATTTGTCTGATGGGATAAACTAGTTATAAATGCTGATCCTCATCGAAACGCCAGTAATAATAGACGCGACTTTGAGGAGATGTTTATTACTTTATCACTACACAAATTATGTTTACACATTAGCATTAATGTTTTTTTCCATTATTAAATGCCTCTCATTGTTGTTATCAGATTTTTTTATTTTGTGATCCGTTTTTTGTTTTACATGTTTTTGTCTGGTGATATATATCTTCGTTCATATTGGTGTTTATAAAACAATTTTTTTTATTTTTTTAAATTTATTTTTATTGTTATTATTGTTGTGGGTGTATAGCCTGTCTTATTTATTTTTAAATATTCCTCTAATTAATCTTTATTTTTGTCTTGACAACTGTCAAAATATGCTTTGTCTAATAAATAATTCTCCTTTATTCTAATGTACTTCATTTCTTCCCTCAGGCGTTCACTGCTCGTGTGTGACCATTCGGCAAATTTTATATGCCAAAGTTTTTAAATAATATTACAAAAGAATACAGATTAAACAGTTTGAACAGGTTCAAGTTATAAGTTATTGCCACAGATACAAAGTTTTTATTATAAGTTATTGCCACAGATACAAAATTTTTATTATAAGTTATTGCCACAGATACAAAGTTAAAATTTTAAATCAATCTAGCTAAGTTTCAAATATTTTAAAATTTTTAAGAACTTCATTATAATGAAGTATCAAAACTACTCTCAGTCCATTAACAGTTAATAGTCTGGTTGGTGCTCTGGGGGGTTGTGAACACAGAGTTTGCATTGAGATTACCAGGAATTTAGCTAGGTATAGTTTTTTATGTAATCCTGTAATGCCTAGTTGGAATTATCTGCTCAGTTTTGTTGTTTTCTCAAAAAGAGAAATCACTTATCATGAATTAATAATTTAGCACATAAGCAGTACACCCATAAGTTATTATTATATCTCCTTCAGGTGACAATACTTGTCGCATTGATTTCATATTAGCTTCAATATTGCACTGACATCAGTCACAACACTTTTTACTGTGCATCTAAATTTAAGTGTTACAGTTCTGTTGCTTCTCTTGCCATTTGTGTAAGATATTCACCAGTATGGGAATGAACAGAAGTACTAATTGTTTCTACAAAAATGTTAAAACTATCTACAATTACAGCGACATAAATTATTGGTTCGTTATGCATATTACTCCATCCATCTAAAGTCATTGCTACAATTTTCCCATTCAATACATTACTTTTTTTAATTTCTTCTGTGTTAACCTTATCAAATATTGCTTGGCCAGTTTGAGTTCTATTAGGTAGAGTGTAACCAGAATGAAGCATATTGATAAATTTTTTAAACTCTTTATGTTCAACTGTTCTAAAGCTAGAGTTTGTACTATATATAAATATACCGAATTGCAGATCAAACAAATCTTTCTCTTTGTCGCTTGTGTGAAAAACTTAAAAAAAAAATGTTAAAACATTTACCAACTGAATTTGAAGTGGAAGGAGAGCTTTTCATTTTATTTTTTTTAATGGTGTTGATGATTAATTACCTGAAAATTAATATGCTGTATGTTAATTTAAATTAATATGTGGATACATGTGGAGTAATTTGGAGTAATAAAAATATATATTTTTTTAAATTATCAATTTAAATGTTCAAATTTTAAGAAAAGTAAATAATTTATAAACGGGAAGCAGTAATTTAATTAATTACTTTCAAAAGGTTGTTGATCTTCTAAGGGTTGTGATTCTTTGCATTTCTCTATATGGTCACGCATAGTTTGAACTTGACCTTCCATTTCTTTCCTACATGCATTGCAAACTGCTCTATGGTCCTTTCTTTCTAGAAAAGTAACTTACGTATATTTTAACCAAATCATATCACACTTGCGCTCAGTGTTTTGAGACATTTTTTGGAATATCCATAAATTTTATGTTATTGTTTATACTTTTCCTAAACTCACACCTACATATATACAAGATAATAACCCTGATCTGTTTTGGTATTGCTGAAACAGTATGCACAGTGGGCCAAACAGTGGACATTGCTCAAAAATCAATGTTACCAAAATAAATAAGTTAGTTGTTATTGAAAGCCAAATAAATTTTCAATTTATTAAAAAAAAAATTAATTTAAAAGCATGATTTGTTCAGGAAATATACAAGTTTGAATAATGTAAATTTGTTGCAAAAGATATGTAATAGGTATAATTGATATGTAAAAGTTATTTTTGGCATTATATAAGAAAAAATGTCACTATATAAGCAGTGTTAGTGTGGTAATTGTCTGTAGAGACAATCTTAGACTGCAGTTTATGGGAATGTGAATGTTAACTTCATAGATTATAGCACAAAATTTTTTTACATGTTATACCTAATAAAACAACTAAAATTTAGCAAAATTTTAGTGTTTTTAACTAATTTATTTATCAGAAAAAATATATCTCAAAAAGTGCTTAGTTTGCACTAGTAAACCCATATATTTTTAAACTCCTATAACAAAGATGAGTAAGATGCTTTTTAACTAAATTGTGCCAAATTAGCACTTTTAAACAAAAATTTAAAATAATGACCCTCCCCTTTAGTTTAAATTTTTGTAAAATATATTGAAAAATATTAATGTAAATAGTTTTACAATATTTTGGACATATTTTTATAAGGGGAAGATGTGTTCAGTAAAAGTTTATGTCTAGAAATTAAAAAAAGGATTAGGACCTAATTTTGACCAACACCTCTACCTCCCACCCCTCCCCTCCTTTAGCCCTCTTTTATATTTAATTTTTTTTTTTAATCAATTTTAATCTAGTTGTACAACCATTAATGAAAGAAAATATTGCAGCATTGAAATCTGTTTTAAAATAAACGAATCGCAAGAGTTAAAATCAAAACTGAGTGCTTTGTGGTGTATATAGTAATAATATAATATTTTTACATATCACATTAACTTGTTTATATTTTGAATTATATTATTTTAAGTTTAAATCATTTTGTTTAAAAAGTTATTAGACAATTAATCAACAAAAATATTTATCTCACTGAATTTGACTTATTTGAAATTTTCATTGCTGAGGAAAATAAACAACCAAAAACTATTTCTGTAAATATAGCAGGTTGTATACTGGTAATTGCTAAGGCACTTGGCTCCGATGAATTGACATTTGCACAAAAAACAATAGTTCAGAATAGCTGGCAAGGAAAACATCTGAAGAAAAACAAACTTAAAAAAATGGGCTATGTTGGCATACAATTCAATGCTGGTAAGGAGCTTACCAGCAAAACCTAGCTTGAAGAGTATGTTAATGAATAACTCTTTCAATAAGTTCAATTAAAGAAAGGTTAATTTAAACAGTTTGTGCTCTTGGAAGGCATTCATATACAAACAAAAAAAAAACCTCTTTTAGTTTTAATATATTGCCTAGTTGGAAACATCTTGGAAGAAAATAACCTGAAGTAACACCAATTATTATGAATTATCTTGATCTTTATTCTTGTGTTTACTTCAGTCTATTTCAGGCTATTAAACTGACGATGCAAAGGATATTAGAGAAAATTTTTTTAGATATAAACATTGAAAATAAACTAATGAAAATAAAGTTTGGATTTGATGGTAGTGGAAGCCATGCAATTTTTATTTAAAAAGATAATGTTAACACTAGTATTATAATACTGACAATGTTTTGTCCATTTTTACTTGAAACAGAAGCAGGTTTCTTAATATGGTTGCAAAAGTCACAAAATACCCCATTGAGTCACAAAGCGCTGAACCTTCAAATGGGAAAAAAATCAAGAGAAACTCTTTAATCATTAATTTAACTCTTTAACTCTTTAATCATTGTCTGCCTTTAATACTGACATAGAAGAGCTGGGTATAATGATGGGTATAAAAAAGTCATATATGATGGGTATAAAAAAGTCATATATGATGGGTATAAAAAAGTCATATATGATGGGTATAAAAAAGTCATATATGATGGGTATAAAAAAGTCATATATGATGGGTATAAAAAAGTCATATATGATGGGTATAAAAAAGTCATATATGATGGGTATAAAAAAGTCATATATGATGGGTATAAAAAAGTCATATATGATGGGTATAAAAAAGTCATATATGATGGGTATAAAAAAGTCATATATGATGGGTATAAAAGCAGCAAGTCTTCTTTCAGGAGTTGGAGGGGCATATTGTGATCATGTGTACATGCTCAAAAAATCAATGTTTGAATTTTGAAATTATTGAAAATAGTTTTGTAATCAATCGAGACTCTATAACTATGAATTAAATATTTAACCAACTTTAACAAGAAGACATTTCTTTACTTAAAATAAACCCAATTTTATCATACGACCAGACAAACCTTCAAACCAATTCCAACCTGTGTACAGTGGTGCAAAACCTCAAAAAATTGGGCATAATTCAAAATTTTTTAAAATATTATAAAATTAATTTTTTATTTTTTTTAAATGAATTATACTGCTTATATTATCTGAAAATATATAAGTTTGTTGTTTATGTTTATTAACAGAACCGCAACACGGATTTAAAAGACGTTATTTTTGTAATAAATTTTCATTAAAAAAAGCAGAAGTTATAATTTCAAATTTTTTTTTTTAAATTATTTATAAAATAAAACTTTTTTTTTGTCAGCACGTTTAAGATATCTTAACTTCTACGTCAAAAAGATTTCACATACTTAAAGTGATAAAAAACTTTCAAAAATTACTATAGAAAAAATGCAAAAAAATGCAGTTTTTTGTAATTTTGAATTTGCTGTTCATTTAAAGACATCCTTATCAAGCTAATCTAAGTCAATCTGAATGGTTATATAATCAACAAATCGAATACTGCAATAAACAATGCTATCCATCTTTCTTCATCCATTTGGAGCAGTATTTCATGTTCTCTCGATAACTCAAACAAAAAAACAAGAGGTTTTTTATATTTGTTTATGTTTTTTATCAATAAATAATATTTGTTAAAAAAATGTCATTTATTTATAAATGCTGTCATTAAATTTAAATACAAATACTTATAACTATATGTCATTAATTTATAAATACTATTTTGAATGATTTTTTTTTATAAAGGTCCAAAATACAAATGCTGGGATTAGAAAGCGCATCATACTAAAAAGGGGAGCATTGTCTAATTTATCAAAAACTACTAATTTTGAGCTTTTTTTAGTGGCTTCTGCTTAAGCAATGAAAATACCAGATTTGGCATACGTCAAGGAAGTCGTGGAAATAACGAATCAAATAAATAACAAGTTGAAGAAGAAAAGTGTGATAAAGAAAAAGAGACCGATAAGGAAGAAGAGACAGACGAAGAAATCGATAAGGAAGAAAAGGCAGACGAAAAAGAAAGAGCTTTTTTAGTGGATTATTACAAGACTTGAATAATAGACTTGAAAAATAGTGATGTTGATTTGCCTGAGTACTATTAATATTATTAAAATAAAAAAGTAATCTTAAATAATATTTTTAATGTTATTTTTATATAAATTTATAAATATTATTTTAGTCTTTGCACCATAATCTTATTCATATTATATTTTTCTGTATAACTGATTGATATAAAAAAATTTGTTTCCATGCAAATAAATAAAGTGATTCCAATAATACTCAAAAAATTGTTGTCAACAATCGCCAAATGCATCAAAAATAGTCGACTTTAAAAATTGTTATAAAAACTAAAAAACTTAATAATTTGAACTGAATTTTTTTTAAGAGTGTCATATGCCATTTGTAGTATAGGAAAATAAAATACTAAAATATTTCTCCCCCTCGGGCGGTATAAATAAAATGCATGAAAAAACCCTTTTTTCATAAAATTCATGATAAAAACCTATAAAATTATTTAAAACAAAAAAGTAATTTTTTTAAACCCAGCAACACGACTTAATTATTAGTATTTATAAAAAAATTGTAAATTTTTTGCATTTATATATATTTTATATGAATATAAACATTGAGAATATGAGAGCAAAAAAGAAGTTTGCGTGTTAGTAGCTAAAAATTTATCATAATTCATGAATATATGCAGCTGAATTTTTTAATGAGGTATTACCATAACAAGAACTTAGTAAAGATTGAGTTAGATTAGCTTGATAAGGTTGTCTTTAAACAAACAGCAAATTCAAAATTACAAAAAGCTGCATTTTTTTGCATTTTTTCTATAGTAATTTTTGAAAGTTTTTTATCACTTTAAGTATGTGAAATCTTTTTGACATAGAAGTTAAGATATCTTAAACGTGCTGACAAAAAAAGAAGTTTTATTTTATAAATAATCAAAAAAAAAAAATTGAAATTGTAACTTTTGCTTTTTTTAATGAAAATTTATTACTAAAATAACGTCTTTTAAATCCGTGTTGCGGTTCTGTTAATAAACATAAATAACAAACCTATATATTTTCAGATAATATAAGCAGTACAATTCATTTAAAAAAAATAAAAAATTAATTTTATGTTTTGAAAATTTTTGAATTATGGCCAATTTTTTGAGGTTTCGCACCACTGTGCACTGTGCTGTGATGTAAAACCAATACAAGTAAATTGGTATCTTGTAATAGTGTTCATTTTGTTCTATATTTTTAATATGTGAAAATACTTGATATTAAAAATTATTGCATTTAAAAATTACTGATATTTTTATAGGTTTTTCATGCTTTACTGGGTATATTTGACTATTTTATGAAAACTGTTGTACATGTGAAAGCTTGTGTTTTTAATTGGTCTCAGTCCCCTTTCAGTGTTTCAAATAGCTTTCTGAAGCAACAAAGACTTCATTACAAACAGAGATAATAAAAAAAACAGGTATAAAATAGGATACAATTTCCTGATACAATTGGAAAAAGAGGAACAACAACAACAGGTTGAGATATATTTGAGAATATTTAACAGGTTGAGAATAGAGAGCTATTGCACAAAAAATCAAGCAGGGATTTAATTATTGCACAATAGTCTATATTGTTAAATGCCATGCAACATTTCAAAAGGTCGAAATGATTCTCTCAGTAATTCTTTGAGTATTTTCCTCATAAAGAAAAATTTATGTGATTCAATATAATTTGTATATTTCTATGGTACAGATTTTTATTTATTCTTATTTAATGAGTTTCCATCTGTTACAAAAATAAATTTACCTGGACCATAGATCAGTATAACACCATCACTTCACAAACTGATCAGTCATTCTTGGGCAATAATTTTGAATAATGAGGAAAGTGGTTTGAAAAATATTTTTAATTCAGGGTTAAAAGGTATTAATTATTAATATTAATAAAGGTATATAGGTAAAATTCAGGGTTAAAAGGTAAAAAATAACAAAAGTATTAAGATTGATACATATTTTCAAGAATTTTTCAAATTCAAAATTGAAAAATTCAATTCTAAAGATTCTTCTTCTAAATTGCTTCTAAATTGTCAATTTAACAGACACCATTAACTGAATGTGGATATCATCTAATCAAAATTTTTTGACAAGAGATGCAAGTCAAAACCATTCTGCAAATTTTGATATGAATGAGGACATTCTGATAAAATTTTTCATAATCAAAATATTTTTAATAACATTTATCTGAGTATGACACATTTTAAAATGTTAACATATGAAAATATTACATATTTTGGAACTTCTTTTGATAATTTTTGCCATTGATGTACCTATGTTATTTTTGTATTACAAAATATACATACATATTTATAAACAAATTTTATGAAGTTTTCAATATTTTGTTCTTTAAAATTATGATCTAAATACCTTGCAGCAAAATTATTTTTTAGTTTTTCCAAAATTTATACATAAAAACCATTCCGTTAAAAAGTTATGAACGATTGTCCGTGAAAACTGCTGTTTGGCCCACTGTAGTATGGGCGCCCAAAAATATTTATTTTTTTATTATTTTTCTTTTGCTTTTTTGTTAAAAGTAGGAAGAAAAAAGTTTCATTTTCAAATGCTGTAGTAAATAATTAATTTTTTATTTATTTTAGCTATCTCATTTTTTCTCTTTTAATAAAGAACATACTCTCTCCCCTTCCTTTTTGGTCAAATAAAGATGTTATCCCCAA
This sequence comes from Hydra vulgaris, assembly GCF_022113875.1. Lineage (NCBI taxonomy): Eukaryota > Metazoa > Cnidaria > Hydrozoa > Anthoathecata > Hydridae > Hydra > Hydra vulgaris. The sequence goes on along the minus strand of NC_061159.1, from coordinate 32,996,276 downwards.
ATAAAATTTAAGTTTGTCTATATATATATATATATATATATATATATATATATATATATATATATATATATATATATATATATATATATACTACTGTGATCAAAAAGTAAGGTGAATTTTTTTATAAAATGAAAAATCTTTATTTATTCTTCCAAATGTGTTTTGTCCCCCTCAAAATAATCCCCCCCCCTCGGCCCCAATGCACTTTTGCCATTGTTTTTTCCAGTCTTCAAAGCATGCTGAAAAGTCCTCGGTAGGGATAGCCTTCAATGCGTGTGCCGATTCACATTGGATCTCTTCAATAGACTCAAAACGATTTCCCCGGAGTGGTCTCTTGAGCTTTGGGAACAGCCAGAAGTCACACAGTGCTAAGTCGGGCGAATACGGTGGTTGCGGAGCAACATGGGTAGAGTTTTTGGCAAAAAACTCACAAAGAACCAGTGCTGTGTGCGAAGGCGCATTATCGTGGTGCAAAATCCAAGAGTTATTGGCCCATAATTCCGGTCTCTTTTTGCGAATAGCTTCACGCAAACGTCGCATAACGCTTAAATAATATTCCTTGTTGACAGTTCGGCCAGTTGGAAGGAATTCGTAGTGCACGACACCACAATAATCAAAGAAAACAGTCAACATGACCTTGATTTTTGAGCGACTTTGACGTGGTTGCTTCGGTCTCGGCTCGCCTTTTTCAAGGTATTCACTCGATTGGTCGGTTGTTTCAGGGTCGTATGCGTAGACCCAAGTTTCATCGCCAGTAATAATTTGTTTGTAGACGTCTTGATAGTCAGAAAGCATTGTTTCACACGCTTTAACGCGACGCTCTTTTTCAAAGAAATTGAGTAATTTCTGCACCAAACGTGATTTGAGTCTTCTGAGGCCCAAATGATCCTTCAAAATTGCTTGCACCGACCCAAATGATATTCCAACTGTGTCAACAAGGTCTTGAATGGTTAACTGACAATTTGCAAGCACCAATTCTTTGATTTTGTTGATGTGGCGATCATCAATCGAAGTTGATGGTCGTCCGAAGCGTTTCATCAACACGTTCTCGGCCTTCTTTGAAGTCTTTGTACCACTTGTAAACATTTTTTTGAGACATAGTCTCTTCACCGAAGGCCTTTTGCAACATTCGATACGTTTCAGCAGCAGAAATATCATTCCGCAAACAAAATTTAATAGCACTTCTTTGCTCAACAAAATTAGACATCGTGAAAATCGCCGAATGCACTTTTGGTACTTCAGAAACAAGCGTAAACAAAAAAAAATTATTATGAGTTTGACATGTAATTTGGCGCAAATGTTAATGACATTCCTACCAACTTAAAAATAAAAAAGATTGGACGATTCGAATAAGGCAGGAAGTTTAAATTAAAAATTCACCTTACTTTTTGATCACAGTAGTATATATATATATATATATATATATATATATATATATATATATATATATATATATATATATATATATATATATATATATATATATATATATATATATATATATATATATATATATATATATATATATATATATACATATATATATATATATATATATATATATATATATATATATATATATATATATATATATATATATGTATATATATATATATGTATATATATATATATATATATATATATATATATATATATATATATATATATATATAAAAGGTCAGGTCAGGTTTTCCTGCTACTGGTAACATGTAACCCAGTACAACCTGCTCCATGTCCTGCTGCCTTGTAGGATACGCTTTTTTAGGCAAAGGCTAGGAGAAGTTAACTCCGAATTAAAACACCCCCTGCCTTGGGGCTCTTGGTTGAGTAAAGGCTAAAGATGGTGTCTCGATAAAAATACTCATCTTGGGCAGATGTTACATGCATCCAGCTGCTGTCTTGTAGAAGGCCTCCTAGGCAAAGACTTAAGGGGTAAACAGATTCTATCTGTTGACCAGCCTCGCACCCCTTCCTCAACTATTAGGCTGGCGCAGATGTATTTTTAATACATTGTTTCCAGTTTAGGATGTTGAACGCTGGATCTTCTTGACTCAATGCGTGGGTATTGCTTGTGTCTCTATTTTTATGACTGGGCAACTCATTCTATTATCTCCTTATGAGGGTACAGCTCTAAAACTCAGTTTTATGGTTCTGAGGCCGGCTGGTAGTCAGGTTTCCCGAACTCTGTGGTAGCTCTCAGAGAGGCTGATTCCATCAACAGCCGAAAAATATCAGAGTACTAACAGTGCCATGTTGCGCATGGATGGTGTCCCTGTTTGTACTTTTGGTGTGCATTGCAGAGGCCACATTTGGAGCCCTTTGTTACGGCTTAGGGTTTATTAATAGTAATGAGGCTATTGCTTAGTTGTTAAATAGTGTACTGAGTACTATCTATACTTGAGTCAAGTTCTTTATAAATTTAAAATGACTAAAGTACCTAAAACTAAAAAACACAAAAAACCATCGTCATCACCAAGTTCTCTAAACCTATCATTTACTAATATTCGTGGTCTTCGAAGTAACTTTTCTTCTGTTGAGTCTTATCTCTTGCAAAGTTCACCAGACCTACTTGCTCTTTGTGAGACTAATTTGAGTTCGGCTGTCCCATCTTGTGATCTTAGTGTTGATGGTTATCTTCCTTTAATTTGTAAAGACTCCAATAATCACATGCTTGGCCTGGGCATCTACATTCGTAAGAACTCACCCATTTGTCGTGAAACTAGGTTTGAATCTACAGACTATTCATTTATGTGCTTTCGTTTAGCACAACTTCACTCTATCGCCTTTCTCTTTGTTCTATATCGCTCTCCTTCATCCCAAGATTGCACTATTCTTGATGTTATTTCTGATCAAATTGACCAAGCCCTCTCTCTTTATCCATCGGCCAATATCGTCGTTGTTGGTGACTTTAATGCCCATCACACCGATTGGCTTGGCTCTAGTGTCAGTGACTCTGCTGGCGTTAAGGCCCTCAACTTTTGCCTTTCTCAATCTCTAACTCAAATAGTCAACTTTCCAACTCGTTTTCCAGACAACCCTAATCATTTACCTTCTCTACTCGACTTATGTCTTGTTTTGGATCCTAGTCAGTGCTCAATTTCTCCACATTCACCCTTAGGTACTTCTGATCACGGTTTGATCTCTCTAAAACTATTATCAAATTCTTCTACTTCATCAGAATCCCCCTATCATCGTACCACATACAACTACCTTAAAGCTAACTGGGACTCTTTCCGTGATTTTCTTCGTGATGGCCCTTGGGTAGAAATCTTTCGTCTTCCTGCTGACAAATGTGCTTCTTACATAACTTCGTGGATTCAGGCTGGCATGGAATCTTTTATTCCCTCTCGACGATTCCAGGTCAAGCCTCACTCTTCTCCTTGGTTTTCCTCACATTGCGCTGCAGCAATTTCTAATCGAAACTGTTACTTCCATATCTATCAGCAAAACAATTCTCCAGAAAAGAGATATCTGTTCACTATCGCCAGAAACCATTGTAAAAAGGTTTTGTCTGACGCCAAAGCTCACTATTCCCAGGTCATTAAATCTCGTATCTCATCACAAAAATTAGGCTCTCGAGACTTCTGGAGAATCTTTAACAGTATCAATAATAAGGGCAAATCTGTTATTCCTTCTCTCTTGTATGTTTCAGACTTTGTCACCTCACCTAAAGACAAAGCTGAATTGTTTGCTAAGAACTTTTCATCAATATCATCTCTTGATTCCACTAGTTGCGTTTTACCTGACATAGCCGTCAAACAGGTTGATCCCTTGCTTGACATTCGCATCACTTCAGCTTCTGTATCTAAAGTAATTTCCTGCTTAGACTCTTCAACAGCTTGTGGTCCTGACAACATTCCTGTTGTAGTCTTGCAGAGGTGTTCTCCTGAGCTTTCATCCATACTCTCTAAACTATTTAACAAGTGCTTATCAGAGTCTTGTTTTCCATCATGCTGGAAAGCAGCATCTGTTATCCCTATTTTCAAAAATTTCGGAGAGCGATCTGATTCATCTAACTACCGTCCCATTAGTCTTCTTCCTGTCATAAGCAAGGTTTTTGAATCTTTAATCAACAAACACTTAATCTCTCATCTTGAATCAAATAACTTACTTTCTGATCATCAATATGGATTTCGGTCTTCTCGTTCTACAGCTGATGTGCTAACAGTAATAACCGATAGGTTTTACCGTGCATTAGATAGAGGTGGAGAGGTTAAGGCTATCGCACTTGACATTTCTAAAGCTTTTGATAAAGTTTGGCATGCTGGTCTTCTCCATAAGCTTTCTTCTTATGGTGTAGCTGGTAACGTCTTTAAGATTATTGAGTCCTTTCTTTCCAATCGTAGTATAAAAGTTGTCCTCGATGGACAACACTCTTCTTCACATCCTGTAACTTCAGGGGTTCCTCAAGGTTAAATCCTTGGCCCTATACTCTTTTTAATTTACATTAACGATCTTCCAGATATTCTCACATCTAAGGTGGCATTATTCGCCGACGACACTACCATTTACTCTTGTCATGATAAGAAGCCTACACTCTCTGATTGCTTGGAGGGGGTATCTGAGCTTGAAAAGGATCTCACTTCTGCTACAGCATGGGGCTCACAGTGGCTGGTGAACTTTAATTCAGATAAAACTCAATTTTATTCGGCCAATCGTTATCGTAATAATTCAGATCTTCCTATATTTATGAATGGTAATGTACTAGATGAGTCATCTACCATTCATCTTCTAGGATTAACTCTTACTTCTGATCTTTCTTTTAAACCGTATATCAAATCCATAGCAAAATTAGCATCTGCTAAGTTTGCATCTCTTTATCGAGCTCGACACTTTCTTACTCCAGATTCTATTCTCTATCTCTATAAATCTCAAATCCGTCCCTGTATGGAATACTGTTGCCACATCTGGGGCGGATCTTCTAATGATGCTCTTTCTCTTTTAGACAAGGTGCAAAAACGAATTGTAAACATAGTTGGACCTGCTCTGGCAGCCAATCTCCAACCTTTGTCACATCGTCGTAATGATGCTTCTCTTTCTCTTTTCTACAAATACTATAATGGGCACTGCTCTGAAGAGCTAGCGTCCCTTGTGCCATCTACTAAAATTCATTCTCGTGTTACTTGCCATTCAATTAAGTCTCATCCTTTTTCTGTGACTGTTCCTAAGTGCTTCAAAAACTCTTATTCTTCTAGTTTTTTTCCTCGAACATCAGTTCTTTGGAATTCGCTTCCTTCATCTTGCTTTCCTGATTCATATAATTTGCAATCTTTTAAGTCATCAGTCAATCGTTATCTTGCTCTACAGATTTAGTCTTTTCTCTTCCAGTAACTTCCAACTCTTATAGTGGTTGCTTGCAGCCTTGTTGGAAGTGAAGATGTTAAAAAATATATATATATATATATATATATATATATATATATATATATATATATATATATATATATATATATATATATATATATATATATATATATATATAAAAGATAAAACTTTAGTTATTTCTTCATAAAATTATATACAATTAGAATAATTACATAAAACTATACATAAAATATTCATATAAAAATTATATAAAACAATACATAAAATATTCATTAAAAAATTAGTTGTTATTTTGAAGATACCAAGTACAAAGTAAAATCTTTTAGTATGGTTATATTTAGTTAAAAAAAATTTTAATTCATGCATAAAATTTGAGTAATGTTTACAAGAATTTCAAAAGTAATGTGTATAATACTGAGTATTATGACAATCTTTATTTAAAAAGTGTTTTCTAATGTTTGGGATTTTTAATTATATATAAAGTTAAAAAGTGAATTTTTTATTTATAAATTTTTTTATTTACAAGTAATAAGGTGTCTATTTGTTGGTTTATGACAACATTTTAAATTGCAAGATATTATGAAAATGTTTTTTGGTTTATTTAAAATTATATTTTTAATAGTATTATAATATTGGTATTAATTTAATGTAATGTAAATATAAATATTTTTTTGTAATTGAATGTTATAGGATGTTTTTGAACGATATTATAAGCAACACCTTGCAAAGAGACTCCTTCTTAACAAAAGCGTTTCAGATGATGCAGAAAAAAACATGATTTCAAAACTAAAGGTAGCTTTGAAATCTACAGTAATAATATATATATATATATATATATATATATATATATATATATATATATATATATATATATATATATATATATATATATATATATATATATATATATATATATATATATATATATATATATATATATATATATATAAGTTTGTGGTTATATTTGGTAAATATGTTAGCAAATTAATTTATTTTTTAAGTTTTACAATGTTTGTTACTTGTTATTGATTATTAAACAAAACTTAATTATTTCAACTTTTAAAAATAATAAATTTTTGTTTTTTTGAATTTTTTTATAATACTATTATTTAAATGTGAGAATATTGAAAAGGTTTTTTATAATGGGATCCCCTTCTTGGCATTAACCTGGTAGATCAAGGCTGAGTTTTTTTGTTTTGTTATACTACCACTAAGATTAATCCAAAGTTACTTTGTTAACTTTTTTCTTTGTGCAAAAACAATTAACAAACAAGACTTGTTTGTCAAGACTTATGCTTTGGGAAGTAAATACAATGAAAAAATGTATATTTGTTTGCAATAAATTTAATGTTTAAAATTTATAATAATATTTAGGTCATTTGGAGTCAAAAACTTAGCTTTAGAAAGAACTGTGAATGTTTTTTGAAAAAGTGTGTGTCAAGTGTTTGGAAAAAGCAATTGATTTTTTTAAAAACTGAAACATAGTAAAATAATAGCAAGTCTTTAACACAAAAGTTTCGACCACTTAGGAAAGTGACAATTAAATATATAAAATACTGCATATAATGACAAATACTGCATGTTCAACCATGTTAGGTTTTTAAATGAGGGTAATGTCAGGTACAGCAGCACTCAACAAAAAAGCAACAATAGTATGTTATAATAGTGGTTTACATAAAAAGGCATGCAATAAAATAAAAATATGCAAGGACAGTGCATACATTGGCTGATGGTAAAATTTAAAATATTTATTCCTATACTAGATATCCTTAAATCAGAAGTAGTAAATATAAATCAAAAGTAAATAAATAAAAAATCAGAAAATAAACATGAAATTATAATTAGAAAATCACACTTAAAAATATTGATTTTATATTTATTTTATTTTAATATTGTTTTTTTTTTTTTTTTTTACATTTGTTTTATTTTAACATTGTTGTGATTTTACATTTGTCTTATTTTAATATTGTTGCATTTTTTAAATTTGTCTTATTTTAATATTGTTGCGTTTTTTAAATTTGTCTTATTTTAATATTGTTATGTTTTTTACATTCGTCTTAGGCAGAATGTGGATATCAGTTTACATTAAAGTTAGAGGGAATGTTTAAAGATATGTCTTTGTCAAATAGTATTAATGATGACTTCAAAACTCACGTAGACAACTCTAAAGTAATAATTATGTAGTTATTATAATTATGTAATAATTCATTGCTTAAAGTTAATTTTATAAGTTGATATTTTCTGTAATAAACATAAATTTATTTTCTATTATAAATTTAGATTTTTCAAGATTTTAGATATTATTTATATTAAATTTTTTTTTAAAATACAGATTGATTTACAAAATGTTGATCTGACTGTACGAGTTTTAACAACTGGTTATTGGCCCACACAAGCAAGTAGTACATCATGCAATATACCTGTTGCACCTCGCCAAGCATTTGAATGCTTCAAACGGTATTTTTCTGTTGTTGAAAAAATAATTAAAAAATAATTTAATTTTGCACTTCAAACATGTTTAAAGTTTTTGTATATTTTTTTCTGTTAGGGAAAAGTAACAGTAAATTGACTCTATCAATAGTATTAAGTTATATAAATAATAATAAATATAAGAATAAATAACATTAATAAATAGTATTAAAATAAATTTATCATAAGTCATAATAAAGATTTATTTAAATCAAAATAAATAGATAAAAAATTTTTTGATTTATTTTACTAAATATATGTGTAGCAATGGTGCAGGGGTTAGAGTGTTGGCTTCAAGAGGTCCAAGGTTTGATTGCATAGTTTGAAGGTGGCATGAACTTCCTTGTTAAATGCTTGTTTGACATGACTGTTAGGTGCTCAGTAACATGACTGTTATGTGCTCAGTAACATGACTTTAAGGTCTTCTTGGAGCACCATAATAATCAAGAAAAATTTGTTTATATATATAAGCTTTAACAAAAAATATTTTTTAATTATATTTTGCATTTAATATACAAAAGATATAGTTAGTCAAAAAAAAGTTTTTTATGTATACAGCACATACATAAAAAACTTTTTTTTTAATGAGTTATATATTTGTATATTAAATGCTACAATAAAATGCAAATAATATACTTACTATAATAGCAGTGTTTTAATACTCTTTAGGTGTCACAAAATGTATAATCAATCACAAAATCAAAATAAATAATTTCCATATATTATAAATTTACCTAAATTAAATAAATGTAAGTCAGAGAAAAAATCATAAAGCAACCAAAGAACAAAAGAATAAAATAAATGAAAATTATTATGTTTTTTGTAGTGAAAAGCTCAACATATATGTTATTGCACAATAATTTGTTCCATATTTTATTTTGTTCCTTCTTTAGATATTGTATTTTCAGAACTGTATGGTTGTTACTAACATTTTTAGTAAAGTAAGATTAACAAAATCTAATTAATTGTGTAAAATTCTTGCAAACTTATATTTTGTCAAAACTCTTTTAAGCTTAAGTTAAGTCAAAATTCGAAAAAAAAAAAAAGAAAAAAAAAAAACCCATCAAATTCCTATCACAAAAAATAATTAAATACAGTATAACCCTCTGTCGGGCGCAATAATTTTGTAACTCGGGAAGGCGCATTGTATCAAATTGATGCGCATAACAATTCACCAGTTTAGTAATTTTTTTTTATTTTTTTTTTATTTTTTTTTTATAAACTGTTTAAATATACTTTGAACAAATATGAAGTATTTACAATAATTAAAAATTCCATCACAATTGCTATATTCAATAAAACAGGCGCATTGATCAAATTGATACAAATTTCCAGCGACTATTCTAAAAAGCTAATTATATAAAAAAAAATTAGGAAAAAAAAATAAAGTTTCTGAATTCTTTGAAAAGAAGTGTAACATATAATATGAGTTTAATATGTTAGTTATCATGTTCTAACATATCGTTTTGAACGTCAAAACCTAGTACAGTTTTTACGCAACTGCCGCAATAGCTTTTTAGGTGTGCCACATGGCTGACGACACAGGTTTTGAAGTGGAGGGGTACAATCATTTATTTTTTTACAAAAAAGTCCTCTATATCTAGAAATTTCTCTAAAAAAAAGGTACTTTAGAAAAAAAGTGGTTGGGTATGTGCTCCTCCCCACCAACGTTGTTAGCCCTGTGTCGAATAGGTTGATGGCATTGTTGATAGTTATACCTTGTTAATCGTTTATTTTGTGTGCATGTCTGGCATCTTTTATTTTTATTTTGATTTCTAATATTATCTTGGGCTTGTTCTAAAATTGGGATTGTTCTAAAGCGATGTAAACTATCACTGAATTCTTTTGGTAACCCTCTTTTTTTTTTACACTTCTTGAAATAAGTTAAGGCATCACTAATTCATGAAAACATCTCTTTAAGAAAACATTTCTTCTAACAACAGGTTGAGCATTCCCAAAATATAATTTTTTTTTTTTAATCTTTACCTCCTTTTCTATCTAATAGATTTTTTTTGAAAATCTTTTGAACTTTCAAGATTAAGTAGTCCATTTCATCCATTTTAGAAGCAAAAAAGAGGAATTACTAATATATTAAAAAGATAGATGAAAAAATATATTTTAAAAATATAAACAAAAAATGTTTTAATTATAAGTATAAAAGGTTAGATTTATATCTAACTTTTTATACTTATAAGACTTTTGTAACTAATAATGCTCTAAGGCGCAATCTTTCAATTTGATATTTTATTTTAAAAAAATACATTCTCGTTGAATTGAACAATAAATAATATCAAATTATGTCTACAAATTTAAAAATGTATCTACCAGATATAATATTTTTTATTATAATCAAACTTATAAAGTGTAACATAAAAGGGCACAATGTATCAATTTGATCAAAATGATAAAAATCAATTCATATAAAGTGATTTAAACATGTTTGATGATGTAGAACAATAAAAGAAGGAAAAAAATGAAGCTACTAAAAAGCAGAACTTTGAGTCATTAATAAAAACTCATACCAGATAAAATTGATTGACGTGTATCAATTCGATCAAGTGCGCCCGACGGAGGGTTAAGAACAATAAGTGCGCCCGACGGAGGGTTAAGAACAATAAGTGCGCCCGACGGAGGGTTAAGGAACTTAAGTGTATTTTTTTAGTTTAATTTTATTAACTTAATAATTTTCATTTGTTTGCAAAACTTCTGGTAATTTTCATTTGTTTGCAAAAAAATCTGGTAATATTAGCATTATGCTTTCATATTATTTAGTAATTATTTATTAACAATATTGTTTAATATAATAGTGACCTAGTAATGATATTTCTTCATTAATATTTATTTATTATTGCAATTTTTTCATAATGTGTATGGGAACCTGTTCGTATGATACAAGTATAGAAACATCCTTGCACGTTTACCTGTTTTTTAAGATAAAGACTTAATATTTTTAATGTGCTACTACTACTAAGATGAGATTAAGAGGCAGATATCAAGTAGTGATGTTGCTTTGAGGTTAAGTGGGGTTGCTATTTTGTCTGGGGTTTGACATAAGCATTGGGTTTAAGAGCTGTGTTTCATATTTTGTTGAACCCTCTTTTTTTTGTTAATTGTGATAAATTTTTCTAATTTATCACAATTAACAAGTACTTGTTAATAACGAAATGTTTTTAAATAACTAAAAACTTTTTAAAAAAAATAAAATAAAACCGAACCATATCATCGTTGTCCATAATTTGCCAGCTAACCATTTAAAAAGTGTCATTAATTTTCTGACTAAAGGTCCTAGTTTGCCAACATAAAAAGATGTATGGTATAGGGGAGTTAAGGGTAAAGTGTCCCTCTATGCACATGCATGCCATTCTTTATGCACTGGTTCTGAGTAAGAAAGACTTGTATTTTAGGAAACCCCTTTTTTTGAGTCTGCAAAAAACAGGTTTTAACAGTGCCATAGCTAATGGATTGGACCTTCCTAAATTTTGTAAAAGAACTCCTAAATTTGTTAGAACTCCCCCACCTTTGATGGATGTGGATTTAGGACTCTGGATTTCATGGACTCTGGATTTCAGGCTTTGTTTTCAATATTACTCATCTTGCATAAGACTTGTTTTTTACAGATTTACTAAATAAGGGTACCTGAAAAAATGTCCACCCAAAGTAAAGTTTAGTTTAATTTGATTCATTAAAACAAATTTTAAAAAATAAAAAGTAAATAATGACTTTTAAAAATTAAAAGCAAATTTGACTTGATTTGATCTCTGGTCTCCGATATGATATCGCTTGCATTAACCTCTTGACCATACACACATACCATTCTGTAAGTAAATTAATTTTATAATATATAATTATAAATAAATATTTATAATTTATAAATAATATATTTATAAATAGATATTTTTTAAATTTCATTCAAGTTGTAATCGTATAAAGATTGTATATCCTAGTGAGATTAGAGGAAGGAGGCATCTGCAAAAAGTTTTCAATAAAGTAATGGATGGGGGTAATGGATCAACTTTAAAAAATGCTTTAATTTAAAAAGTATTTCTTAATTTATACAATTTTTTTTTTAAATTAAAACTTTTTTGATTATTAAAAAAAGGGCAGTCGGGTATTTCAAAAGCTTACCTATTTTTTAGGTGGGGGGGAGGGAGCTTTAGATTTCGAATAGCAACAGAGGGAGGGAATCAAATTTCTAAATTTTTGGCATACATACTTTATGGACGATCCCTAAACTAGTTATTCAAATGTCTGTATTATTAAAACTGACATTCTAAATAAATATTAAGTTTTTTACTTTCAGATTTTATCTTGCATGCCACAGTGGTCGTCAACTCACTTTGCAGTCACAAATGGTAAGAATTAAATAACAAGTTTGATAAGATATTCTACTTGATTTATTATTTGTTTATAATTTATAGTTATTTATGTGTAAGTATTATACTAGTATAAGGCTCATTGTTTCTCATTTATTTTCTCATTGACTCATTGTTTACTAATTAAATGTTATTGAGTTTTGTTTATTTTTATTATAATTTACAAATAAAAAATTACTTGTTAATTTTTAGGGTACAGCAGATCTTAATGCTGTTTTTTATAATAAAAAGGTAATCTTTTGATTATTTTCATTATGTTATTTGTTATCTGGTAATTATATTACTTGTTATAATTTTTTTACTCTCTACATACTGTGTTACATCATCTATTTAGCACTATTGTTGTTTACTTCATAGCAACAGTTTTATTATTAAATGTATACTTATAATGGTTTCATATGCGTCAAATGCTTTTTGAAATTTAAAAAAAAAGATATTTTTGTTAGCCTTTTCAATCTCCTCCCTCAATCTTATGACTTCAAAACGCTGAAAGAATAAGACTGTGAAACAAGTTGACGCAGATCTCCATCAATAGACAGTTATCTCCATTATTATTTGTTTGTTCATTTTTAAAAATAATTATTTCATATAAAATTCTTTAATCATTTTTGTTTATTCATTTCTTTTTCTAACATTAAAGTGTTAGCCAAAGAGGTAAAAAATGTCTATAAAAATCCATCAAATATTGAAACATTTTATTTAGTTTGTAAACTAAAAAGATTTGCCAACCCTCAAATTACCATATATTTCATAATATAATATAAAATAAGTTTTTATTCAGTTTTAGATAACCTTATTCAGGTCAACAATAAGTTAAACAAAAACAGAATGTTTTGGATATTTTATAAATGAAAGTAGTGTACAAAATTAAATGCAAAATTTATATTTGAGTTTTAAATTTTCTATAAATTTTAAGTTATGAAAAAAGATCTCACAAAAAATAAAATTTTTTTACTATTTTTACTTATAAAATATAGGAAAATGGGCAATTTGCTTCAAAAAAACATATCATATCCGTTTCAACATATCAAATGTGTATACTTATGATGTTTAATAAAAAAGAAAAAATATCTGCAGAGGTAAGTTTTTTCTAGTGTGACCACCTTTGGTCTTTTGTTTTTTAAATTTAAAAAATGTAAAGAAAAATTTCAATCATTAAAAGCTTGCATTTATTGTTTTCATTTTAAAAATGCTCGTATTTTTTTGGTTATAAACTAGAATGAAAGATTATAAAAAGTTATCAAAGTAATATTTATCTTTCTGCAATTTTACTTAACTCAACTAAACTGGTTAGACTTGTATTCTGCAACTCAACTAAACTTAACTAAACTGGTTCTTGTAGTCAAGTAAAAGAAACAGGTTTATTTTGATTTTTATTCTCAATAACAACAATTTTTGATTAGTTTTCTATTTCAACATTTTTGATAAAACAGAAAATGGTTTTTTAGCTGGCTTTGCAAACTTTTACCATTTTTCTATAGACTTCAAATGAAAATTCAGCAATGTTTAACTTTATCATCAGAAATCTAATAAAAAATTTAGTTTAACTTTAAAAGGTTTAAATAGCTGTATTTATTTTTACTTGCTGTGTTTTTAAATAAATAATTGAGAAAATAATTAAGCAATAGATCAGGTTAGTGAGTTTGACTTAAGAATCGAGGTAAGTGAGTCTGACTTCAAAATCGAGATGTTTAAAGTTGGATGCCTGCTCTGGCCATAAAATCAATATTAGTCAAGTAGAGGGTGGAAGCTTCTTAGGAGATTCTTTGGTTGCTTTATTTTTTGGGAGGTTCTATTTGATGATCAGTCAGATAAGAGTTAAAAAAATCTTCACCTGTATAAATTTTCTACCCTTAAATGCTCCTTTTTTTTTGTTAATGTCAAAATGGTCAAAAAAGCACTTTTTAAAAGTTTTTTTTTTTTTGTTATGACCATTACTTGGAGTTTACTTGTAGCAATTTAGCAAAAAAAATTGTCTAGAAGTTTTTAAAACAAATAATGATTGGTCAAAAATGATTGCTGATTATATTTAATTTTGATTTGTATACAAATGATTGTATTAAATAATTTTTTATTTGCTTTAGGAAATTGGTCAAGAAACGGAGATTCCAGAAAAAGATTTAATGAGAGCTTTGCAATCGTTAGCGTTAGGAAAAGTTGCACAAAGAGTTTTGATCAAAGAACCCAAAGTGAAAGAAATTGAACCTTCGCACATATTTTCAGTAAATGATCAGTTTACTTCCAAGCTGTTTAGGGTGAAAATTCAAACAGGTATATTTAAAACTTTATTTAAATTAATAATGTAATACAAATATGTTGCTTATAATAGCAAACTTAGCTGTTGGTTAAAAAGTTTGAAACAGATAGTAATGCCAGTAAATAGAGTTATAGCAGCTAACATTTGTGTCAATATTTTTCAAAGCGTTAATTGGGCAGTGGCTCCGTTGGTCACCTGATATTTATTGGTAATAAATAGTTACTAAATCTGCTATTGACTATTGATTGAAATAAAAAATTGTAGTTGTGGATTGGAACAAAGAATTCCAGTTGTAATTAATTGCGGTAAAGATATACAGTTATTGATTGGATGGTCAAAAATTCCAGTTCATATTAAGGTAAAGACATACAGTTGTTGATTGGATGGTAAAGAGTTCTAGTTTTTTTTAATTGGATTGTAAAGAATTTTAGTTGGTGTTGATTGAGGTAAAGTATTCCGGTTGTTGTTAATTGGATGGTAAAAAGTTCCAGTTTTTGATAGTGTGGTAAAGAACTCTAGTTGCTAATTTGATGGTAAAGAATACTAGTTGTTGTTGATTGAGGTAAAGAGTTCCAGTTGTTGTTGATTGGATGATGAAGAATTCCAGTTGTTGACAAGTTTGCGTAAAAGTCTATTATTAATTTGTCTTTAATTTTGTTATTGAGTAAATTACAAAGTTAAAGCAATTTACTTATTACAACAATTATAACAACTTGTATTTCAGTCTCTTCGAAAGGTGAATCCGAACCAGAGCGCAAAGAAACTAGGCAAAAAGTTGACGAAGATAGAAAACATGAGTATCTTTTCATTTATTATATTTTGAAGTACTTCGAAGAAATCACTTGTTTTATGGTTTTTGTTTAAATATGTTATATGCAATTCTATATATTTGTATATTATAAATAAGAATTCGAGAATACTCATCCTTTTTATTTCTTTATTTTCTTAGATTAAATAACTTATTGAAATAAAATTCACGGTTTGTGTGAGTGGTTTAGAGTAAAAAGCCATAAATTTATATTTGTATATTTAAGTAACCACTTACTACCTGTAGTCTAGGTAGCCTTCGACATCAACGATAGGTGCTCAGACGAAGACTTGCTGTATTTGCTAAAACTGTCGGGATTGTTATGCCAAGACAGTTACAACATTAAAAAAAGATTTGCAAATGCGTAAGCAAGGTTTTCATTTTCTTTTTGCCTAAACACTGAAATAATATTAGAACAGATATATAATAAATAGTAAAACAAATATAATAAAAAAAGCTCGATTCTTATTCTGGATGAAAAAATTTTACGAATTAAAGTTTGTTAATAAAAATGAGCAAATTTATCTGAGAGAAATTATTTCCTATGCTTTTCTTGTTATTTTTCTTCCCAGCCATTCAAACAATACACTCTAGGAGGATAGGGGAATATTTGCAAACCAAATGAAGAAAATGTTTCTTATCCTTTGGGTTCGCAAATATGTGCATAATTTAATTTTAGTCATTAAAAAAAAAAAATTTTATCAGAAAAAGATTTACTAAATTCCTAAAAGTTTAAAATATCATTTTTCTTTTTGAATTTGTTTTTAGTTTTGAAGTTTTTAAATTTAAACTAATACTTTAAATCTCGTTTTAATATTGGTATACTTGCGTTTCTATTCGGAATATCGTTTTAATATTGGTATACTTGCGTTTCTATTCGGAATATCGTTTTAATAATGGTATACTTGCGTTTCTATTCGGAATATCGTTTTAATATTGGTATACTTGCGTTTCTATTCGGAATATTCGGATTAAAAAACGATTGACCGGCATGACATAGAAAATTTTAATGCCGCTGATCATACCTGCCAATCAGACTTGAAAAACTTCGAGATTAAAAAAGAAATTCTGTTTTTGAAGATCGGAATTCATTCTACAATCAAGTATTGGTCCTTATCATTTTTACAAATAAATGTGTTACGAATAAAGTGTCAATAAAAACATAAAAAAACTGTTTTTTGTTAGATTTTGTTTTCTTAAATGTCTTTGGGTCAAATAAGTTTGCAAAATTATCACCAAACGTAGTTGCAGGATAGCTAAAAAAAATTCTTAATTTTTTTCTTGGGTTAACTTTATTTAGTACATCTTTGGTCCGCCAAAGGTTGTTTTTCTTAACTATATTTTTGTTTAGAATTGAGGCAGCTGTTGTGCGCATCATGAAAGCCAGAAAAAAGTTGCCACATAACGTTCTCGTAACGGAGGTTTGTTTACAAAAATTTACGTAGATTTCTTAAAACAAAACCTAATTTTTATTTTCATTATTTTATTTTTAAAGACGATAGAACAATTGAAATCGAGATTTGCACCTAGTGCTATAGTAATAAAAAAGAGAATCGAAAGTTTGATTGAACGAGACTACCTAGCTAGATCAAATGACGATAGGTAAATTTATAACACTTTATAAAACATAAATGTTTATACATTTAAATCGTATTTTTTTTACTATTAATTTAAACTCATAATTTTATATTGCAGGAAAGTCTACACTTACTTGGCATGAGTTTACTAGCTTGTACAATCGATGCGTTTTGTTTGTTCATATATTATTTGTATATTTATCTGACAATCCAAGCGTTTCGTTGGCTAGTTCCCGTATAAGTGTTGTTAGTGATTATTTACGATTTTAGGTTATCAATATTCAAGATTACTTCGTTTCATGATACGCTTGCCAAGTAAAATGAGTTCCATAGAAAAATTCTTTTGATACTTGAGTTTAGTGATGTACTTATATTCATAGCAAACAGTTAAAAGAAGCTAACAATCTTTTTATATTTATATTTTTTGCTTGTTTTTTTTTTTTTTTTTTTTTTTTTTGTTATTGTTGTTCGATTTGTGTGTGTGCGATATAATTACATCAAATTTTATTCTCTCGATGAAATAGTAGAATGTATAGTGTATTCCCTTTATAAATATAGAATTATTGACACTTCATATTTAGTTACATAAAAATATGACCAAATGTTTCTTTATGTAAACTCTGGTTAGAATATTGTCATAAAAAATTACGCGAATCAATGACACACCATACTTATACAATATTTTAGTAATATTTTTTGGGCTTTGGGGGGGGGTTGCAATATTTTTTGATATTTTGGATAATTTTATCCAGACATGGAGCAAACTCCAAAAATTTATGTTAATACTTATGTCAAAAAAGGGTGACAGTATAAAGTTAAAAATCCCTCAATTTGAGAGGGTTACAAATTAATAAGGGTCATAATATTTGAAAGCTTTTGAAAGATATTATTTGTAAGATATTTAAAAGCTTTTGAAAGATATTACTTTATTGGATTTAAAATTTATCAAGGAGTATTTATTTTTATTTGATATAAAAATAAACTTATAAATGTTTGGAGTTGGATGTCTAAAAATTATCTCTAACATCAAAATATGCTGGAGCTAATAAATTAGTTATCTCTAACATCAAAATATGCTGGAGCTAATAAATTAGTTATCTCTAACATCAAAATATGCTGGATCTAATAAATTTCTGTCCCTGAGTTTAAACCGAATTGATCCATTTGTTTTTATTACATATCTTATTGTTTTGGTATCTTTTATATCACTTTACAGAATACCATCAAAAAGGTTTCTTCTTTGAAATATGGTCTCCTCTTCTCAACCGCACCTGTTAAACTTTAATATGTGTCTCAAATATCTTTTTTATGAAAATTAGTGATCTTTCTAATGGGGAATTTATCAAATAATAGTTCAATTAAGTATACATACATATTAATTTTTCAGAAACTTCCTGAAAAAAACAATAAAAAAAGAATGAAACAGCTTAAAAAGCAACACACACAATGAGTCATCATTTACATCCTCGACAAAGAAAGTTGTGTATTTTTTTGAGCAAAACAAAAAACTCTATATAAGGACAGACTAGCCAAACTGATTGTTATATCTGCTTGCCAATACAAAAATCTTAAATAATGCATTAAAATCTCAAATTCTTTAGGATTCTAAAGAACGCAATATCATTTTGGATGGTTTGCAAGTGTTAGGCGGTGATGGAACTAATGTAAACACTGGAAGCAAAGGTGATGTTATTCGATTGATTAAGTTAAAACTTCAACGGCGTCTACAATAGGTAATTTGATTGCTAAATGCAAATGAGGGTCCATTACGCCATTTGTTTGTGGAGTTGAATGGACCAAAATCTGGTTTTAGATACTATTCAGGTTCTATTAGTAGGAAAAGGCGCAATCGCCCTCTCCTCCCTTCTTAGGTACTTTGGAAAGAATTTTTTTTGTAAATTTATAAATTTAATATACGTATTATTTGAAAACGAAAAGTAAAGCAGGGAGACTGTATAAAAGTGATAAGAAGTTTTAATAAATTTCTTATCACTTTTAAATACACATTGAGAATACCAATGTATGACGTAATTTCATAGTCACATAGATTAAAACAGTGTAAGATTAATATTCTAAAAAAAAACAATAAAAAAGTTTTATGACTTAAATCTGAAAATTGCCTCACCCTCCCCCAACTTTATGAGAGTCTAAATCCACCGAACCAAAAAATCGTTGACCTTCCTTCCTTTCTGAATGGTCTTGATCCACTGAATCAAAAAAACCTAAAATTTGCCTCCCTTTACTTGATTTTATGTATCCGTCCTGGTAGAGCCACCACAAACAATACAGCTGGCAATTGAAAGAAGCAAAAGAGGATTACATTCAACTTAGTGATCTTTTGAGAAAAATGCTGTTCCGCACAGAAGTTGTAGAACGTTGTAAAAAAAATGGAACTAATGTTTCTGCCTCGGTTTGTGATGATACAAAAAGAGATGATATGATACGTGTCTGCCCGTAATCTAGAAAGAATATGCCAATATTTAATGCTAAGGCACATTATAAAATTATTTAGTGTAATTTTGGTTTTATAGAGCCAAAAAGTCCTATAGGATCTATAGGATTTTGGGACAAAAAAAAAAGAAAAAACTTTGATAACTATTTACACTTTTTAACTTACAGCTGCGAAAAATAAAATAGCACCACCACCAAAACTTGGTTGAAATTAGAACTTTTAACTATTTTTGATAGTTTGAAAATCTTTTAAATACATATTTAAAAGTAAAATGGCTTATAGTTTTTATAAAAAACAACATATACAAGTTTTAATATATAGTATTTATTTATTAAACAAAAGTTCAAAAAAAATCAAATAAAACGCGAAAAAAATAATAGCACCACAACTTTAATGTGCACTTTAAAATAAAGAAATATTATGAGATCAGTTATTTTAAACATTTTACAATAAATGTTAGTTATTTCTTAACATATTAGTATTTTATAGCGTGACCTTTATTGGCGATAACGGCTACACAACGTCTTGGCATCAAGTTAACCAAATCCTGACATCGCTTTAGCGGAATTTCGCTCCATGTCTCCTTAAATACGTTCCAAAGTGACTCCTTCGTGGAGGGTTTGGCAGCAGCAACCACCTCCTTTACATCAGCATACAAATTCTCGATTGGGTTAAGATGTGGCGACTGTGCTGGCCACTCCATAACGTTCACTTTATGCTCCTCAAACCAATTCTTCGCCTTCTTGCTAGTGTGCTTTGGGTCATTGTCCTGTTGGAACACCCAGGATAACGGCATTTCATAGTCTGCAAACGGCAATTTAAACAACATCATTTTATCCAATATATCAACATAAACGTGTTGGTCCATAATAATAGTAATGTGATGAATAGGCCCTACTCTGTAATAAGAAAAGCATGCCCATATCATTACACTACAACATCCATGTTTAATAGTTTTGATAGTATATTTTGGATTGGATTCTGCATTCGGCGGTCTTCTGACATACGCCCGAGAGCCTTTTCCACCATAAAGCACAATCTTACTATCAGTTGTCCATAAAATATTCCTTCATAAAATATTGAAGGTAACATCATTATTTTAAAACTGCGAAAAAAGATCAATGAATAAACAAATAAAAAAAAATAAACTTAAAATTTGTAAATAAAAAAAGAAAAGAATCATCTATTAACAAGAAACAAAATTAAAAAAAAAAAAGAATCAGAAAGTTATTCTTTTTATTAGTAAGAAAGTTGTTCTTTATTAAGTAAAAAGAACAATATAATAAGTTCTAGAATTTGATTTCCACAAAAATTGTTAAATATCCAAAAACAGACCGTCGTAGTTTTCAAAAAATTTTGCCAAATAAGGATATATAAATAAATTAGTATCGTCTGCACATCCTGTTTACTTGAAGCTTTTGGGACATACTAAAAATAGAGGGATGCAAGAAGAGAACCTTAAAGTATATTAAAAGCGCGTTTTTAATATTTAAAAAGCGAAACAAGTGAACCGTATGCGCGGTATTAAAGCACAGACTTACCAATTTAAAATACTGTTATTAAAGAAGAGACTTTTTTTTCAATTAAAAATACAGTATATACTCCATAAAACAAGGTTTTGATATAATATGACTTCTTCTCCAAGCGCTGCAACATCATCATTATCGTCTTCAACAAAAGTTGATTGCACTAGAGCTGGTCAAAGCGTTTGGTTAGTAAAGGTACTTAATTTTAACTTTTTTTTAAATCTAGGGTCGATTTCCTCATTGAACGTAGTTAGGGTTATTATACTATCTTCTTTTGAATTAATGAATAATGTTTATATTATATAGGCATGCGGCAAAAAAAAATCAAAACTGTGTGATATTATTCTCAATGATATCATTAGAAACAGCTTTAAGTCACTAAAAAAATTAAATTTATTTGTTGATAAAATATAACAGTTAAATATTTTTACATATTATAACAGATAAAATATAACAGTTAAATATTTAAGAAAGCACCAATCCCCTCTGGGTAGCAAGGATAAATAGGCATATTTCGAGGTGTATATAGGAGCATTTCTCAGAATTAAACAATGATTGGTAAATGTTTTTACCAACTACTGTATTTCATAGCATATCAGAGAGGTCTAATACTTTTCTAAACTTTAGAAATGCTGTTGAAATATCTGACAAACTAAGGTTTTGAATTTAATTAGCCACTATTACTTTGCTTCTTTCTTTTTTTTACCTGCAAGATCTAGATATTGTTTCAAGAAGGTACAAGTAACAATTTAGTTCATTTGAAACTTTTCTCCTTGCAGCACAGTCAGTCATGGAGTTTGTAATATTTTAAATAATTTTTGTGAAATGTTTTGTCGCAATTATGGAAATCAAAATAAAAAAGTGCAAGTTGGTCAAATAAGGATACAACATTAGTTTGATTATCATCTTCAGTCCCATATGAGAGCTGTGTTTCAGTTGTAAAATGAATAGAGTTTAAATGTAATCTTTCTTAGGTTGATGCATCAAACCCAAGAGTAAAATTGGCTGTAGAAATTGTAACTTCAGTAGCATGAAAATTGTTGATTATACCTAATTCACAAACCATCTCTTCAACTGTGATGTGGGAAATTTTCTATATTTAAAATGCCTAAATTTTGAACAAATTTTTGCAACAAAAATTGGAGTAATTTTTGTTGAAACCTGGTCAAAGGTGTACGCTTGGGGTTTGGTCCATTGGTAGAAGGGTAATTGAACTTTAAGTTGCTTTTAGCCATTTTTCATAAAATTTTTTTTCATTTTAGCAAAGTTATTGAATAGTTTAGTTATTTTTCTATATAGGGCCAAGGATAAGCTAGAAACAATTTGCATAAATATTTTATTGTAAACAAATATTGCAATATTGTAAACTAAACTAAACTTGTAAGCTAAAACTAAAAAAGTAATTTAATGAAAAATATAACACTGTAAACTATGTGCAAATTTTATTTCTTAGACTTTGCAACTGACACAACCTTAAATTATTTTTAAACATTTGCTGACTGGTCTATTAATAATTGTAGGTGTGGAATTGCCAAATGTAAATAAAAAACAAAACAACGTAAATTCAACTAAATCTTTTATTAGTTTGCAAAAGTCTTTACTAATTACACAATTATATAGTTCTTTATAATATAATTGTGTAATTATTTATAATTATAATATGCCTTTGCAGACACAATATAAAGTCATTATTCATTCTTTTCAAGTCTATTTCAAGATTTTTAGTATGACTTCAATGTAGAATTTAGACAATGATTTGAAATCTAGTTATAAGTGTAAGTAATAATGTAAAATTCCTTTTTTTTTATTATTCAAGTTTTTCTTTTTTGACAAGTTTTTTCTACTACTTCATCTCTAAATTTTTAAAATTCACAAAAAAGTAAAAATAAAATAGTAATTTAGTTTAAACCAATTAAATGTTTTTAGATTTTTTTTTAAGTAAGTTTAAATGCTTGTAGAATTTTCTTCTATAATTGAAAATGTTAAAAAGAAACTTTAATACTGTGACTTTCAAAATGCAATTTCATTATTATTTTTTGATAGTTAAAAATTCATTCTTAAATTCTTATAGAACTCTTAAATTCTTATAGAATTCTTAAATTCTTATAGGGGTAAAAATATCTCAAAAAACAAGGGGTTGCACCCTGCATCACCAAATTCGCTGAAATTTGGCACAAATGTTTAAAGATATAAGTTAGGAAAGACTGTAAAAATTTTTCAAAAAATTCTCAACCCTTTAAGATTTACAGCAACTTGAAGTTAGTTGTTTTTTGACTGAAAAAAGAGGGAGGATAAAGCTGGAAATATGTCAATTTACCATTACCCTTTTAACAAACTTGTAGTAATATTGCAAAGCTAAAACTTGGTACAAAAGGAGTTTAAAACCTGCTGAATCTGAAAATCATAAACTTATATCTCTTAAAACAATAAAATATAGTTTATTTTAAGATCCACAAAACGCACTTGTTAATGACAATAAAAAAGGCCATTGACAACTATAGTTCTAGAAAAAATCTGACTGATGAAAAAAGTTTTATTTTTTGTTATTTTAAATATTAAACATATATCTACTTTGCGAACCAATTTTTATTTGGCCTTATGTTTTATCAAGGACTTATGATGCTTTAGTTTTTCAATTTTTCTAAAGATATTTTGCAAAAAAAAAAATTTGCAAATATATTTTGAATACAAATACAATTATTTTTGTTTTGTAATAGCTTTGTAAAAAATTTACAAAGTTAATACAAAACATAGTTGAACATTTTATAAATTTGTTTCTTTTTACTTTCATTACATAATAATAATGTCATTTTCATTACATAATATCATGTCATTAAATTTAACAATATTATGTAACTTTTGTTGTTGTTTGTTTTGATGTAATAAAACATTTATTATCATCAATAAAAAAAGTAATAAAATAGTATAATAATGTCTAATTAACATTACCATGTTAAGTTACATAACTAAATAAAATTATATTTAGTTATCTTTTAATTTTACACAACATTTTGTAAGTAGTTAATGGAGAATTTACAATAATTAGTAGATAGTTAGGCATTTAAAATATGTCTATTAAACTAATAGCTACTTGTTCAAGCAATACGTTCTTTATAAATACATATTGATATGATATTGTTTGTGTTCAAGTGTACTTTTCTTGTTAGGGACATTAAGATTATTTAAGATTCCTTGTATTAAGTGTTTAAACAGAGATTCTTTATTATATTTTTATATGGATAACAAAATTAATTGCTGCTTTGTAAATAATTATGGAGCTTGTTATAAACAATCATATACTCAAGAAAGAAATCTAATTGAAGATATTGACAGCAATGATCGTAAGCTACTTGAAAAACAAACAAATCTGAAACAAGAACAAATTACTAATATATGCACACACCATCATGATATGTTAGTTGTAAGATATGAGGGTAATCAGAAAAGTTGCTGTAATCCATTTCTGAGTCACCAAAAAGTGTGTAGAGGTAAAAATTTATATATTTATATTTCATTAGGTAATATCATTATTAATAAGTCATATAAGTTTTTCTGGTAATAAGATTTGTTCAATGTTTCATAGTTATTAATATAACAAATTGTATAGTAATATAATTACATAATATATATAACTGTTATTTAAGTAATGTAATTACTTTCTTTTTAAGCATCTCTACGTGTGATTACAATGCATACTGTGTTAGAAGCAGAAACCATAGGTTTAAATCTTATACCTGGAAAAAAACTGTGTCCAACCTGTCGAAGTAAAGTTATGACATGTTTATCAAAAAGTATAAGTGAAAATAAAAATGATGAAGATTTTGATATTGTTAATGAAAGATCCATTAAAAATAAAAAAGAAAGTGTAGATACACACTTTGCGTCTGTCAGAGTATCTCCAATTAAGGTCAAAGAATTGCACAAGTCAGGTAAAATCAGAGAAGGTAAACAAAAATTGACAGCATTATCAACCTCCATTAAAAAAAAGGTAGCCATTTCCCTTAATATATCAGAAGAAAGTTTTAAAGCACAGTCAAGTTTTAATAATAAGTATATGGAAAAAGCAAACTTGTTTGATAACATGATGGTATTGTTAACTAACAAAATTGCAGAGTCTACATCAACATCAAAAAAGTAGTACATAGCCGTGTAATGCCTGGTAAAAAGAACTATGTAAGCATAAAAAAAAAATGTCCACATGCAAAAATGTTTGCTCTTATGTAATTTAAAGGAATTGTTTGTTGCCTTTAAAACCAAGAACCCAGAAATAAAAATAGGATTTCAAGGTTTTGCACCTTGTGACCTAAATGGTGTATTACTGTTGGTGTCTCAGGAACACATTCTGTATGCGTCTGTGCTATTCATCAGAATTTGAAACTGCTTTTACATCCTCTTGGTGTGACATACAAAGAATTGTTACCTTATATTGTCTGTGATATAACTAATAAAGACTGTATGATGAGGAAATGTGAAAAATGCCCAGCAACTATGAATGCATTGGTTGAAAAACTTTATGATATGCTTGGGGAATTTGAAGATGATGATGAGATTGAATTTGATCAATGGACAACAACAGATAGGTCAAACCTGACACATAATAAAAAGCCAGTGTTTGAATACATTGAACTAGTATGTAGAAAACTGGAAAAACTTGCACCACATTCGTATTTAGCAAAGAGTCAAGCATTATACCTGAGATCAAGAAAGGAAGATATGAATGAGGTAACAGTATTATTTCTGGGTGATTTTTCAGAAAACTATAAATTTGTAGTTCAGGATGAAGTGCAAAGCTTTCATTGAACAAATATACAATGTACACTTCATCCAATGATTATTTATTTCAAAAAAGAAGGCATTCTCAAGCACAAATCCTATTGTATTATTTCGGATGATATGATCCATGATGTAAACATGGTTTATAAAATTATTGAGGTTGTTTGGAATGATATAAAAACGAATTTGCCTCAAATAAAAAATATTGAATACTTTTCAGATAGGTGTGCAAGTCAATATAAGAATTGCAAAAATATGTTAAATTTTTGTTTCCATTGTGAAGATTTTGGTTTTACTGCTAAATGGAACTTTTTTGCAACTAGTCACGATAAGCAACCTTGTGATGGGATAGGTGGTACAGTCAAATGCCTGGCAACACTAGCAAGTTTGCAAAGAGATATGGGTAATCATATTTTATCTCCACAAACAATGTATAAATATTGTAATGAAAACATTGAAGGCATAAACTTCATATATATTTCATCAGAAGATTTAACTTTGGTGAGAACGGCTCTTAAAGAACGATTGGATACTGCTAATACAATACCTTGAACATGTAGTTACCATCAGTTTATTACTTGGCCATCAAAAGGTAAATTATTTTTTATTTATACCTTTTACCTTTTACTTTTTTAATATTATTTTTTAATTATACCTTTTACCATATTTTAAAATACACGCATAACTTTTATTGATTAACTCAAATAAATATTAGATTTTTGCAGAATCATTATCAAAAATATTTTTATTTTATTTTATTTCCTCTGCATTTGCTATCTATGCATTTAATAAAACATGTTTGATAAGTAAAACAGAATAATTGCATGTTACTATTTTGTTTAGGTAGGTAGCTAGCTATGCAGTGTTGATGAAGAATTTGCTTTAATTCATGACTTTGGAAATATCCAGATAACAACTGTAAACCTAGTACCAGGTGATTATGCCTGTGTTTCCTATGAGCAAAAGTGGTGGATAGGAGTCATTGAAGATATTTATTTAGAAGAAAAAGATGTGCTTGTAAAATTTATGTGTCCTAATGGTCCTGCACAGTCGTTTAAATGGCCACCAAAGGAAAGCCAATGCTGGATTCCTGATGTCCACATTATTTGCAAAGTTGAGGTACCGACAACAAAAACAGGACTTTGCTACTATTTAGCCAAAGAGGACTTAAAAAAAATTATTTTCCTAAGGAAGTAGAGATTTTTATATTTATGAGTCTATTATGTCTTATCCATTCTTTTTTTTAAATATTATGTTTTGTGAACCAACTTGTAAATAATGTGAATGTAAAGCATATATAAAATCACTTAAGTTTAGTTTTTTTTTTTTAAAATTTATATACGTTTAAATTTTGTTGTAAATATCATATGAAAATGAAAAAGATAATACAGTCACTAAATTTTTAGTTTCTAATTTGATTGATTGGTAAAAGGTGGGTTTATATTAAGTGTCTAATTTAAAAAATTTTGTGTCTATATCAAACATCAATAATTCCTCAAGTAAATATAAGGCCAAAACAAAATTGGTTCGAAAAAGTAGGTGTTGATCTTATTTTAAGAAAATCAAAAATAAATTTTTTTTATATCAGTCAGATTTTTTTTATAGCTATAATTGTCAATGCCCTTTTTTCTTGGCGTTATAAAGTGTATTTTATGGATCTTAAAATAAAGCTACATTCCCTTGTTTTGACATATAAAAAACTATATTTTTTGGATTTAACAGGTTTTAAACTCTTTTGGTACAAAGTTTCAGAATTGTGACATCGCTACAAGCACCATATTAAGGTGAAAGTAAACGCAATGATTTTTGGCACTTTTCCCCTCTCAGGTTTTAGTCAAAATCAAGGAAACTTCAAATTGCTGTAAATTGTAAACGGTAATGAATTTTTTGAAAAAAAATTACAATCTTTCCTAACATGTCTATAAACATTTGTGCCAAGTTTCAAAAATTTTGGTGATATAGGGTGCAGATTTGTGTTTTTTTGTGTTTTTTGAGAAATTTTTACCCATGGAACTATTAAATTTTTATAGAACTCTGAAATTCTTAAATTTGTTCGCCTGGTATTATTAGGTTAAAAATGACATCACATATCATTAATTGTAGCTGCTGTGTATATGTTTTTTTACCTTTTTAAAAAGGCAATTGTTCATTTGCAGAGTTCTTTTACTTATCCATTTTGTCTAGCAATGTCTCATATTTTCAAGTTCTGAACTTTTTATCTGGTTATCTTCAAAGTGGTATAGCTCAAGTCATTTTGTTTTTCTTTCTTTTTTTTTTTTTGTTTGCCTTATTTTGTCTTATTTGTTTGCCTTAATTTTTCCAGAAAAAATTATTCAACTAAAATTTGGCTGGATAATCTATGTGATGTAGATAACAATTTTTACAAAGAATAAAGAAAAAGAGATTGTGAGTTAATTTTTTTCACTTTCTCATGGAATATTTCAGGATATGTGCAAAAATTATATAACTGCTCTGGTTCATAGTTTTAAAAATATCTTTAAGCATAGAAAAGTATTTCGAAACAGTTTTCTTGCAGCACTTTAATATACGATATATATGATATTATTTTTATGATTAATTGTTATGAGTTTATGATTGATCAAATCAGAAGCAATTTTAAACTCATTAAATTTTTTAAAGTCTGAAAAAAGAAATTTATTTTTATGAAAATTTTTATTTTCGCAATTCATTTTCTTAAAAATTAAGTTTTTATCTTAATTTAAAAAATATCAACAATAAAATAAAATTGTATTTTTACTATAATAAAAAAACAAATAAAAACCTATTTTTATTAAGAATTTCATAAAACAACTTTAAAATTAACAGCAAACATTTAAAATTGATTCTTTGTCCAACCAGATAGAAAAAAAAACAGAAATAAAAATATATGATTATAAATATACACTCTTAATTATAAATTAGCACAACAGTCTAATTTCACGATTTTCTGAAGGCAGAGACTCAGATTTAAAAGCAATATTTTTGAGCTTTAACCTTCGTAAAATTTTATGTTTTATTTTTCGTATGTTTAATACGTCTTAATATATAATTAATAATATTAATAATAATAAATTAAAAATAAAAAATAGAATAAAAAATAATTAATAATAATAAACGTCTTAATTATTGTAATTGTTTAATAACAAATAGTAATAATTATGTATTTTTAGTTTTTTTAATTTAATTTTTAGTTTAAATCATTTTTATATATATTTATAAATTTAATATTATCCATTAGTTATTATTTTTTATAACTGATTTACCAAAAGTCAATAGTAGAAGGTTCAATAATACATTAAAGATTTAACATATTATAATACTATTTTAACTGCTTGGACTCACTTTATATTATATTTACCTTTTCTCACTTTATATTGTAATTACCTACATATTCTCCTACATAATAACCTACATATTCTCCTATATATTTACCTACACATTCTCCTACATAATTACCTACATATTCTCATAGTTTTAATGTAATGTTTTCTGTTCTTTATCTGTAATGACGAATTTCATTATTTTACCTGGATATTTTTATTTTATTTTATTTGGAATATATTTTTCAATTAAATTTAACAATCTACATAAATTTACAAATAATATAATGGCCAAAAGCAAGAAAAATTACTTTTGTCAAAAATTATTCTGATAAAAATTTTTTTTTGTTACATCACCAAGCACTGTGTTACAATTTAAAAGTAGTCACAAAGTTGTTACTACATAAAGATTATTGCCAATAATTTTTAAAATAATTTTTTTTTTAATTCACAGGTTAATTAAATTAACAAAGTAAATCAAAATAACTACTTTGTTATCTTTTTGATCTATTTAAGAAAAAACACTTTTAACAAAGTAAATCAAAATCAGTATGTAACAGACACCTTTTTGATTATTTTAAAATAAAAATTCTCAGTTAAAACAGTCTTTGTCCATACACAAATACATTAATTTTAGTATTGGGTAAATGGTTGTGTTAATGAGTCAGGGTAACCCTAGGTTAGGTTTCGAGGGTAACAACGTCAGTTTTTGTTACGACTAATAACATCTGTCCAACAACATCTGTAAATATAATGATGTTTAATAACATCTGTCCAACAACATTTGAATTTCCAGATGATGTTGGAGTAAAAAAAAATACAGATAATCTTGGACTACTCTACAGATGCATTTTAACTTTTCAAAATTTAAAAGTTAAAATTTTTTATTTTTTATTGTATATCATAATATGACATGGCACTTACACTACTAAAAAGATTTTTTGTACTCTAGTCGTAGTTCTGTTAAATAAAATGAACTTTAAATGTAAATAAAAAAAGTTATAAATGTTATAAAAAAGCTGTTTAAGTGTTTTTTTTGATATGGTAAGTGGAGAAATGCATGAAAATTGTTTAAGGAACTTATAAAGAATGCTTGTTTGTTCTATTTTGACTGTATTAAGTTTAAACAATTTGTAGAACTGATTTTATGGCTGCAGCTTCCTTTCTGTCTGAGCAAAAAAATGGAATGTTTTAAGCTCATGAAAAATAAAAACCTCATGCTAAATTAAACATACATTTATCAAATAAGTTTAATAACATGTATCAAATGATACTTTTAAAGACTTTTATTAAATGACAAGTTTAGGTTTGGACAATATTTATGTATAAAAAACATCTAATATAACAAAATAAAAAAAAGGTCTATTTTGCTATATTAATTGAATTTTCAATGCAATCAAATCTAATTATGCAATGTGTAAATTTAATGTAAGCAAAATGTATTAATTAACATCATTAAATCAATTAAATAGAGTGAAATATATCAGAAATATTCTTGTTTTATTTTTCAGGTTCTCAAATACATAGCAGATATATGGGGTGTTGTTTTATTTTCAGGTTCCCAAATACACAGCAGATATATGGGGTCTTGTTTTATTTTCAGGTTCCTAAATACATAGCAGATATATGGGGCCTTGTTTTATTTTTCAGGTTCCCAAATACATAGCAGATATATGGGGTAAGGCTGATGCAAGTGGAATTGTAGGAAGTTTAAAAATTCCAAAACAGTAAGTATTATATTATTTTTATTCATCAAAATATCAAACAAGTTTTCACCTATTTTTTCCAACATTTAATCTTTATAAGCAGAAAAAATTGTTCAATTTATGTTAATATAAAATAAAAAAAAAATTTAAATGTTAAACAAAAAATGTGCACTAAAGTTTTTAAGTCACTAAATTAATAAAAAATAACATTAAAAAAAAATGTTATTTTGTCATTTTGTTAATTAATACATTGAACTTAAAATCAATAACCATTATTGCAAGTCATTGCTGCTTTAAGACTAGTAACACTTTAATACGTTTTTTGTTTTTTGGTTCAGCTTACTGTTTTCACCAACTTTGACATTGTAAAGAACCTAATTTGTTTGCTACTTATTTGCTCATAAATTATATTTTTAGTTTTAAAATAAAAATAGTAGCACACAATTTTGCAATTCAAAATTTTGATTCATTTTCAAAATTTGGTTTATATTGCAATGTGTTATGTTAACATGTTTTATAAAATAAATATAAACCAAATTCTGATTAATGATGCGATTAATGTAAATGAGGAGTTCGAAATTTTATCCTCATCATGTCCCTGCTAGTACTGCACTCTACTTGTTTCTCTGCACGGTGGTCTTGTTTTTCAACTTGTTTCTCTGCACAGTGGCGTTGTTTGACAAGGTTTATTTTTCCAAATTAAAGGGATCCCCAAGTGCCAAGACAAGTTGTGTTCATATTGAAGAAAATTTTGAAAAATGTTTAGGTCAATTTTTTTTCATTACAACTAAATGATAAATGTATATCATTCTTTTATTGGATCTTATGCAGAAATGTTTTATCAGAGCTTGGACCTTAAAACTCTTTGCTTGTGCATGCTAACTAGAAACCCTGACATAGTAAGTAACGTAAGCGTTGCAGTCAATGACATAATCAGTAACATAATTATTGCAGTCAAAGTTTAATTAACAATTTATCTTTTTGATTGTTTAATCTCATGACCAAAACATTATTTCATCTTTATTAAATTTAAAAAAACAATTATCTTAGCCAAAGCTTGCCTGCTTCACTTTGTTTTAGTTCTTGGAATCACTAAATGCAAACCATGAAGGTCTCTTCGCAGTTTTCATTCCGTTGCAACAACTTCTTTTTTTTTTGATATTTTAGTTGTTTTAATAGAAATATAATATGTGCTGAGGTCCATCTAACCTGGAATGTTTTACCTTTATTTGAAACCAGCAAGGAAAATACACACTAAATTCAATAATTAAACGTAGATTTCTAAGGTTTTTTTCTGTTAGAAAATGAATTGAAACCCACAATCTACAAAAATGGTCAGCTGTATTGAGCCATCTGGAATGAAAAATAGGACCTATTTCAAGGTTTATTAAATTTTCAGGTAACATTCCAGATCTTATTGCTATTACAATTCTTTATTTGTAAGCCTGATCAGCCAAAAGATCATTTAGTAATTTGTCTCACAAAACAATAAAGTAGTTCACCTAAAGTTCTTTTTTCAAAGTTTTTGTTTGCATGTTTGCATTAGAGGGATCTCGACATTTTCTTCCAATTGAATTTTTTGTGCAAAAACATATTCTTATGAGAAGCAAGTAGGATATAAGAGCGCAAGAAATCAGTAGGCGTTTTTTGAGCACAAACAATGCTAAATATAACTTAGTTGAACTCACAAATTTTAAATAAAATTTATAAACTGTTATAATAAAAATTATAAATTTTTTTTATTTTATAATTTTTTCTCTTTAATTATTCACATTTTAGTCATTTTCTCGTTGAAAACTAAGCGTTCCCCCCAATAAGTCATTTTATTATATATTTTTTTCAGATTCAGATTTTCCATAAAATTTACCACAAAAAACTCCCCTTCAAAAGTTTGATAAAAACAGGAAAAAAACAACATACTTTACCGTATCAATCTTTGTCTAAAATATGAAAAAAGTGCTTGATTTTTGTAAAAATACCCTTCACAAAAACTCCTTTTCTGCGTTCATTTTTGGCTTTAATATATTTAAATTATTTGTGGGATTTGTGTAGAAGTTTTTGTCGTTTTTAAAGAAGAAAAATCTAATTTTATTTTTAGTACTGCACCAAAACATATGCTTTTTGAGCTTTCTGACCATCTTGTCAAATCACAAGCGCAAGGAATAGAAATACCATCGAAACATAAGTTTGAAATGTCAGATATATGGCAAACATTTGGTGTTTTTTCAGAAACTCCATGTGGTAACTGATGAGTTTTTTATTTTAATTTTTTCATATTTTGGAAGATTTATTTATCAATTTTGTAATCTTTTTCAGAT
Organism: Hydra vulgaris; assembly: GCF_022113875.1. Taxonomy (NCBI): domain Eukaryota; kingdom Metazoa; phylum Cnidaria; class Hydrozoa; order Anthoathecata; family Hydridae; genus Hydra; species Hydra vulgaris. The sequence goes on along the minus strand of NC_061159.1, from coordinate 32,963,372 downwards.
GACGAGGATGCTAATGAACAAGGTAATTTTTAAAGCTTTTGTTAATTAAGCTTTTTTGTTAATTAAGCTCTTAATTTTGTTAATTAAGCTATATATATATACTTTTAATTATAATATATACTTTTAATTCAAATAAAAAAAAGATTAACTGTACCAGTATTTAATTTTAGAAAGTTGCTTAGAATTTAATTGTAAATGAATATTGCGATTGTCTTTTTTTAATGTTTTTAGGGATAGTTCTGGTATTAATTAATAACTACTTTATTGACAGTAAATATTTTTTAATATCACTAAGGTTTTATTATGTTAGATATAAAATCTTGGTGATATTATAAAATATTAAAGTTTAAGATTTTATATCACTATGATGTTTTAACGAAAGATATTTATTATATATATCACACTTTTATGATATTTATGACATTTACACATATATTTCATAAAGATATTTATAAAATATTGTTTATAATATTTTTACTAAAGGTATTTATTATTTATTATATTTTACTTTAATTTTAAATACTTTATTTTTAGTAAATATTATCTTTACTGACTGTAAAGTATTATAATTAAAGTAAGATATAAAGTATTATAAATATCTTAAAATAAATAAAGTAACATAAATATCTTCGTGACAGTTAAGTATGAATTCTCTTGTGTACCATTTAACAGTAATGCTGTACATTTTAAAGTTTTTAACTAAAAAATATTTTTTCTAGAGTATAAGAAATTTCAAAATCTGCTCAAATCTATTATTATTTATATCAACTGAAGTTGTATTTTAACTAATGTAAATACCAATCAACAAAAATGAATTTTATATTTTATAACAAATGATTTTTGTAACATAACACTTAGTAACAAATGTTATTGATAGTAACTATGTTAATGCAAGTTTAAAATAAATTGATGTAAATAAAATGTCATAAATCTGATATATATAGATCTTTTAAAGTTTGTTAGAGATCTTTGCTAGGAACCTTGTATTATATTATATTATAACATATATTTAATTTTACCATATATTTAAACTATATTTAATTTATAAATGTTATTTGGCATAGTGTTTAACTTTTAAAAACTAGGTAACAATAAAAATAAAACAATTACTTTTCCAAGTTTGCTATTTAATAAAGATGAAATAATGTTTTGGTCATGAGATTAAACAATCAAAAAGATAAATTGTTAATTAAACTTTGACTGCAATAATTATGTTACTGATTATGTCATTGACTGCAACGCTTACGTTACTTACTATGTCAGGGTTTCTAGTTAGCATGCACAAGCAAAGAGTTTTAAGGTCCAAGCTCTGATAAAACATTTCTGCATAAGATCCATTTGTTTATTTATTCTATATTTATAAAGACTACTTCACAAGCCCTCTAATATATTTATTACAAGATAATTTCAAACTATCAAGATTACACACAAATATATATACTTATCTCTAAATCATAAATAAAATATACTATAGAAAGCATAAATAAAATATACTATAGAAATCATAAATAAAATATACTATAGAAAGCATAAATAAAATATGCAATAGAAAGCATAAATAAAATATACTATAGAAAGCATAAATAAAATATACTATAGAAATTAATAAGCAGTTAAAACCATTTTATTTAGTTTAATTAGCAATTAGTTTCCTAATTTTTATTTGAAATTGTGACGTTACTAGAAAATAAATAAATTTTTATGATTTAAATTGTTGTTTAAGAGTTTTTGATATGTTATTTGTTTGGCATTTGTTTTAATCCACTTTAAAAGTGTTAGTGCAGGCCAATATGTACCTTTGTGTGCACATACGTGTTACAAGCAAACTTTTTATTAATATGATCCTTGTATGATAAGGATTTGAAAAATGACAGGTGTCACTCGAAATTATTTTTGAAATTATTTTTTTTTATTATAATTTAAGAAATATTAGTTATTATAAAATTTATATTATTTAAAACAAATTTTAGGCAAAAATTATTTTTTTTAACCTCCGGATTTTTACAATATTATACCTGTTTTGATGAAATAGAATATTTCATGCTTGATGATTGTATTATTTCGAATGTTTTGATAATGTTATTTTATTCTTACACAATTCTACTTATAAGAATGCAACGCTTAGAATGATTTGTTTTCGTTTTTGGCTTTTAAAAACGTTTCTATACTGTGTTATTGCTGTTTCACATATTAAATATTATTAACAAATGGAGGACAAAGAACGAAACGAAAAAAACTTATTTTTGACTTTACTATTGCTTCACAATTACATTGTTTGCCTGGAGGATGATAGTAAAAAAAATATTTCTATTTATTTGATTTAGATATTATTTAATATATCTACGTAAAAATATAAATCTACGTATTTTTAAATCTCTTATCCTTTAAAAATACCATTTCGATGCATTTTGGATATGTTCTTTAAGTAATTTTTAAAAGCGTCTTCTAGCAATTACTAAATTTTTTTTTAGATTGTAAAAACCAGTTTGCATGACATTTTGGAAAAACTAATGGTATGTTTAAGGCAAGGTACTTCTGTCATGACCCAGAGGCAATAGATTTTTATCAAAAGTTAAGAGAAATACCACGTGAGGAACTAGATGAACCTTTTCACTGCATTAAAGCTTGTTCGGGGAATTAACGTTGCCGTCACAGGAAGTAAAAAAAACAGTTATTACCCTTGATCTTCAACTCTATTCAAAATCCATGCAGCTAAGACAAAATAACAATATCAAAGAAAATTTCATTTTTTGACTTGGGGAACTACATATTGTGATTGCATTTTTAAAAGTTTATAGAAAGTACATTATTGGAAGTGGACTTGATCAGATATTGATAGAAGCATCCTTGGACAGATTCTTGATGGAAAACATGTGAAGCGTGGTATGGAAGCATTCGTGATTTTATACCTATCTTTGAACAAATTATACTTGGATGTTTCTTGCTTCTTTACCCAGAGATTCGTAATGTAATAAAAAAGCATGCCCAAGAACTCCCACCAATATTTGATAAGGAGTCTGCACAAGGAAGCTTTAAGCAAATGCCACTGTATTTCCAATTAAATACTATTGTATAAATGCAAGAATGTTGATGACATATTAGTTCAACAAGGCTTATATTTGCGTAATTTTATGTTAATGTATAAAATATTGCTTCAATTTGTTTGAGCATCTCGACAAGGACATTGGAAACTTCACCTTGCGTCGCTTGGTGTAATGACTCCCTACTTTTTTGCTTACGATCAATATATTTATGCACACCTTTTACCACTGTACGTTGCAAAAGAAAACCCATTAAAAATTGTGCATTTACAAGATACTGACGTTTTTCTACTTTTAGTTCATTTTTATCAAGTCCTGCCACGTGTCACAATTTTCTGAACTGGTAGAGGGGATAAGGAACGAGACATCTTGATTCAAAAATGTTATGAAGCAATTGGTTCTAAACTAGTACAAACTATTTTAGGTTTTTTTGTTTATATTTTGTTGTTTCTCATTTCTAATGAAAGTAAGGGTCTTAGTGAAATTTTTCATTTCTTTAGGTTTTCACATTTTTACTGGCTGTGATCAAATTGGAGGCTTTTCTGGAATCACTAAAAAATCATAATGAAAAGAATTTATAAAAGCTGACAATGGAACCCTAGCTGCTCTATCAAATCTAGGTCAATCAAAAGCTTTACCTGATTTGTTTACAATAAACATTGAATGTTTTGTTGTTAGAGTTTACAGTGATAAAAAACAGACAGAAGATGTTAATACTTTTTCACAACTTTGTTGGTTCTTTTTCTTTTAATTTCAGTATGACACTGCACAACTTCCACCAACAATGAATGTCCTTAAGTACCATATATTTTGTAGTCACTTAGTATGTTTAGTGCTTAAATGCTCTAACATGCCCGTACAGTATCTACCATCGCCTGTGGAGTATGGTTGGGAACTAAACAATGGATCTTTTGACCCCATAATAACTGATAACCTGCCAACATCAATAGCACTTATCGAGTTGAGTGTCAGTCGTTCTAAAGGAGACTGTAATAATAATAGGTGCAAATGTTGTCTGTACTGATAGGTGCAAGTGTAAAGGATGTAAAAATAATAATGTAGACGACCAAAAGGAAAACTATGACTATGAATGTAGAGATATATGACGCAATTTAATTTATTCGTATTATTAAATACCAGCTTGTAAGCACGATAATTTTAACATATATTTCCAAAATTTAGAAGGTTTTTGAGTTTAAGAATGAAATCTTTGAATATTTGAAGCTTTTCATTCAATAAATGTCTTTAATTTCATTTATATTACAAGGTTAATTGACTTAATATGGTCAGTTAAATATTTTTCGGGGGTCCTTTTTTCTCTTCATTAAACATTGTATATTGTAAATACTATTTTTGTTTACATATGATATTCTTTATATGTTTAAACAATACCAATATTAATATATATACTAGCTTAATTATTTTAGTTTTACTTAATATATCTTTTATTTAATGCTAATTTTTGTAAATGACCCCCAGTTTAGTAACTTACATAACTTCCTATATCTTATGAGGTAAAAATTTTCATCATATGTTTTTTATATGATTTTGAAAGCTTATTTAATGCCCTTCTAATGGTATAAAATATTTTTAAAATAACGATTAAAATTTTATTTGCTATGGGGGCCTATTACTTCATACCACATGACACAAACCATAAATATTAAGTGACACCTGTCACTTTTCAAATCCTTTTTATACAAGGATCTCATATCAACAAAAACTTTGCTTGTAATATGTATGTGCACACAAAAAGTTTTTTTGACACTTGCACTATTTAAAACACTGCAAGTCTAAATAAAATTTTAAAAATAATTTTTAATAAAGCTTTGTAAGTCATTTTGCTATTTGTATTGTGTTTTCTTATTTTGAAAAAAGTGAGTGGAAGTATTACCTGCTAAATTGTTTATTGAAATATTTAGCTTAACACTGGTGATAAAGAAAAGTCCCTTAAAGAAAAAGATCAAAACCATAGTTAGATTGTTTAAAAACAGCTAAAGTAAATAAGGGTACAGCTAGAATTCATTTGATGTATTTAAAAGGATCTCAAAACACAAATTTCAAAAAAATTACAGAATGAATAAAGTTTTTGGAATGATTCAAAATGTTAAAATTAATAAAGCAATTTTGAATAGTAAACAATTTTTTAGCATGAATTAATACATTTTAAAACTTCATGATAGCTAAAAAAGTATTTTTACAAATAATTTATAAGAAGGAAGTTAGTCAATTTGAGGAAAAACAATTTAACATAGACAGTAAAGTATTAATGAAATTGTTAAGTTATAGCAGAAATTGATTCAGAAATATAAGATTGTAGCTTCTGATAATTACACAAAAATTTAATTACCAGGGATTATCTCTTCCGGATATTTCCGGAATTCCGGATATTTTTTTTAACTATTTGTTTTTCCGGATATTCAAAACATTTTCAATACATGCAAGTCGAGATATATATTTTTGTAATATTTTTGTTTTTTAAGCTATTTCACTCATCAGTCATAGAAAAATTATGAAAATGTGTCAAAAAAAAACTAAACCAATTTAGCTAAAAGTGAAATTAAAAAGCAAATAAGGAAAAACAAATTCCGGATTTTTTCCGGATATTTTATTCAAACAATTTTCCGGATTTTTAAAATATGACTAGGATGATCTATGAATTACACAAAAACTATTTAATTACATAAAAATGCAGATAACATGTTGATTCTTGTTATGTCAAAAAGCGCAGTTAGTCCTTTGGTTTGGAAAAATTGTAGTCATTTTTGAATGAGTGCTAAATGTGCTAAGTTTTTTCACTAAATATATTATGATTACACATAAATTATGATTACACAAAAGCAATCTTTTTATACCATGTTTTTATATACATTTATTCTTTTTAAATATTGATATCTATGCATATGTATATTTGTTTTAAAGTAAGTTAAACTTTTGTATTTAATGAAGATTTATGGTTACTTAAGTGTTCTGTTCTGTTTTAGGTATACTTTAACAATAAAATTTACTGTTTACTGTGATTTTTGTATTAGCCTTTTCTTCTCAAAATAAATATGTGTTTATTCTGAACATCTGTTTGTTTTTATTACTTATCCTCATTTATATAAAAAAGGTTTTTCAATAGAAATGTTTCATATTTCTCTTCAGTCTTTCATTGCTCAGTCTAGTTCAAGCAGCCTGCAGATTATCTGCATCAAATATAACATAAATATACTAATTTTTTTCACTTCGTTTAGTTTTTGTAGTTTGTTCTTAAAAATGCACATTTTTTTGCTTATCTTTATGATGAAATATAAGTTTAAAATCATAGAAGTAAAGAAAAATACAGCAGCAAAAGTTGGATGGTGGCCTCTGGTTTATTCTACAATTTTTTTTAAATGCAAGTGCTTTAAATTTTTTTTTGTCTATATGGGATGGGAGGAAGAGAAAAGTTCAGCTGTCATTAAAAGTCACTAAAGTTTAAAAATCCTCACGCAAATTTACAATAGAATTAGTTTTGTGTTAAATATTGTTTTTAAAAAGCAGATAGTTAATATAATTTTTAAAAAGTTTATAAATGGCCTCCTTGTTATGTCTTGTTAGAGAGCATAGTCAAGGAAGCTAATAATTTAGGCAAACTTAATTATGAATTAAGAAGTTAAGTCGATCTTGATACTAAAACAAGTAAAGACAGGCGCTCTAACTGCTGAGCTATAACTGTAGAGATTCACTATGTTGAACAACACTTTTAAATGTCCAGTTTTGTTATATATATATATATATATATATATATATATATATATATATATATATATATATATATATATATATATATATATATATATATATATATATATATATATATATATATATATATATATATATATATATATTTATATATATATGTATATATATATACATACATACATACATACATACATACATACATACATACATACATACATACATACATACATACATACATATAAACTTGAAATATGTTTTTAACTGATGTAAATTGAAAAATTTGTCAAACCAAAGAACAAACAGATATGAAACTCAGTGTAGTTAAGGCGATTTACAAAATATTCAAATTCTTTTATTTGGATTTAAGCATATTATGATATTTAAGATATTTTAGCTTTAAAATTATGGTTTTATAACTAAGATTGTAGTTTTCACAAGATTTGGTAATAAAGCTATCAACTATTTAGGAAAGATTATAAATAGAATGTCTGAAAAAATCTTGTTTGATTATAAAACTGCTTCTTATAATAACAATATATCAAACATGTATTATATTATATACAAATAATTATTAAACATTTTTCAGCTCGTGAAAAAATTGCATTTGAAGGGAAGATCATAAAACGAGCTGATTGTCGTCCTATCGAAGATCCAAACTATATGCAGATGAAAAGGTGAGGAAGGTTCATCATTTCTATGTTAGGTTATAGAAGGTTCATTATTTCTTTGTTAGGTTTTAGAAATTTTTTTTTACTTGTTTAAAATATTTTACCTCATAGTTTGTAATATAGAAAAGCAATTGAAAAAGCATGTAGACCCGTTCGCCAAGTTAAACAAATTACCGGGTTGGTGACAACTTTTAAACCAGTTAATGATCACCAAATAAATGTAAACATTTTTTAAAACTTTATGCTTCAATTTGCTTGTTTTTTTGTAGTTTGTTTATTCAAAATATGCTGTTGTATTTTAGATGGAACCAATAAAAAAAAGAAAAGAAGAAGGAAAGCGAGTTCGAGCTGAGCGAGACGAAGTGTTGGAAGTATTGTTTTCAGCCTTTGAAAAGCATCAGTTTTATACTCTGAAAGATCTAGTTGGAATTACTCAACAACCAGTAGTAAGTATTTTTTTGACTAATTCCTTTTCTTTCTTTTTTTAAAAAAACACAAATCATGAACACATTGTTTACAACCCTTATCAATAACATAGATAACATTTTGTGATATTATCTGGAATTTTAACCAAACATTTTGAAGTTGCTGAAGAAAGAAAGTTTTTGTGACTTATCAGCTTTGATAGAAATTTATATCCCAATCTTTAGAATTTAAAAATTTTGTAGTATAGGTAAAGGGTGTTTGCATAATACAGGCAAGACTATTTCAGAATAAGATTTGATGAAGACTAATTTAATACAAGATTTGATGGAAGTATGATCAAGATTTGATGGAGGTATGACCAAGGTTTGATGGAGGTATGGTCAATGACAAGTAAGAAAATTATAATAACGACTGTGCAGAAGTTTATGGGCATCATCACTAATGTCCGATAGTTTTTTAGAAATAAGTTTTGAAACTAAAAGTGTTGTTATACTCTTTGCGTTTCTTTCAATGAATCAAAATTAAAGAAATTTTGTAAAAAAACAGTTTGTTGTTTTTTTTTTTTGAAAAGTTTATAAAGTAAAGTAGATCATTAGTCTGTTAGTTGAAGAAAATAAGAAATTTTTTTTTATTATTTTACATTCTTGTATTTAGTTTCATAAAAGTTAAAAAAAAAATTGGTATCTTTGTAAAATCTTTTTACACAAAAAGTTCTTTAAAAAATATTCAAGATTGCAGCTTACGTCTTATTAGCGGAAATCATTACCTCATATTATTGGAAAGCTGTCGTCTCAGAAGATTAAAACTTAAATTCTCTTTCTTTTTTGATTTTATAACAAAATTAAGCTTGTTATTGAGTTATATTGAATTGGAATATATTCAATAGCCGATAATCTTATACAAGGAATATAAATAAATACAAGACTTAAAAATATATTTAATCGTAAATTTCCATTAAAATTAAACATAAAACGTGTAAATACAATGAATTGATGCAGAATAGATTCAAACCAAAGAGCAAAAAAAAAAAAATCTTATCAAGTCAGTTAAGAATGAAAAGAAATCGTTCTTAAATTAGTCAACTTTACAAAGAATGAAATGCTACAACTTATCGTTGTCTTTATTACGGTTATTAGCTACCAGACAAAAAGTAAATCAAATATAGTTATTTTTTACTATTAGTTTATCTACTTTTTATTTGGTTGCGCTTATAGTATAAAAATATATATAAGGTTTATAAAAAAGAATCTTGAAAGGACTTAAACCATTTAAAAAGACGGATTTAAAATAAAAAAGTTTGACAGACGGATTTAAAACAAAAAACAAAAATTTGACAGACGGATTTAAACAAAAAAAATTTGTTTTGTCTTTTGTCTGTCCATGTACTTAAATAGTTATTTTCTATTTTAAAGGTTTGAAAAATTTCTTTAGTTTTTTAATATTTAAATAATAGTTTTTAATATTTAAATTTAGAATTGTTTTATTTTTGCGTTTTCTAGGTGCATTTGAAAGCCATTCTAAGAGATGTTTGCAACTATAACTTGAAAAATCCACATAAAAACACTTATGAGCTAAAACCCGAATATCGTCATTATAAAAAAGACGAGAGCGAAACGGAACTTGCGTCATAGTTAAACACTGCTAATGCTTTTAGACTCTTTGTGATCATCTATTTTAAAACATATTCAAGTAATATTAAGAAATATTTATAACATCCGTAATAATTATATTACCGTTTAAAAATAAATTATTTTTATTTAAATATTTTATGTATTTATTTCTAAACGATATGAATAAGAAAAAACCGACTAATTATAATCGAATGGGTAAAATACTAACTGCAGTCCAACAACTTTGGTTTTGTGTACGTTACCGTCCTAATTTTCAATTAGATGTTTTGTCATTAAATCTTTTGTCATGTGACGCATTGTTTTTGCGATACTTGCCCTAATGCTTAATTAGCTCTAGAGGTGTACCGGATATTTTTGCCGGATACGCCGGATATTGAACTTTTCTAAAGTTCTATAAGTGTTTATGAAGAAAAAACAAGTCTTGCCATTCTACATTAAATAGTGTTCAAGATTTAAAAAAATAAAATCAAGAAAAATTATAACACAGGCATATGCGTTAATAATGTATAAGGAAAAATCGTTTTTACAGCCAAGTTTTTGTTTTTTTAATTACTATTTTCTATACTTTGTCAGCACATATCCCATGTCATACAGTTTACAGTTTTATTACAGTTTTTTTTTTGATTTTTTAAAGTAAGATCTTGAATACTATTAATTGTAGACTGGCAAGACTTGTTAAAGAAATTAATTATCTTTTTTTACAACACGGCTTTGTAGGAAAAAAAAAGAAAGTTGTATGAATATATATGCAAAAATATGCGTGTGGATACATATGCAAGTATGTGTGTTGTGAATGTATATGTGTACGTGTATGCATTTTGTGTATGCGTATGTACATGTGTGTATATATGTATGTGTGTATGTATGTGTATATGTATGTTTGCGTGTGTATGTATATGTGCATGTATATGTATGTGTGTGTTTATGTAAATGTATATATGCGTGTGTAGCTGTGTATGTATTTATTTATGTATGCTTGTATGTATATGTGCTGTATGTATATGTGCTTGTATGTATACGTGCTGTTAAGATGTTGTGTGTATGTGCTGTTAAGATGTTGTGTGTATGTGCTGGTATGTGTGTGTATGTGCTGGTAGTCTATGAATATTCATCAGCGGCTAAATTCCCATAAGTCGTGCATTCTATTAAATCTGGAGTATGAATAACTCTAATCTTAGCTATTTATCGCATAATGGTTTTCCTAAAATGAACTAAATGTTTTAAAAGAATTATTAATATTGAATATTATATAAAATATTAAAATGTGTTATTTTCAAAAATTGGATTATGATATTTTAAATAGCCAAGATATAAATAACCAAGCTCTTAATGAAAAAGAAAAAACTGCTTGTGAAAGTTATTTGATTGATTGCTACAAACAACGTAAACTTCGTGAACCCTTCTAATCCAAGAAAATTTATCAGTTCTACCAGTTTAGCGAAGGATTACTGATAAAACTGGTTTAAATGAGACAAAAAAAACAACAAGAAAACATTAAAGCTCTATATTAAATCAGCAAAATTAATTCAGTCAGCTTGAGCGGTTTCTCAATGACATCACGGTCTTCTACGAGTTTTCCGTATCTTTATTATGCTATCTTTATTTTCTAACGATATCTTTATTTGGAATTAATTTAAATTAATGTAAGATAACTTTATTTTACTTATATTTGTATAAAGATTGTAATAAAGAGAAAAAAAAGTTATGAAGAAAAAACTGAAATAAAAAGAGTTTCTATTTAATTGAACACTTTTTTCACACTTATTAAATTCATCTGTGCATCTAGCTTTTATTTAAATATGAGTCACCCTAAACGATATTTGGTCTGACTTTTTTTTCCCGCGAACTTTTGGAAGTGTGACGAGAAACTTGGTTTTGCGCTAATACATTTTACAAACTACCGGAACAAATATGTTCCTGCGGCCTTACTTTGATGTTATAAAAAACAATAAATTATTGCGTAGGGTTTGTGTTTGTTTGCGTAGGATTTTTATTGTTTATTTTCTAGCCTTTAAAAAAGATTTTAATTTGTTTTAAATTAGGTTTTTACATTTGCGTTATTATAAAATAAAAAAGATGTTTTAAAGTAGAGAAAATAGATTAAATTTCTTTTTATTCATACATTTTCATTTAACATTTTACAAAAGCATTTTAGTACCCCTATCATTAAAAATGTTTATTAAATATTTTTCTGCATGATTTTTTATCCAAAGTTCTCTCGTCTGACTTCCGAAAGTTCACGGGAAAAAAAAGTCAGACGAAATATTGTCTAGAGTCACTAATGTAAGCTAGTAACTTTAAAAAAAAACAGTTTGAGCGTAACGGGAGTTACCCGTTATGTTAAATTCGTATGAAAAAAAGCATAACTGTATTTGCCGCTGTTTTTTTCGTATGAATTATATATTGAACGTTATGGTAATTACACGTTATTAAACACAAAGTCGTTTATACAACACGTTATTAAACACGTATTTTTTTAGGAAACTTAAAAAATAAAAAGTGAAATTAAATGGAAATTAATAATAACAAGGCGTAATATAAAAAAACGCAATAATTTGTTAGTCTTTTTAAGTAAAAAAATTACAATCGCTTTAAAATCGAAACAACTTTCTATGCTAATAAATATTTTCATACCAATCAAGTGGTTTCACACATTATCTAACTCTACTTTATACTAGTCGCCTAAAGTTACGTCACACAAAACATACCCTAAAACTAACGATTACGAGTTTCAGTTTGCTGTTGTAAAAAAACATTCAATAAAGAAAATTAGATTCTTTTAAAGCAAACTAAACTTAGGGATTTCTAAAATGAGTATAAATAATTATACGAGCCATTCTTTATAAGCGCTATTTGAACCTATACTGTTACTTCGTATTAGTGCCGGAGGCGATGCCTCTTCAATTATATTTCCTATAGGACTATGAGAATGTTCATACGGAGGTAATATAGTGTTGTTAGTTCTATTGCTCGTGTCACTGCATGTGCTGCGATTGCTTTTAAACTCGTTAAGCAGTTGCTTACAACGTTCATTTTTCTCTCGGTCAGAATAAATGTCTCTAGAAGCTGGGTATTCTTCTTGCATATATCCAGTATCAGAAGAATAACCATTTTTTCCCGTTCTAAAAACAGGGGGGCTAAAACCACTTTTTGAATTTAAGTCACTATCTATAGAATCATCTAAATGTAATCCTAACTGACGTTCCATTTGTAAAAGGTTACCGTACATTTCTTCGCTGTCGGTAATATCGTTTTTTTCAGATAGTCTTTCAATAACTTGTATTGCTTCGCTATAAGATGGAGGCATTAATGGCCTATCGTCTGTTTGTTTTTCAAAGTTTTGTTTTGGGTTAACAAAAGGTTTGTTATACCCGTATTTGTGTCTTTGAGAAGGTGGCTGATAATGCTTTTTTCCGTCGCATGCCGTGCTTCTGGAGGAGACATCACTCACATAACCAACGTCTGGTGTAGAAATTTTACTTGAAAAACCCAACTTTTTAGATTTTACTGACAAAAGAACTCTGTCTATTGATTCAGAGTCAGACGTTGAGTTGCTTTCGTCACCTTGGAATGATGCGCCATTTTTAACAAATCCTCGAATTGGTTTATAAGGTTGAATATCAGATATGTCAGATAAGTTGTCTAATTGGTATGCGTTTTCAGCCGGAGCATTTCTATGGCTCACATTGTTTCGGGAGTTTAAATCTGGGTCACCTCGACAAAACTGGTCGTAGGAATCCTTAAAGTTTGACCGTTTTAACGAATTGAATCGATCTTGATTTAATTCTGTCAATTTATCTTTTTCAAGATCACTAACTTCATATTCTTCATCTTCTAGAGGATCAACATTGGAATCGTCTAAATCAGAATTTATAAAAATTGATGGCATAGAATTACTTTTGAATAGCTTCGCTTTCTTGTTGCGTTTTAAATTTTGTTCGCGGCGGTCTAAGGTCGTAACATAGCTTTTGCTACACGTACACAAACGTTTTTCGTCTCGATTGGGTTCAAGTAGAGCATGAGCTACATCCCCATTATTTTCATTGTGAACAATGTTCACTTCGTCAATGCGACCTAGCTTAAGAGCCGGGCAGGTTCTCAAGTGAAAATGTCTTGGTGTTCCAGGATCGTGTTTCAAAAGACTGTCAGATCCATCCGTATGAGGTAAGATTACTCCACTAAGAAGAGAAACAATTAGTTTTATATATTTTAGCTTTTTAGTATTTATTTATTTTAGTTTCTTTGAAGCTTTTTATGTTGAACAGAATAAAAATAATTTAAAAATAAAAATAAATAAAATTTTATTACTAAAACAAATTTAAAAATTATTAAGTTTAATTTTTAGATTATGAATAAATTAATAATTATTCTCCAACTTACTTTTCCGATGTTTCTTTCTCCAATGATGTTTGATTTTTCAGTTTTTTGCCTTTAGATATAAAAAATAAAAAATTTAAAGTTTAAATGAGTTTTTTTTCTTTTGTTGTATTTTTCTGTTTTGACTATTATTACTCCTTTAACATATTAACATTAAATAGATACCTTGCTTTTTGGATTTTCTTTTTCTGTAAAAATGTAGCAAGCTTATTAAAAGAATGATTATAAATAATCCAAAGATAATACCGAGTACAATAGGTACTAAACCGTTTTCATTATCGTCGTTTTTACGGACTTTGCCGATTGAGATGTCTTTTCCATGAAATCCTATAAATAAAAAATTAAAGTAACTTATTTATTTAATTTTTGTAAGTTGTTTACAAATAGAACTGGTTTTATTGGTCTATGAAAGTACTATGTATAATTGAGTTAAAAAAAGCAGTCAATACTTTTTAAGAATTCAACTCCTCCCTCCCCCTCCCTCAGCCCCCCCCCCCTTCTCATTTTGTTCCTAGAATCGCCACTGTCTACACAGATTCCCTATAAACTTTGAAATATTAATCTATTCCTGCTGATTGCCACTTTATGCAGATTACTTTTGTAGTATAATTGAAACCGAATTTCGTTCAACACTATTTTTAATGTTGACTTTTTTTCTTTATCGCGTTATTTGAGGAGCATATCTTATTTGAGAAGCCCACCTGTAAAACGCGCTGTAAAAGTCACAAAAAGAAAAATTTTAAGTTAATTTCATTTCCACATTTTATATACTAAAATCTATTTAAATAATATACTAATTAAAAGTGTTTTTGTGCTAAATATTTTTGGTTCTAAAAATGTACAAAGAAAATATTAATTTCTGTTGATGTGCAACTTTGAGTAGTTCAGTTTTTCGTCGTTTTCTCAAAATTAATTATTCGGTCTTAGCGCGTTTTGCAAATGGACTCTTTATTTCTTCAATCTTTTTTTTTTCTTACTTTATTTACTTTGGGTATTTTCTCAAATTCTGATATCAGAATTTTATCTTAGACGATATCAGATATATATTGATATCTCAATTCGAGAAAATAACTGAAGTAAATCAAGTAGAAAAAAAAAAAAAAATAGAATTTTTGAAAATTACAACCAAAATATACTTTATCTATCTTTACTCAAATTAAGTAAAAAACAAAAAATTAACTGGTAACCGGAAAGTTTTAATTCCTAATGAATATTGTCGTCGAATAACCTTCGTGTCAGTATTGAAGTTGTTTATGAAATTAAAATTTAAACTACAAACAATTACGCTACATCAAAAAATAAGCAACTGCATTAAAATACCTGTAATAATAATGTTTTTGGGAACCACTCCTTCACTTCGTTTTCCATTTTTTGAAACAGAGATCAGTTGAAACTCCACAGGATGCAAAGTATTGGTGGGAAAATCCTGTTTATTTAAAATTACAACTAATTCTTCGCTAGGTGTTGAGCGTCGTTTCCTTAATCGTGGTTTTATTTCTAACCAGGTGTCAGTTGAATTCAGTTTACGATACTCTATCAACACATGGCTAAAAGGTGGACGGCCAGGAGCTATTAGGTTTTTCCATTTAAGAGAGTATCCTGGTGTAGTAATGTTGACATGGAAGTCATAGGGAGCAAGTGGAAACTCTAAAAAATTATTATGATCCCATTTAAAATGACTTTTAAAGATATTTGATAAATAGATTTACATTATAAAGAAGCAGCAAATTATATAAAAAAAAACACCTGAAATAAATTCAACTGGTTGTCCGTTGTATGTTGTTAGTGATGGTGCTCTCATAAACTTAAAGACAGTTCCGAAGTCACCAAACCCAACTCGATTCATAGCTCTCATTGAAAAAAAAAAGGTCATTGTAACTTCCTGAGCAACAGTTGATTCAGGCAAAAATAAATCAAAGCTTGTGATATTGGCATCTGACTCTTGAATAATCCACTGGTAATCGTTATCAGTGGCATTACGGAACCAAAACTGATAACTTAACGGCGAACCGCCAGTATAAGGAGTTTTCCATTTGATATGTGCTATATTGTTCGAAGATGTTAACGTTATGTCTAACGGAACTCCAGGTTTACCTTGAAAAAAAATTTTAAAGTTTCTATTGTGACTATCTATCAAAAGTTATTTTATCTAAAACAAAAATGTTTTTAAAGGAGTCAGAAAGGAGAAGAGGACTTCTATGACTTTCTAAGAAAAGTATGAGAGGATTTCTATGACTTTCTAAGAAAAGGGGGAGAGGATTTCTAAGATTTTTGAAGAATTAGGGAAAAGGATTTTTAAGACTATTAAATTGACTTACCAATTACAATGAGTTCAAAAACTCTATTCAAAAGACCAGCACGAGATTCTACTGTACATTCGTAGTGAGCAGCGTCGCAGCCACGTACATCTAGTATATTCATAAGTCCGTTTGAATAGGGTTTGAAACGATTTGGATCTAACGATATGTTAACAAACAAAATTGCCCAGGTAATGTTTGGTTTAGGGATGCCTGATGCCGTACAATCTAGGGTAGCATTTTCACCTTCTCGAACAATAACCTTTTTGTCAGGAAAAGTAAAAAATGCGGGAGTGACTAAACAAATATAAGTAAAACAAGCTTAAAATAAACTATTGTAAAAATTTAAACAAAAGTAATTCAAAAAATATCCATACTCAAAACAAAAAGTTCAGTGTATCCAAATTTTCCATCACCAATATCGTTATACGGTGCACACGTGTATCTGCGAGAATCATCTGAAGTAGCATTACGCACAATCAATGATCCATTGTGTGCAATCAGTATTTTATCATTATTTTTAATTTCTTTCCCATTGCTGTCTAACCATCGAAAATTAACACCAGGATTACCGCTTGCAGAACAAGGTAAAACTGCATTTTCTCCTCGATATACTTCAACAAACGGTTTTATATTGAAAATATGTGGCGTGACTATCCAGAATAAATGGAAAAAAGTTATTATACAATGCAATAAAACAATTCATTGTTTAAAATTCTAGTTAAAAAACCTACGAATTGCGCGCAATGGTCTTTTTTTATTTATTATTTCATCAGCGAATCTGAGATTTATTTTGACGGATATTTAAAAACTGACTGCCCGACAAAATTAAAAACTAAATTTAGTAAGATTTTACGCAGCGGCAATTTGTAAATGGGTAAAAAGCAAGTATGGCTGTATATAATTTCAGTATCAACAATAATAATTTAAAAAAAAAAAACATTAACAGATGCTTACATTTTACGTTAAGATACATGTTAACAGACAGAGTGAGTTCTCCATCGGGCGTCATCCGTTGAGATGCGCACGTGTACAATCCGTTATCATCTTGTTCCACAGGATCGATTATTAAAGAACCTTTGTCATTTGTTTTAAAACGATCCTTGTTCGTCAAATCAATTCGATTTTTGGACCAACTTACTTGGAATCCAGATTCTAGAGGATTTTTTCCGCATTCAATTTCAACTGAGCTTCCTTCAACGGCACTTTTGTAATTTTCTGGTTTGATCAAACCGACAGCTAACGAAATCAAAATGAAAAAGAGGCGAACCATGTATATATTTGTAATAAACATTTTAATTTCTTATACTCATCTATTTTTTAAAGCAAATTAAAAATGATTTAAAAAAAAAATCAAACAAAAATTTCGATTTATGTTTATTCATCCGACAATGAGTTTCAATGACCAAGCTTTACTAGAACTGCGTATTAAGAACATTGTTTGCACTTACAAGAGAGAAAGCAAAACGTCATTGCAGTATCCGACAACATTATGCAACTATTGATTATTTAAAAAAAAATTGATTTGTCTAGAAGACAAGTTGCAAAATTTCAATCAAGTTCAACGTCTTAAGTGTTTATAGCTGTTATAGTTTTAGCAATTATAAGTGGAAAATTATAATTAATTACAAGTAATTGTAATAATAAGTAATATAAGTTAATTTTAATCATAACAATAAGTAATTAATACTTGGTGTTCATATTGTAACACTTAATGGTTGCCAGTGACCGGTTAAAGCGACTTAAAATAATACATAAACACATAGGATATGTTCAACAAGTTTCCACTTGTTCCAATTGTATGTTGTTCAACAAGTGGAAACAATCGTCCATCCGAAAATTGCAAGAGAAAATATAAGTATTTGATACTCAATTTTTTTACTTAATTTATATTTTTGTCAGGGTGCTTTTCTTCGGGGTATTTATAGCTTTTTTTTTTTCATGTAAACATTGAGCACAAAAAAGTTTAAAGCGACACTTTTTACCATGACAACTAGCAATGTATGTTAATAAATATACCCGACGTCATTATTTTTAAGAAAAATTTTTTTTTGTCTTTTTGTCCATTCATTTTTTTTTTTTTATCTACTTATTATCTTTTAAACATGCTTTTTTAAACATATTTATACAAGTAGAACTAATAATATGTATATAAGTAAGACAATGACAGATAATCTTATAAGTTTGTATTATACTTCTATTCGTTTATTTTTTACTAAACTTTTAAAACTTTCCTTATTAAATTAAAAAAATTTAATTAGAATAAACAAAAGATGTAAATGACGTCCAAATTAAAAAAACAACAAAAAAACAAAAAAAAAAGGAAATAAATGAAAAAGTGTAGTTTATTCAGTAATTTATATATATATATATATATATATATATATATATATATATATATATATATATATATATATAATTATTATTATTATTACGTTTCTTAAGCATTTCTAAATAAATCATTTATAGAGACGCTGCGACAAAAGACAAACATAGTTTATAGTTATTTGGTTCATTCCAAATATAACTACGGAGTATACTGCACTGTTTGAGTTTCCTAAATTTTAGGTGTGCATGGCTTGTTGTATGTTAACAAAGTGTTTCAGATTTTATAAATTGATTCCTTATGCTTTCTGTAATTAATAAACTGGTTACTTATATTTTCTGTTTTTTCTGCATGGGATTTCTTGCTGTTTTTTTTTTTTTTTTTGCAAGCTCAATGCTTGTCACACTTCTTGTATATATAGTTTTTATAACTTTTGTTGTTTTTCAGCCTTAAGTTTCTTACAACGACAATATTAAAAAATAATAATAGATAAAATAAAATAAAAAAAGCAGAAATAATAATAAAAAACATAATACGATAGAGGTAATGATAAATCACGTAAATGAATAAAAAATAACTTTTTTTCTTTAATTTAGCTCTCTCTCTCTCTCTCTCTCTCTCTCTCTAATGTTTTCCAAACACAAAATAGTCTGAATATCTCAATATTTTATCACGAAAAAATTTAATTAGTTATATTCACCTGATATAAGAAAAAGCCAGATAAATTGACGTATCGTCGAGTTTAGAAACATCCCTGAGCTTTCTGTTAAACATTCGTTTCAAAAAAAACTTTTTTAAAATACTGAGATGTTTTAGTAAACAAAAATTCTGAAAAGTTTTTGAAATAATCTGAATAAATCCTTATTTTGTCTTTACTCATTGCATACACAGTTGCACTCCATTTCTAAAGAAGTTGTCATGGTTTTATGATTTCCCTTTTTATTCATCATCCGTGTGAATTTAAAGACTTCCTATCTTATAAATAAAATGAAAATGGAAGTTCTTTTAACTTTTCATCTAATTCTAAGGTATTAATAAAAATATAAATGTTATGCTATATACTTTACTATTTTTGCTTCATAGAAAATTAACAAAAGGAACGGTTTGAAAGATTTGTAAAATGTATGTTATTTTTTATAAAAAATTGCTTTTAAAGAACCAATGGTAAAATTAAGTGAACTCAGGGCTCTCTTTTTGAAAGTTGTTTTTGGTTAGGGTGGTTCGTAAAAAAGCTAGTTTATGATAATGTTGGGACATTACCAATATTATCATAAACTAGCTTAAAAAACACATAAACTTGCGTTAATAATAGAGGCCACTGTATTTTTTTTTTTTAAAAACTTATGAAAATTAGTATTAAGGACTGCTACCGGTCCTTAAATATTAAAAGATTCCATAATATTTTTTTAAAAAATGTGAACTTACAAAGTATAAAGTTTTAATCAAAAAATCATTATTCCACTATATATACAGTAAAATTACTACTTGTATGCATTTAACGTTGAGTCAAAATGCCAAAATATGCATGTAAACTAGTACTCAAGCTCTTTCAGCGCTTTTCTAATAATAATATGATCGGTTATTTATGGTCACAAATTAATATTCTAACCAAGAATCTATCTGAACCATAATTGCTGTACATATAACTTAAAGAGGGGGAGGGGGAGTTCTCGTCCGTAATATGGGTTTACCAGCTAGTCATATTAATTAATATATTTTATTTTCAGACATTTTACCTTTTACCGACAATTTTAAAAATGTTCTTTTAAAAAAAAATTATTTTTTTTACCAACAAATTTACAAACTTGGGTTATAATAATTAACTGAATAAAACTTCTTACCTCCTACAACTATTTATCTACATCACTGTTAGAAATTGAATATAATATGACCCGGTATCTAAATTTGCTTACACAACTGAGATTAATATATATATCTGCGGCATGTTTTTAAAATTTAAACATTTAATAACTTTTATCGTAAAAAATCAGATTACCTCAATGTAAGCTCGAACTATTCATCAGTCAAAACAATTTAACTGCTGTTTTAGATCGAGCTGAAGTGCTAGGCAACATTTATTTGATGGAACGTTTGATTAAGATTTAAAAAAATCAAAAGTTACTGATGTGTTATAAATTAGAAACTCCAAAAAAAAAAAAAATTAATTTTCTTATTTTATTATGTTGAGTTATTGGTTTAAAATCTCGGTTAACTTAATAAATTTAAAACTCAAATAAACAACTCCTTTTAAAAATCTGTTCAATAACATAAAATGTTTTAAAACTTTTTAATAAATTTCCAGACAAATCATAAAATTACAACTTTAATGGTTTATTTATAAAAGATTTCCATTTTGATATTATTTTCTTCTTCTCAAACATAACCAACAATAAAAAGATACTTTAAATTTTTAAGTGAAAAAACATTAAAACTGTATTCAAAAACACTCCTCCCAGGTGGAAAATTCATAACTTTTAAATAGACGTAAATAAAATATTACCATTGATATTTCCAATTTATTGTTAGAATTGCTTTGATATAATATAAATAAAACATCAACGCCAATTAAAGTTAAAATATCTTTACTGCTAATAAAATTAACAGTGGGAAAAAATACATATGCTTTTTTTTTTACTTTTTTAAACCGTTAGCGAACCGATCAAATTCACCGCATGCAATACGAATAACGTGCTCACGTTTTTAACAAAAATAATTTATTTTCCACGAAAATCAAGCAAAATATTTCCCGTCAAGTTTTCCAAAATAATAATAGCAATAATAATTTATTTAGTGCATTAGTTATAAACTAAAGAAAAAAATTTATTGCAAATTTTAATTTTTCTCTTACTATAATTTTGTATATTTGGAACACAATCTTATGACAATGTTTAAAAGTTAAGGAGAGACTGGGGTTAGTGGTGGCAGGGGTAAGTTGACGATATGCGTTTAACTTCAGAGCCATCCATCAGAAATCACAAAAAACATTTCTAATTGATCATTTCATCTTATTTTTTTTTATTAAGGTGCCCCAAGAAGTCCTTACGGTCTTATCACAGAGCACCGCGGATGAGCATTTAATCGGAAGTTCACACCCCCTTCCTAACCGATGTCGCAAAACTTGCCCAGAGGTGGGTTTTGAACCACGGATCCTTTGCTTCTGAGGCAAGTGCGCTACCACTGCTTTAATCTTTTGATGTAGTATTGAAGGGATTCGCGCTTAAAGAGTACATAACACTTAAATCGCCGTGTGACTTGTTTTTTATTTGGACAAAAACTACTTTTTGTTCTCTTTCTTTTTTTACTTTACAAAAATTATTATTAGTTTTTAATAAAGGAAAAATTATTTAAGGCTTTTACATTTATAAACAAAATATTTCACGGAAATACTTGGCTTATTTTATAAAAACTATAGAAATTGTTGTCTAAACTTGTTTACATATATTTATATGAAAATAAAAAAGTTTTTAAATTCAATTTTTTATTTGTTTAATTAAACTGTGCCAACTTACCCCATATCCGGGTCAGTATGCGCTTTTTATTTTGCGGCTCCGGTTGGATCATAAGGAAATTTTTTTAATGAGAAATGCAACTTAAACATGTTACACTTACAGACTCTTTAGAAAAACAAAAAATCATTACATCACTATTTACAAAAAAAATGCACTTTTAGGGCAAAAATGATCAAAGTAAAAAAGCTTATTAAATCTGGTCTCTCCTAACAAAAAAAGCAACAACAAAAAAAGAACTTACATATTATGTTCACGGTTGTAACAAAGAAAAACCGGCCAATCGCACTTTCAAGAGTGACAGAGTATTTACCAACATCGTTCATACTTGCACTATTACAACTCAAGCCGTCTTCAGTAATTGTGAAATGTTTCGGAAGAACTTCAAAATTTTCTTTTTTCCAAGATATTGTCGGATAAGGGTTTCCATTCACACGACAAGGTATATAAAAACTGCTACCGTTAGCGGCTTCTATTAATTTCTTCTCAACTCCGCCACAGTTTGGTCTTTCTATATATAAATATATATATTTTTTTGAATATATACTTAATATCCCAAATAAATTTATCTGTAAAAATCTTAGTAAAATAACGTAACAAACTACTTTAGCGTTATAATAAAAGCACAAAAGTAAATAATTGTGTTTAATGTAAATGTAAAACAAAAAATGTAAAACATTTGAATGCAGTTTTAAAAAACATCCCGGAAGACTTAAATTGCCTTGTCATCACTAAATTTGCCTTACAATTGAATCAATGAATGTTAAAAGGGCGGAAGTCCAATAATCAAAACTTTTGGGAAACTAAAAAAAATTTTGCCCCGTTTTTATTACAGTAATCAATACAACTTCCACATATAAAGTTTAGAATTGATGAAAGGAAGCACACCAGGCAGTTCAATAATTTGTTTTGAAGGTGAAAAACATTATCCTCTTCAAAAAAAACTATTAAACCATTACCAAAAATTTACTTCGGCGGAAAATGCAGATTTTTTTTAGTTTCCCGAAAGTTTTCATAGTTGGAATTCCGCCCTTTTAACATTCAGTTAAAGTGTAATACACATAAACAACATTTAGGTCATGATTTCATTCGATTGTTTGTAGGATTTTATTATATTAAAATTAAAATCTTTTATTATATTTATTTAAATATTTTTTTTTGTTTTTTGTTCTTTTTTTTGCCAGTTTATAGGATTTTTTTTGATAACAAATAGTTATTTAGGCTAGAAAAATTCAAAATACTTGTTCAAATTCATAATTGGATTTTTCAATTAGATTTTCAGGGAGTTTTGATTTTTTAGATAACAGATTGGTTTGTTGTTTGTTGTACCTTCCTACTTGAAACCTACTCGCACTGGCCCTACCTTTAAAATGTATGCATCAATATCTTATGCAACGACGACGGAACTACAAATGAAAAACGGACATCCTATCTTGATAAAGAAATAGTTGACATCATGTTTTCCTAACTTGTCTATTTTCTACAAAATCGACTTGACTCTTCCTTTTATATCTGCTTATGACAAAAGTAGTTTCAGTAGACTAAAGGTTTTAAAAAATCTGGAATCAACATTGCAAAACAATGTCTTTTTAAATTCGCATTAATTTTAATCAAATGCTTGCTGAGAGCATTGACTTTGAAGGCGGGCATAGTCGTCTGTAAGACATCTATACAACGCCTTATAGACGTCACCAGTCCGTATGATGAATTTAAGACGTCCAGCAAATGTGCTGTACCCGCTGGAAATGCAATCTCGCAGAGAAAAGTTTGTATAACAGGAAAATAGTTCAATTACGTTAGGTCATTTAAAGACTAAGACATTAAAATGGTTAAAATTACATAAGAAAAATTCTAGACCACCATTAAAGTAACGATCACATATAGTGTTGTCGACAAGGGCGTAAAGTAGAACAAGTAGAAGTGAACTTTATATTGTCACAAACTATTGTCTGGAAAAAAACTTCTGAAACGTATTTTGAATGTTAAATTATTATTTTTTTTGAATTACAAGAAAAAAAATACAAGTACATTACTTAATAATGTAAAAGTCATTACATGACAAAGAGTCATTACCTACTGGAAAAGTCCAAAATTGAATTCATCCTAGTTTTTGCTTTTAGAGTTAAAAACATTTTGTCAGAAAGAACAAAAGCTGAATATAATTTGGTAATAATTGATACCACAGCAGGTTCTGCGCACATAGAACAGACAACACTTATTAACTTATGCCACATTCAATAGACTGATAATGTCTATTGAATGTGGCATGAAAACTTTTTTTTTTTATTTTCCAATTTTTACGTAATGAATTTAACTTTGAATCTAAGTATTACGTTAGATAATATATTACGTTATATAACGCTTTCTCTCGAAAATTTCAATGGTATTTTAATATATATATATATATATATATATATATATATATATATATATATATATATATATATATATATATATATATATATATATATATATATATATATATATATATATATATATATATATATATATATATATATATATATATATATATATATATATATATATATATATATATATATATATATATATATATATATAACGTCTTCTGCAATATGTCTCTATAACTAGAAAAATATTTTAAAGACATTAACTTTCTATTTTGCTCTCATCTTTAAATCGAGGCAAAAATATGAAACATTTTAAAAGACGATACCTGCAGATATATACACAGTAAACAAATCAAACTTTTAACATAGCTTCAAAATGATATTAAAATCAATTTGACATAGCAATTTTTATTTTTATCAAAGCCTATGATGCATGGATTATAAATAAAAAAATACAAAATACAAAATACTTCAAAAGTATTTATTTATTTTTTCTTTTCTGAAAATTTCAACCTATTTTAATCTTAAGTTTTAAAATTTTAAAAATTTTAAAAATTAGCTTAAATCATACCCATGAAAAAAACCAAGTTTTTGTCTAAAACAATATTAAAAACTTCTTTAAGATATGTTAAAAACTAACAAGCGGCTTAAAATTTATATACCTTATACCCATTTCTTTATTTCATAAATCCTTTAGACTGCTCTCAATTTTTCCCTTTGTTTTTTAACGATTGGAATAGATTGTTTCTTCATTCTTGCAAAACGTTGTCGATCTCGTGCATTAGATCAACGGTTATCTTACCATAAAATAATTGCTGAAAAATCTATTTTTTGTGTAAAACAAAGTATACTAAAACTGCATTCATCTGCATTCCATCATAATGCAAAACATTAAATCAATACGGAATTGAGGATTAGTTGGAAAGCAAATACTTGACCTAACAGTTGAAGTTACAAATGAATAAAAACTTTAAAATCAACAATGTGAAAAAAAACCTTGTATACCACCATATTAAAATGAGAAATAAGAAAAATTATATAAATCTAACATTAATGATCCATATATTACTTTAAAGAAGATAAAAGTCTGCTTCAGAAACACTTAAAATACAAAAAAACTTTTTTTTTGAAAAAGTCAAGATATGTATGTTGGGCACCTTAATAAGATAGTATTGTTATATTTGCATTCAGAATATATATGCTGAGTAAAACAAAAATTGGTAGCAGAAGCAGTGAAAAAATCATCTAAAAGGTTCAAGAAACCCATATTTTTTTAATGAATTTTTTGATAAACAAATTAATGATCCAGAATACAATGAGCAAACATTTATAATTGAACAAGAGATTAACTTCAAGACTGATGTATTTTTTCCTAAGATGGATTCAGTTTATCAAATTTGTCTACTCGTAATTATAATGCAAAAGTCGGAATAAAATTATTTTCTTTAGGAAATATTATGAATTAAATGAACAAATCAAAGAAAATGAAAAGAAAGAAAACAAAACAAGTTAAAAGCATTTGTCAATGAATTAACGTCAGAGAAAAGTTACTAAGAAAACAAACTAAGAGACAAAAACTACATTTCATACTGCTAACCTCGGAAATGACATTATTTTTCCCTTAAAACTTTTTAACACACGTTTAAAAATTGAACACACTTAATATTTTAAACATACTTCTTAACATTTGTACTGCATTAAGAAAACGTTGCACGGTTCCAATGACTGTGGCGGAAGCTGAATGGCTATTATATTTAACTAGCTTAAATAAAAAATGTTATTCGTTCAAAAAGTCAAGAAATATTTTCAAATTTTAATATTCTTGTCAATGAATGTGAATTTGCACGTGAACCTCATTTTGACGTCAACTTAATTTTGATGATATTACTAAAGTGCTTGCCCCCTGAAAAGCTAGAAAAACATGTTTATTCCAAACTCTTTGTAAGTTATTTATTTTATTCATGTTTTACATAGATTTTTACAGATATTAGGCATTATACCATCTCCCTGAATTTCTTGGAGAGTAAAAAATTGGCCCAGTGTATGCTAGTAATCTTTACTAACATTGTTCCAAACATCCTTTAATAATTAGGCATAAAACCAACTTCTAACCATTCATTAATTACTAAAATTAATAATAAATAACACCTAAAATTAATAATAATAATTGCTAAAGAAAATAATAATAACTGCTAAAAATATTAATATTTTATAAACAAAAATTGCTAAAAATATTCTTTGAACAAATTAAAAAAATATGAAAATAATATGAATTTAAAGATCTCAAAAAAATAAAAAAAATATAATAAGGGGTGTGGTTTAATCTTTAATTTTGTGGCATTTTTCTGCTTTTTTATTGTTTGCTTTACATTCATTTACTAAAATTTATGCACTTTTTCTTTTTTATGACTCAGAGCTCAATATTTCGAAAGTTATACATGAAGTTCACCTTTAACGTAAGGTCCATTCATTACTTTTATATAAACAGCTCGTTTTTTAAAATAACTTTGTGAAATTGTCTCAATTTTTAAAAAATCACTCGCATTAAGCATTTTCTCAATGCATAATATAGTGTAAACATTGACATAAAAGAAATCATTAAAACATCGTGGAGAAAAAAAAAATATTGCAAGTCTATGAGTATGATAATGTTTACGTTTCATTTGTAAAGTTTATAAACTATTTTATAAGTTTATAAATCATAAACATTAGAAATAAACTTTATAACATTAAGTAATAAAGTCTATAATATTAGCTTTAATATAAGCTTTATGGCTCCGTTTACTTGCATAAAAATTATTCACGTATAGTTATTTATTTGCATGGCATCTTGTTAGTTTCTTTTAAACTTCGATGTTTTTCGTTTCAAACAAATGTTTTATGTTAACAAAGAAACATTTTGAATGTTTTAGTTACTATGGAAGTAGAAATTTTTTCAAAATATTTATTTAAAATATTTTTAATCACTTAAAATTTTGCTCCTAAACAAAACTACTTCTTTATAATTTTGCTTTAAAAACAAAAAGATTTTAAAAAGAAATTATAGACAGTTTTAATTTTCGTAAACGGGTTACAAATTAATTTTGGTATGTCTTACATAAACTGTATTTATGTCTTTAAAAGTTACTAACCAGCTACGGTAAATAAAATTAATTGTATTTTTACGAAATTTATTAGTTAGCTTACAACCACTAAACCAATATTATTATTAGCCAATCTGAACTAATATTATAGATTTTAGATTTAGATAGTAGACTTTAGATTTACGTTAATAAATAGAAACATAAGTACTTTCATTGTTTATTTCTTATAAGGCGTTATTACACACAGAGTTAAACAAGAATACGCAAATAATTCTTGACTTAAGAATACGTCACGTATTTTTTTTTTTTTTTTTTTTCAAATGCCATAGCATTTGAAAAAAAAAAAAAAAATCGATGGAAATAAATTATTATTAGATTGATTCAATTTAATGTTCAAACACAGAATGTTGGAAAAAAAAAAAAATTCAAATATTCTTACAAAATATAATAACAAAGTATAAAAATTACTGTTTTAATTAGCATAAAAGATTTTCTTGCTAGGACTTAATTAAAATGTCGCATTTGCTTTATTTACTATGTCAAACTGAAACAGTTCAATCAGACAAAGTCTTAATTGAAGACGAGCTCAGGAAGATAATATAAATTAAATATATTCAGTTAACATTAAGTGAACTAAAGTATCCCATTTAACCCATTTAAAATATTTTTATGTTATACATTTTCTAATGCTTCACAATCAGCCAGCAATAATTAATTTTTTTTTTCAAAAATATAGACGTTTTTTTTATTTTTTTAAAGAGCTATGTAATAAAAGAAAATCAACACAAATGTAAAAAAAAACACCTACCAATTGCTTTTGTAACGGAAGCAGCAATAAAATAAAATGCAAACCATTTTAACATATTTCTTTTGTCCATAAATCAGTCGCTTATTAATTTTTGCACAGCGTGAATTCAATATAAAATATTTTTTTTTTTTTTTTAATTTTTTTTTACAGTTAGTTAGATTTCTAAAGAACAAAGAATAAAGCTTGTGTTAAATTCTTTTCGAAACTCCGTTTGTTAAAGTATCGTTGAAATCAATTTTTATTTACCAAATCTCTATTAACATATTCGCGGGATTCGGAGAAACCGATGACAAATTTTATTAATAAACTTTACGTCACAAAACATTATAAATTTCTTCCAATAAATAATTAGATGAGTTAAATCAATTTCAAATAACCACAAACTAAATGTCTATAAAGTAATAGAAAACAATTCTATTTAAACTCCATAATAAAAATTTCGGCAGTTTCATCACGTTTAAAAAAAATACTAAGTATTCAGCTCTCCTACGCAATAAACACTAAAAGCCGAACTTTTATTCTTTCGTTAAAAAAAAAAAAAAACAGCGTGAGTGATATCGATTATTTTGATGTAATAAATATATTTAAAAAATTTATTATCAAAGTGTTATATATACTTCTTTAAATCTTGCTATGCGCAAATTGTTCATATTGGATGTTCTGCACAACGTTAAAGTTTTAACTTTTGATCTGAAAAAAAAAGATCTCTGTACTAGAGAATAGACAAACGAAAATTATAAAAACTGTTTACTTTCTTTTTCAAGTTGTTTTGCGATAGCTTTTACAACGAAAAATTCAACGATTTGTTTGCTTTCGAATACAAAAGATAGAAATAAAAAGAATTTCAAGTTACCAAGTCATCTTGTTACTTATCAAATAACAAAAATTTTAATTTTATTTTAACGTGTTTATTAAATGTGCAATTTAAAAGATAAAAACTAAGACAGTAGCGGCACAGTGGTAGATTACTCGCAGTAGTGGCACAGTGGTAGATTACTCGCAGAGGCGGGACAATAATAAAACGCATAAAATAGTGCTCAAAAGTAAATTAAAGAAAATATGTAAGCATTTTTATTCCGAAATTCTAAAAAAACTTTTTTTTAAGTATCTATTTCCGAAGAGAAATGGGTTCCTTACTTGTTTATCTGTCTCACTATATTCCATAATAAACGAAATGTTGTAACAATTTTCATGATACAACTAAACATCTCGCGACCTTAAGAAACCTTGCACAACACTTTAAAGAGTTATACTTTGTAGCAGTTAAAAATTTGAACTCCAACTGCAACACTTATTCCCGATTGTTATCGATATTAGATATCGCTTATTCTCGATAGCTACAATATGAAAATTGTGTAAATTAGTAATTTTAACGTGATTTCAGGCAACACGAGTAATAGACGAGTAAACACTCAACAAAAAGCAAAGTATATATAGATTTCTTGCACAATTTATATTTGCAGCAGATCGGAATTGAACCCAAAAGTGAGTAAACTACTGAAAGTGTTTATCACAATAGTTTTAAGTATACAATGTTTTAAACATGCTGATTAAGGTATAGAAAATTAAAGCTTAAAAACGTTTTTGGTAAAAGTTTGGATAAATTTAATGTGGAAAATAACCACAACTGTCTTTAAATATCTAAAAACTTAAAAAAAAAAGATTTATTTTTAACTTTTTTTTACGCGCTCTTTTCCACATTACAATAATACTTGAGCAGAGTTATTACGTATATTTTTGCATAATGAATTCATTTCTTGAGTAAATCCAGAGTCAAACTAATTTCTCTGGTAAATTCAGGGTTTAATCAAAATGATGTATACGTTTTTTTCCCATGTCGAGTTGTTACATAACCAGAAAATACAAAAAAAAAACAAAAACAGATGATGATCCAAATTGTCTTAAAGATGCAAATTATAAAATGCTGACAGAAAACCAAGCTGCTGCTAAATATCGTTTTATTCGAAGAACGATAACAAATATCGTGTTATTCGAAAAACGATTTGTCACAAATTGAAAAATAAACAACTTGAAACCTGGTAAAAGTATTTTTTTATTTCAAATTCCAAGTTTAATAATTTGTATTTCCAATCGGAAAAAAAGATATCCATAGCTTACAAATAAATTTGTGTAAAACATAAACAAAACTACGTCCGTTTATTTGACACCCAAAATCTTAAAAATTTTATCCAAGCCAATTTTATTAATTGGATTGTATTAGAATTTTTTTTTTGTTGCTAAATTTAAAGTTTTTTTACTAATAGTTTAAAAGATGTTTAAATTTAACAACAATAATAAAAAATTATAGTAAGCTCTAGGTGGTCGGAAAAACGTTGAGGATTTTTGATCTCAAGTAAACGAGCGCAAATGTTTAATCGGTACTTCAGAAAACATAGAAACATGCTTTGTTGTTTTTAGTTTAATATACGTGAGTTGTTCATAATTTTTTTACCAAACGTAATAAATTATTAACCAAAATAATAGTCAAATTGATCTTTTGTTCTTAATTAAACTCTTCTTAAATTTATTGTTCAATAAGTAAGATATAAAGCTTTATAAATATAAAACTTTGGATCAATCTGCACAAATCGTGAAGTTTTTTCTAATTTTTCTTATCCTAACCCCCGGTTAACATATTTGTTGCTAAAAAATTACTTCTTATTAGTAAAAAATAATTAAAAAAAAAATAATAGGTTTTATATTTCTTTAAAAAAAGATTGCTAAAAACTATAATACAAGTTCAAATTAGATTTAAAAAATTTTAAAGGTTAAAAAAATATAATTTTTGCGCAAGTTTACCCACTTTTACAGTACCAGTAACTTTTCGTACAAAGTTACGGCGAGTTAAATAAAACGAAAGAAAATAAGGGTAAAATGTTATTTGTGTAACGAATGTTATAGTTACTATGGAAAAAGAAATATTTATGGAAAAATTGGCGTTGTGTAAAATAATGTTATTTAAAAAAAAAAAAGTTTATTAAACAAACAAAAAACGTCTTCGAATAAAAATAAAAAACTTTTCCATACCTTATCAAATAAAAAAAAAAAAAAAAAAAAAAAAAAAAAAAATAGTAATATTAGAAAAAAAGTTATCAAATTTTTATCAAATTTGAAATTTTCTTCAAAAATATTTTTCAATACTTTGAACTAATTTGAAGTCTTATTCAATACTTTGAATTAATTTGAAATTTTCTTCAATACTTTGAACTAATTCGAAAATTTCCTAAATACTTTGAACTAATTTGATATCTTCAATATTTTAATTAATTTAAAACTTATTTAATACTTTGAAAAAATTTGAAGTTTTCTTCAATACTTTGAATTAATTTGAAACTTTATTTAATACTTTGAGCTACTTTAAAATTTTTTTCAATACTTTGAACTAATTTGAATTTTATTTAAT
The DNA here is from genome assembly GCF_022113875.1 of Hydra vulgaris. NCBI lineage: Eukaryota > Metazoa > Cnidaria > Hydrozoa > Anthoathecata > Hydridae > Hydra > Hydra vulgaris. The sequence goes on along the minus strand of NC_061159.1, from coordinate 32,931,711 downwards.
ATTGGGTTGAATTATTTAAAGATCTATCAGTCAATTCGTGTTACAAATAACTAATTATCGAATATGAAAAAGCTTGCAACAAATTCATTGAACAAAAATTTAATGAATTACTGTGAAGAAAAGGATTTATGGATTATGCAGAAAAAAATAAACTGAGAAATAAACGTGAATCGTGGGCAAAATATCTCTAATGGAAAAAATGCGCATAAAAACAATATCAAATCCGAATATAAAATAGCTTGTAAGAGCGTTAAAGAAGATGTAAATTGAGGAATATAAAACTACAAGGAGCAGTTAATTGAAAATACCATATGTAAAACTCATTCATGCATCTAAAGCCAACACCAAGAAAATGAATTAGTGCTCAAAAAGACATAAGTAAAATGAATGCAATCAATTGGTTATTTTTACTCAGTATTTAAAGAAGAGCCATTTAGTCCTCAGATTATCGCCAACAAACAAAAGCACTCTACAACACAGAAACAAAAGCATTCTACAACACACAAACAAAAGCATTCTACAAGACAGAAATGAGCGAGTAACAAGTGAAGAAATTGTTCATGAACAAATTTGAAAACTGAAAACTATAATAAGATACGACAACATTCATCCTAGAGTTTTCAATGAGTGTGCATAAGGTTTTGCCATTCCATTAACATTCTTTTATTGAAAAGTGGTAAAATTCTTGATATGTGGGAAATGGCAAATGTTACTCCAATTTTTAAGAAGAAAGATAGTAAATTAGAAGAAAATCAGTAATACAGAAGCTTCAAATTACGAAGGAGTTTCGTTAACACTTATTGTAAGTTAAATTATAGAAAATTTTATTAATGAAGCATTTATGAAATACTGTAATGAAAACAATATTATCTTAAAATTTTAACACGATTTTATTTAAATAAAAAAGCCTGCGTTACCAATTTTCCTGAAACTATGGACATGATTGCAAAAGCTATACAAGACAATTATCGAGTTGACATATACTGATTTGATGAAAGCGTTTGATAAAGTATCCCATTGACGATTCATTCATAAAATAAAAGCACATGGCGCACAAAATCAATTTATTGCATAGATCAAAGCGTGGATAAGAAACAGAAAACAAAGAGTAGTATTTGGTGATTCTATATCTAAATGAAAAGACTTTAATAGTAGTGTATCTCGGGTTTTGTACTAGACCCTCTTTTGTTTATTCTCTATTTCAATGATATACCTAGCTACTTATATCATTCTATAAAACTCTATGCTGATAATAGAAGGATAATCGGAGTTATTAAGACATCTGAAAATGCTAATTTATTGCAAAAAGATAGTGATAGTATAATCATATGGTGTAAAAATCATATGGTGTATGGTGTTTGCCTCTAAAGTTAAGTTTAAAAAAATGCAAGTCGTAAAATTTAATTGTATTAAAACAAAGTCTAACGCAAAATATTTTATATTTGGATATAGTGACCATGGACAAAAAGAAGAAATTTAATTAACCTCTTTAATCAAAATTAGGCAAAACAATTTTATTCCAAAGAGAATGACCTGGATAAAAAAAGCAAAGTTGATATTTAGTAAGGTGTAGAGGTTGAATGTTTATCTTTATGAAAATTACTTTTTTGGAGTCTAAATTAAATGTTTATAAATACATTAAACAAGTTTCCTATACATTTAAATTTTAATTATTAAATTAGTTGTTAAAAATTAAAGTTTCATTTCTAAAAATATTATCAATTTTTTATATTATTAATAAAGTGGTCAGGTTTAAAGAAGGCAGTTTATTTTTTAGTGAGTTTTTCAGGCTAGAAAAGCTTTCATTTTATTTTATCAACATTTAGATTTTTTATTAACGGACGTAATATTCTTTTAAAGTTCGTTGGTTGCAAATTCATTGCAAAGTACTGTTGTTTTGTTTTAAGGAACAGGATCGGAGAAGAAACGTGATCTATTCTTAAAAATTGATTTTTTTGTAATAATTCCTTACTCTTGATGGTTAATTAACTCTTGAAGTTAATTATCCATCCTCAGATACCACTGCCATTTGCGATACCGCTAACACGTTCACTATGATAGTTTTGAAAAAATGTTTTTCCCTACATTTTGTTCATCATTTAAACAAAAAGTTTTACAAAAATTTTTACAAAATTTCAATTAATCAGATTTTGATTTGAATTTATCTTAAAACTAACTTAAAACTAACTAAAACAAGCTAACTTGCAATTAACATCATTATTAATATCATTATTAATATTATTTGCAATTAATGTCATTATTAATGCTAATTAATAGCTATTATTGTTAAAAGTTCCAAGTTCTGAGTGAGAAATTGTATAAAAGTATAACTTTTTTGGAGGACTCAAGTAAAAGCTCAGAAAATGTTTAGAGTTCAAATTACTTAAATGTAAAGTTGACATCTTTTTCTCATTTGAAATGAGACTTCAAAACTTAAAGATGTTGCAAATCAGTTGAATCAAGTTAAATCTAGGAGCTACAAATTTTATTTTTAAGAAACTTAGAAATAAAATGATTAAATGTCAGCGAGAAATTACCCGACAAAGACTTCTACGAGCTTTACAATGTTGTATTTCGGAGCCAATAATAATTTATTCTAACTTCATCTCAGAAATGGGGAACACAATCTTTCAAACCAAATTTGATTTATACATAATACAGTTTAAGACATCTCAAAAATTTAACGGTATAAAACCAAGCTTTATTTAAACCAAGCTTATGAAATTAAGTAAAATAAATTTTGTTGTAAATAAATAAAATTTTGGTATGTTTCTGTTTTAAAAACAACAACATATTAGCAGTTTTAGTTTCGAAATTAATCTGTTATTAAAAATTTATGATGAAGATTTATTATCATAGATATAATTGAATACAAGCGATGTTAAACATTCTCTGACTAAGACTAAAACAAGTACTGGAACCAAGCTTGGACCACTCCTAAATATAATATAGATAACTGAACATCACAAAGGGTCAAATTCAATGGTAATATGTTTTGTAGATGGCACAAACTTATTTCAATTACGTGAAAACAATGACTCTTAACCGACTTAATGACCGCTTAAATTTTGTTAATGTTTTATGCATAAGTTCTAAAGAAAATTTGGTTTTTAGTTTAAAAATTGGGCATCACTTATAACGATATAACTACATTATCATAAAAATATTTCATAAATATCATTTACTTAATTAAAGCTTAATTTAAACGAATTTACCTTCCAATATAAGTTTAATTTCCCTTCCTATTATCTTGGATTGATTATGCATCATTTCACAGTGGTAAATAGCTTCATCGGTTGTTTTCGAGTTTATTATAAGTAAAGATTGACCAACAATATCGAAACGCTCTTTAAGATAACGTGTCACCTAGAAAAGAAAGTTGCATTTTGGTTTAACTTTTAAATTACAACAGCATTAAAAGATTAGAAAGGAGACTTCGAAGTATAAGTATAAAATAAATATTATATAAATATAATATATAATAGAAATATTATAGTAACATATAATATTAATATAAATATTATTAATATTATTATAATTATTAATATAATTAATTATAAAAGTGTAATATTATAACAGCCTAAAGCAAAAGTGGCCTTTAAATCTAAAAGATTCAACATAAAGCAGGTTCTGTTATTACACGTATGGGTCGCATAATATGTGATTTACAGATGACAGATGATGATAGTGATGACATGTGATGATAGTGATGACATGTGATGACAGAACATTTTTTATACTGGATTTTAAAAAAATAGTTTTTGTTATTATCTAAAAAAGTAAAAGTATGACTTTGGTCCTTTTTGCTTTAGGTCATCAATATTCATTTTTTATACCTCTCCACTCCCGTCTTTTTTAGCTATCATATCCGTTTGATTACGATACCAAATAATTGTACTGTAAGTAACATATGACACTTTACAGTCAAGAGTAATGTTTGTTCCACTTTCTACTTGATACTCTAAGACCTGGCTTGAAACTATCAAAATAAAGTAAAAATTTTTAAAAATGTAATAATGAAAACTATACTTTTAGTAAAACTTATACATTACCTAAAAGCTTTTTTTGCAATGCATAAATATTTTGATTGATTAAATTTAAGTAAATATAAATTTAATATAAATTAACAATTATTTTAAATACTTTAGTTGTTTAAGTAGATGGTGATCAATTAAATATTCGGGAAAAGGGAAAAGAGATTTAGTGGAAACTACAGGTAAAAAGAAAGGATGAGTAAGAATTAAGGTATACGAGATTAAATGATTTATCGTTGAATTTAATCTTATTGCGTTACTTTTTTACTCAAGAATTCACTAGCCATATTAATATAACTCGTAGATATGATCATATGTTACTATCCCATACTAATATGATCACTATAAAGCACAAATAACAAACTTTTTATGTTCCTAAACTAAAGATGTTTGTGAATAAATCCTATACAATCTCCGTATGAGGAATTACATACATTATTACCCTATTATATGCAAATAAAACTAAATACAACCCTCGTATTAGGAACAAACAAGTTTGTTTTATGAAATTCGCTACTATATACAACCTCCTTATTGTGAGCAAACAAGTTTGTTTTAAATTGATATTGATGTTATAAACTTATTGTTTTATCTTGACAAGAAATTTTAATGTTGGCCATAAAATGAGTGTTTTACAAATGTTCTAATCTCCATTTTAAGATTGGATTGATGCGGTCTATGTGTGGCTTTAATACTTTAAGCACTGGGGTTATCACATTGACGGTTAGAACAAAAGCGGGTTGTTTCGATTGGGCGTTAAAAAGCGATAAAAAATTGCGCAGAATCGCAATCAATTTTTCTGATCCGTTCAAAAATAAATTCTGCAGTGTAGAATTTGATTTGCAGCATCTGCACCAAGTTGGCTTTTAATTGGTTGCAAATGTATTAACTCCATTAAATCAAGATTTAACAAAATTATTTTCAAAAAAAAATTACTTTGTATATTATTGAATCAAAAAATTTTGTATACTATTTGTAAAACATTGTATGCCATTAAATCAAAAGGTATACGATTGAAGCAAGATTAAACACGAAAGTTTATAGCTTGATCAAAAATTCTCTTTGTTTAAGTTTATCAAAAAAAAAATTTTTGGGTAACACGTTGCTTGACTAATCAAATACATAAAATTAATAATACTTGGATGGTATTCGGTCAAGACATAATATATATATATATATATATATATATATATATATATATATATATATATATATATATATATATATATATATATATATATATATATATATATATAGTATACTTTGTATAATGTTTTTTGTATAATAATGTACAAAATATATAAATATATAATTATTTATAATAAAGCACTACGAAACTCTGGTTATAAACATAATTTATCTTACCGACATAAATTGTTTTGGCGAATTTTATTTTTGAAGTCCCTATTACCTTTTGCATTTTTTAAAAAAAAACTGAAAAACCTCATTCTTTCATTAGATAATATATTGAGTTATTATTAGTAGTAAAATTTAAAAATATATTTTAGTCTATTTTTTTTTGTTAATAGAAGTTTATGTTTATAGAAGTTTATTCCTACTTATTTTATTTATTGTTCTTATACTTTTTACTTTTTAATTTATATGTTGGTTTACTCTGTTTTAAAATCTGATGAGAAGATCCTCTTGATCTTTCTTCAGAGACAGATTGTTTGCCTTGCAATTTTGTAAAAATTTATAAATCTTTTTTTTTAATCTTATATTTGTTGAATGCTTTTTTAAGGTTCTGACGACAAGATCCTTGCGATCTTCTTTCAGATACCTTGTTTATGTTTGTTATATTTTATGCCATTGTAAGTTAATTATTCAGAATTTTTTTTTTTTTTTTTTTTTAATCTTATATTAGTTAAATGCTTTATTAAGGTTCTGACGACAAGGCAAGATACCTTGTTTATGTTTGTTATGTTTTATGCCATTGTAAGTTTATATTATTATTTCTATTATGGGCTGTACAACGATTAACAAATGTAAACCAAAACAAAAAAAAAAACAAAAACATTCCGCAAGAGACCCTACAGACTCCATTAAATCCAAAAAATTGCATCGTTTGGTGCGGTTAATACGCTTGTGGTGCCATCAGATCTTATTTCTTCAAAAATGAAACCAGAGCTCGCAATACGGTGAATGAGAATCATTACCACACCATTGTTAATTATTTTTTGTTTGAATATATGGATGATATTGTTCTGGACCAAATGTGGTTTTAACAGGGTTGCACTACGTGCCATACAACAACCGCAACCATTAACTTATTGAATCAAAATTTTTGATAAGTTGATTTTATAAAACAAACTTGTCAATTGGCCTCAAAGGTTTAGCGGTTTGCCACTTATCAATTACTTCTTGTGGGGGTAAGTGAAGCCACTGGTTTAATCTGACAAACCAGTAACAACTGACGTCTTAGAGGCCAGCATTGTTCTTATAAACCGCAAAATACGGCTAAAAGTGCTTGAAAAAGTGGCCCAAAATTGAAAGTTTAGAAAGCGTAAGGATTCGCGCATATGTATTGTAAGGATTCGCGCATATGTATTGTAAGGATTCGCGCATATGTATTGTAGGGATTCTTGCAAGTGTATAGGAGTTATTGTGATTTGTGTTTTTGTGATCAAAAACGTAATTTTTGTGATCAAAAACGTAATTTTTGTAATTTCGCTTTCTTTTTACTTTACATAGAAAACTATTATTATGAAAAAATAATGTTTAAAAAAAAATAATAATAAATAAAAATTTCAACTGTTGCCGCTTTTTAAGATTTTTAGGCTGCTTATTAAAATTAAGGTATTTTGAGTTAGCTGACAAATTGACAAATGCTTAAAATTATTGCCGAGAAATAGAAAAGTTTCACAATATAAATAAACATTTTTTTGTATTATTGATTTTAATTATTTCTTTGTATTATTAAGTTTAATCGGGCCCCATTTGTTTAGACCAATGAAATGTTTGTTTAAAATAAAACAAACAAAAAACCTTTCGTTGTTAAAAATAATTTACAATAATAAATAATGATAAAATAATAACAAAGTATGATTAAAAAAGTAAGGCATAAGTCACAATAATAGTTTCAAAGTTTCTTTTGCAGTTTTTTCCAGTTCTAAAAAAAGATTATCCTGCTTGCATAATATTGTTACGAGCTTACTAAAAACAATTTTTACTTAAATTTGACACCTAATTTTATTTCTGTAGCGTGTTTACTATCAGTTTTTATTTTTAAAAGTTTGTTTTGAAGAGTGTATTATTCTTTCAATTCACCTTTTTGAAGCCTTTAAACGTAAACACATGTTGTGCCAAATGCACGCTGTTAGGAGCAAAGCAAAGCAAATTTTGGTTAAAAACAATTTCTTATTGTTTTACATCTTTTTTTTTCGATAGCTTATTTATCAAAAAACGATTTTGGGCACTTAGATTCAGTTAGAAAATTTTTTTGTCATTGTGTTGACTACTTGGTATATTTTAAAAGAATAAAGAAGTTGTCATACTGTCATAAAAGTTGCCATTTGCTTTAAAAAAAATAATTTTTATTAAAACTTCTTATAAATTTTTGTAATAACTTGTTAATAAATACTTTTGTAATTCTCTTTCTCCCTCTTTTTTTTTTTTTTTTACAAAATTCTATTTTGGTATCCACAACCAACAAAAATTGTTTTCAAAATTTTAAATTTGAAAATTAAAAATTTAGTTATTCTTGTAAAAAAATTAATATTTTTAACTGTTCTTGATATTTTTAAAATAATTATCCAAGACACCGCTCTAAATCATAAACAATATAAATATAGCCAACTAGCCCTGGATTCCCCTACAATGTTTGAAGTTTGTGGTAAGCAAAATGAACATAAAGTAGCAAATAAATGTTAAATATAAAATAAAAGACAGAAAATTACTAGTTGAATTGATTAAAGCTTGTTTTTGTGTTTTTACTCAAGAAGAAGAAATTAATTAGTTTAAAAATTATCAAGGGATACAGGATCAGTTTAAAACATTTTAAAAATTTTGGGCTTAATACATTCAATAAGTTTGACTTTTTAAGTATACAAATTTACAAATCATTAAAAAACAAACCAAATACAAACATGCTTTTAACATCTGAATATCAGCATAGTTTAAATTTTTGGTATCTGTCTCAATTACCAGACAAAGTAATAATTACCAATTATCTTTATTTTTAATTATAAAAACTATGCCATATTTTTTCAAACAAACAAACAAGAATATAGTTTATTGAAAAGAAAATTCACATTTTTTTTTCGTTTTTTGTATTTTATTGATCAGGAAAAAAACTTCTTTTTAAACATCTTATTTATATTATGTGAATATATGATAATTTTTTAGCATCCTAGTAGCATGCAAAATATAAAAAAAGCTCACCCAAAGTAAATACTTCTACCAACATAAGGTATTTTACCAATGCTTCATACATTATCTCAAGGTCTTTAAAATGGTTTTTGATTTATTTTTTTATTTTACTTGTTGTTACTGTCTGGTAAAAACTTAAAAATCTTGCACTAGATGTCTATCGTCTGGAATTTCGATTGATATCGTCTGGAAAGATTTTTTAAATGTTGTATCCGATGTTGAAATGGTTTAGTAAATTCTTTAAAATATCTTTTTTTCCATTCAGTTCTCTTCAATAATAATACTGAAAAATGAAAAATAAAAATTACTACATTAACAAACAAAAATCAATCAAGCAAAAAATGCAAACAATTTAAAAAAAAGTAGTTTTAACAAAACATTCAACGTGAAATCCCTAATCTCTAACTTCTTTGCATCGAAAAGCCGAAGTTTACTTTTATGAACATGACGCTAAACTAACTTCTGTAGCAATGAAAACGTTTTAAGTTTTTATTTTAATTTTTGTGAAAGTAACTTTTATTCTTTTAAGCAATAAAGTTTAATGTTAAAATGAATGGAAAAAACTAATGAATGTTAAAATGAATGGAAAAACTTTATGAACTAATGCTTTACTTTCATAATTGAATAATAATAATTGATACAAGAAAACATTGAAAATAAAAGATTTATTTTTCTTTCACATAAACTAAATTTTTTAGTTCTTTACAGCACAGTATATACATTTAGATAAGATACTGTTACCCATGTCTATATTGCTTTTATCAGTCAACTGATTACGAAATAATTATACATCACAGCTTAGTAAAAAATCCAACGTGTGTCCCTATTTTAAACATAAAAAACAATTTCTTTTTATTGCTTATACTTTTTAGAAATCAGCCAAACTTTCATGTGCAAAGTCATTACTTTTTTGAACTTAATTTTAACTACAAAACCGAAAAACTCGCTTTCTATAATGTGTCATAGCTACACATTTATTCGCTACTTTCTATAATGTGTCATAGCTACACATTTATTCGCTACTTTGTATAATGTTTCATAGCTACACATATGTTAAACTACATTTAAAAAGTTTTCTCGAGTTAACTATTTAATTAATGTGGCCTTTATTGCAGCTTTTAAAGTTTGTTCACTAATAGAGCTAATCAGATAGAGCATAATCAAACTGCAGCTAGTCCACCAATTAACGCTGTTATTGCACAATGCGTGAAATATTATTTATTTATATCATTTTACAAAGTTGCTTGTTGGCCAAAAAACCATTGAAAACTTGGATAACAGAGAGTATTTAATGAACTTATTCCATGTTTTACACTTTATGAAACTAAAAAAAGAACATAAAATTATTAAGTTCAAAAAAAATAATCATACCTCTTTATATACCATTATAACTCTGAATTTTTTTTTTTTTTTTTTTTTGCGTTACAAACGCGATATGTAATAAATGACAACAACACTTCTCAAATTTCAATTCTTGCGTTAAATATTGACAATCATGTGTTTGTACGTTTTCAAATTAATTATATTTACAATATATTGCCTTAAAAACCAGTTAGTATAATATATGAAGAGCCCAAATCTCTTGAACCCCTAAATTTATAATGGATTTATTAAAAAAAAAATTATTTGCATTTATTCAGTTCTATTTAATGCTATTTTCAATTACCTATAATTAGTTACATCTTTTCTATTTAATTCGGTAGGGTATAAATATAAGCGAGTGAAAACATAAAAAATCTCATTAGTTTTTGCCATAATAAACGTCATAAAAATGAATCAAACAGCATTTTAATCATTATAAATCTTTCTAATTAAGTAAAAATATACAGCAACACTCCATGAGCATTTCTTCTTCAATGTTGCCAATTATACATTTATATTTTAAAAAGTAACAAATTATGAACATTTTACGTGTACAATAAAAAATTATTTTTCAAAATAACGTGAAAAGATTTTCAAGAAAAAAAAACAATCGACTTTTTTTTTGCGAAATTTTCATAAATTTTTAATGAAAGTTGGTGCTACCTAATTTAAATAAAAAAAAAATTTTCCATTAATATTTGATAATACTAATTTATGTAACCAACTATCAATCGTAATGATCATTTTGGATTCATTATTGATAATCAATTTTTTAAATAAAATTCTATTGATTGTAATAGTGTAACAAAGAATTGTGGGTGGAAATCTATCCTATCATCTATATTTTCTTGTCGGTTTTTTTTTTTTTTTCAGATTCTCAAGAACGAAGAAAAAAGTGGTGCTCAAACTTCAAGAACTTACAAAACCTTATTAAATGCGGTGGTTAAAAAAATTTTGTCGCGATGGTTAGATTTCTGGCTCAAAGCAGTTCGTGGTTCTATGTTGGCTCTAGCTCTAAACGACATTGGTACGGAAAGAGGCCTGAAATTCCTCGTTAAATGGGTGATTTTTTTGGGAGATAAGTATTTTAAAGATGATGAAAAGAAAATATTTGCGAATAATTGAAATAAATTTTTTGGTTTAGTTATATCTATTAATCTAAAAGATTACTTTTAGAGGTAGTCAGGTACTCCTAAATCTTTAAGGGTAGTCAGTATTTAGATTATTTCAATATAACATAATGCAAAAAAATTTAACGAAAAGTTTCAACTGATGATTATGTTTGTATATTCAATTTTATAAAAAAAATTGTTCTTTTAGGTGAAAAAAAGTTGTATTTGATGCCAGCTGGAAAATATAAAACTTTGTGTGTTTTTTTGTTAAAAACTCATTGTCCTAACTTAGTTTTCTGTGTTCCTTTATCTCCTATTTGTTTACTGATCTTACTTTATACTTTTTGTTTATTCTTTGTTACGTTGTTTGTTTATTATTCTTTGTTATGTTGATTGCTGAATACTTTTGGTATTCAGCAAACAAATTTAACAGCGATAAGTTTGTTGAATAAATATCAAGAATATTTAAATCCAAAACTTTATGATAGTATTGTATGTTGTACGTTTCATGTAATTGCCGTTAACTACCAATGCTCATCAGATGATCAATACCCATTGCTTTTAAAACAATACCGATTGCTATGGTAACTGAATACTTATTCATGGATGATAATATGTTAAATAATAAATTATTTAATACTAATTTATTTTTGTATTTATTTATAAATAAATTTAAATAAAATTTATAATATAATAATGAGAATTTATATTTTAGTCTATATAAGGACTTTTAAATTTAGAACTTTTATTTTATGTAATAGTTTTTAATATTCTAATTACGTTGTATAAAATATTTTAAATTTTTTTCATAACTTAATTAGCTATAGGCTAAAACTTTATAATTTGGAAGCACGGCAAAAATTAACAAAATTATATTTTGTATTAGCTCCCAGCCAGCATATTTAGTTTTACTTTCGGAATTAAACCACTATAAACACGTGTTCGTCACGATCCAGGCATAAATCAAAAATACGTTGATTTCACGGGTTTTTACTGGTGTTTTTTAAGGTTTTATATATATTATAAGCAAACATGTTTACTTTTTAAGATTCCAATGATAAGATCCTTATAATCTTCTTTAAAAAAATATAGCTATATATTGTTCCCAGTGGACACCGGACCAAAAAAGACGTTTTTTGAACCTTTTAAAGACGTTCAAAAGACGTCCAAAACGTGTATAAGACGTTTAAAAGACGTCTTTTTTATGTCCGTGCCCACTGGGTTAATACACTCAATTAAATATTTTATAAGTTTTATCCAATTATGCATCACAACTAATATTGTAAACTGAAAATAAAAACTCAAAGGTTCACCTGTAAGCAGAGCCGCGTTTAGGGGGTACAACGGGTATAATTGTAACGGGTGGTAAATTTTTAGGGGGCGGTAAATGGTTTTGAGAGCGGTACAGGCGCGGATACAGGGAGGGGGGGTAATGTGGGTAATGCATTACCCCCACCAGACTTTCAAGTTTTTTTTTTTTTTTTCTCGAACGAGTGCGTTGTGGTAGCTTCAATCAAAACGTTTTAAAACTTAATGAATTTTTCAAGTGAGCTAAGTTCCGGTATTTGTGTGTTGAATCAACTTGTGTTAAAATCGCCTGTATTTAGTAGCTTAATATACTATGGAATATTACTAAATATACTTAATATACTAAAAAGGCGTAAGATGACAGACTATTTTCAACGAAAAAGGTAACGGTTTTTTTATAAATGTAAAAAAGTAACTAATGCTAATGTTGTCTAATGTCCACACAAAACGGGTTTTGTGTGGACATTGGACAATAAATTAAGTTTGTTAAAACTTATCAATGTGCATGTCGCATTGATAAGTGATCACTGTTTATGTTATTCAGTCACCATAGATTATTTAATTTTATCTGATATTGTTTTACCACGTGATAAGTGATTCTATTTATGATACAGACACGATGTTGAATTAATGATAACACTGTTATCATATTACTTATTAATAATAATGTATTAATTTATTATGATAGGAGTTATGATTTATATAATTGTATAGTATAATTTATCTTTTGACAAGATAGCAAATAATGAAAATGAGAACTAGCTTGTTAAAAGGCAAAAGAAATAAAACCTTTAACTCGTTTTTATTTTTATCAGTATTTTCGGGTATAAGTGCTGCAAAGCATTTTAGGTACAAGTGCAGCAAAGATTTCATATAGTTAGTAAAAAACTAAAGTCTGTTAATATTGAAGTATTGTAACTGAATTGTATGATTCCTTAATTGCTTGTGTAATTGATTTTCGTATTGATGAAGCATATAAATATTTAAAATTATCTGCAATTAAAAAACGTGGTGTTAAAGAGTTTGAAAATAATGCTAAACATGAAAAAAATGAGCAAAGTTCAACGATAGAGAAGTAGCTAAAGATACGACACTAATAAAAAACGCTTTTAAAGTTAATAGATATTATAATTCTTTAGATAAACTGATATCAGAAAAAAAGAAAATAATCTTATGATACTTAAAAAATATAAATTTTTCTTCCAATTGACATAATTGTCAACAGCTGAAGTCTATAAGAGTGCCAATATATTTCAAAAGGATCATATTTGGGATAGGTATCATACTGATTAAGAACTCTCTTTTTCTATTGAATGACTTCATTTTAGAGACTATCTAAAAATCATTGGTACTGAGGCTTTCATAACAATTCAATAAATGTGTACGTTTATAGAATAAAATAATTTTACAAGTGTTTATCCATAAGTAGATATAGCACTAAGAATTTGATAATATACACTCATAAATATTTGTTCAGAACGTTCGTTTTCAATATTAAAAAAGTTACATAGATCTTGTTCTAGCGAAGTAAAAACTTAATAGCTTAGCACGAGTATGGGATACAGCATCCAAAGTAGATTACAACGATATAAACAAAGAGTTTTTACAAGAAATTTAAAAGTGGTAATATGAGTTTTTTTATTCAGCAAATTTGTTTAATGCATTTTTATTTTTATTTGAGTTGATACAATTATGCTTATAAATATTTATTAACTAAAACTATTTTGATATTATTATAATTAGTAGAAGAAGTAGTCGTGTGAAATTCATATATATTTTTTTGTTTTATTAAATTATTCCTGTTTTATAAAATTTGAAAGTAATTATATTAAAGCGTTTATTTTATAGTTTCACGGCGTGGGGAGGGGAAATGTACCCTAGTAATAATATCTCTCTAACATATGTCCTAGAGGGAGGGGTGGTGAACGATTTAATTTGAACCGGACGCCAAAATCTTAAATGAAATTTTTTCAGTCAAAGATTAATAGTTTTATTGTAAAAGAATAATCTTGATAAAGTAATTGAAAATTAAAACTTCGTTTTATTTAAATAAAATAAATTTATAAATAAAAATAATTACACAGATATATTTTAAAATAAATGCACAGATATTATATTTTTATTATTTTGTTTATATTATAAAGTACTTTAAATTATTTAAGGCCAATGAAAATTTAAAAATTACACCCCCCGATCAAGATCATTGTCTGAATAAATATTTCGTAAAATATTTTTTGGTTTCTTACATCAATAATATAAAAGGTAAAATTTTATTGTTTTTTATTTTAAATTTGTTTTCTCTCAGGAAATTGAAAAGCATTCTTGATTGAGTTAGTAAGTTTAACTCAGATACAATTTTTATTAATTGAGTAAACTAGGATATAAAAAATTAGGAGTTAAAAAACTCTAGTACATCCACTTTTGGCGCGGTATGGAATATGGTGTTTTAACAGATGCTTGTTTTTATGGATAGCGGTTTCAATGGATAGTGGTTTTGATGCGTAGTGGTTTCGATGAATAGTGGTTTCTCGTAATGAGGTACAATAAAAATGTCCAGTTTTAATTTGCAAAAATTTGCATTAAGCTTTTCATAAATTCATATTCATTAAATAAGAAAAAGGAGTTATGGAAAATATGAAATCCACACAAGTGTTGATCCATAAACAAAAAAGTTTTTAAATGATAATAATGACTAAGTATTTAGTAGATAAAAATTCTAAAAAATTTTTTTCGTCTTGTTGTTTAAGTTAAGTTTAAAAAATTACGATCTTTGTTAAAAACCACGTGATGTTTCATTTTGACAGTTAGCATTGCAATGTTTAACTGCGATGTAAAAAACAGAAACAAAGGAGCAAGCTAAAAGATAAAATTTGTCCGAAAAAGTTAAATAAACGGTGACTTAATGGCAAGATTAGAACACAATTTTTTTATTTCTGTTTTGTAACTGGTCGTTAACTATTTTTTTCTTTGCTTTATTTTTTTCTCTTTTCATTATGCTAGCTTTATACAAAACAATCATGTTGGTAGTTATACAGCTATTGATATATCGTAATAAAAAAACTACAAAGCTGAGATATGTTGCAACCGACCAGCTACTAGGTATATCGTAGTAATATCGATAGCTACAAAACTGTATTATTTGGATAGCGATATACCTTATTAAAATCGAAGTATTACAAATTCAATTATTAT
Organism: Hydra vulgaris; assembly: GCF_022113875.1. Taxonomy (NCBI): domain Eukaryota; kingdom Metazoa; phylum Cnidaria; class Hydrozoa; order Anthoathecata; family Hydridae; genus Hydra; species Hydra vulgaris. The sequence goes on along the minus strand of NC_061159.1, from coordinate 32,916,335 downwards.
CACAAGTATGTTAGATCTAATACTCTAATACATAAGTATGTTAGATCATTTCGGGGGGTATACCAATATATCTTTTTATAATATAAACAATTTAAAAATCACGTGGAAAAAAAGATCATTTCCCATCGGGTTTCTAGTCTCAACTTAAAGCTTCCTTTTCTCAAATAACAATCCTTTGTCTCATAATAAAGTTTCTTTGTCTCAAATAACACTCCCTTGTGTTATAAAAACGCTCCGTTGTCTCAAAATAACTCTACCTTGTCTTGAAACGGCTCTCCCTTTTCATAAAACGTCTGGTTAACCTTATAACATTGTTTTATGAAACAAGTAATGAGAGTTCAAAAACATAATTTATATATTTAAAAATATAAAAAACAATTGACAGCATACGTATACAGACTGAGTCTCAACATGGTACAAGATTTTAATAAAAATTAAAAATAAAATTTACCTGTTGCAAATTTTTTAACAGTTAAGAAAAAGTAAATTACTTCCTTACCAAACACTATTCATAACACATACAGTTTTATTTTATTTTTTATTCAATAAAGTGCCATAGAAAAACGTATTGTAACTATTATTTTTAGAAGTAAATGGTTTATTTAAGCAAATTTCAATTTTTGATTAATAAATCATAAAACTCGTCTCCACTTAATTTGAAGTCAAATTGATAAAATATGTATCATTTTAAACCGTAACCTTTTCACCGTCAGAATTCAATGAGGTGATATATACTCAGTGAAGTTTATTTAAACTTTTCTTCACAATTGACGTTTTTCTAATGTTATAATATATTATTTATAAACTAAACGGAGAAATTTTTTTTTAATATTGATAATAAAGTGTACATAAAAACCCAATAATTTTGTTTTGTAAAATTACCAATCAAAATTACTTGAAACCTTTAAGCTATTTGTACATTTTTTGTGTTACTATTTTGTATTACTATTTTGTACATTTCAGTAAATTGGGTAAATTCATTTTAGTAAATTGTGTGATAAATCAGTTTTGAAATCAGTTTTGTGACAACAAATAAAATATCTCACATTTAAACTTTGATGAAAAGGAACCATGTACACAAAAGTTGCAAAGTATTAAAATTTCGAAAAAAAATTGTTTTATATAGAACATTTTGAAAAAAAAATATATCAAAAAAATTGTCAAAAAGCACTTTTTAAATTTTTCATTGAAAAATTCATAGTTGTCACGTAATAAAATCTAAAGTAATAATTTCTATAGGAAATTTTTTTCGAAACTTTGATTTTTATAATTTCACATCTTTTGAGAACCAGGTTGACCTACTTCGAGTACTTTTTTATTTATTTAGAGATTATATTTCTTTTTAATTTTTTGTTTTATGAATATTATTTTTTTCGGTGATTTACATCTTTTAAGATTTTTACATTAATAAAATTTCACTTTTTACACAATAACGTGAGGAGTTATAGTTTTATGAAGTTTGAAGGTGTCTGGAAAGAGGTTGCTGTGGAAACAGCAAGTACACACAAAGGGATTATCCATGTTTAGTGTCTGGCAATGGATAAAGTGATTTCTGATACTATTTTAAAGAAAGCTATAAGAAACTTACGCTTTATAATTTGATAAATTCAACCGGTGTTTTAAACAACTTTGGTACCAGTTACTGGCCAAAACCACCATGATCTAAAGTACACAGTAGGCCATTGTTCCTACTTGTGTTTGAAATATGCAAAGAAATCTTTAGCTTTTATAAAATAAACCTTGTTGAAAAGAAAACTTGTATTTTTGTCAGTATAAATGGGGACACTAATTTTTAAATCCTTCTACATGACGGACTTTTATATTTTAAGTCATTATATTAATACTAAGTAATTAGTATAACTTGTGATCCTGAGAAATGTAATCATGATCAAAATGATTCTTGTTTTGAGAATAAAAGTGATTTTTTCTTGAATTTGGGCATTTAAAAAATCTGATCCTAGGTACACGAATTCACTTTCACATTATTGAAATTTTTAAAATTTAAATTCTAATATTTATATTTATGATATACGATTATTCTTCATTTTTTCTTAGAGTGTAGATCAGCAGTTGGCTACACCAAAGATAATTAAGCATAATTCGTTGCTAGGGACAAATAACTTAACCGCAAGCATCTTCTATAATAGCAAATGATGCTGTTCGACAGAAGTTTCAAGAAAGTATGAACCATGTTTAACATCAGTCAAAGTTTACTTTAGATAGGTTACAAGGATTAGAGGTATAATAAATATATCAAAAGCACGAAGGAAAAACTATTTAAGCAAATTTTTCATTAAAAGAATTTAGGTTTTATTGTTTAAGTATCAATGTCTTAAATTGGTTTACTTTTTTTAATATTATTCAATCAACGCTGTTTAACTAGAATAACCATCTAACCGGCACTCCGTAAAAAGTTATTCATGGTTGCTTTTGCGTGTTTTAATTCCCTAAAACAAAAAAAATTTCACAACTTACCGAAACACCTGAAACAGGGTAAAAATGATTTCACCGTTACGGAAACTTTTATTACGCAAAGTTTCCGTAAGGAATGTGAAACCAGTAATAAAAGCACACTGCATTTTAAAGTTCTGGTCCGGTTCGGTTAGGTTAGATCTAATGTTCCAATTCCGTTCGGTTCGGTCTTAAGCTCAGTTCGGCTTCGGTTTCGCTTTAATAATAACTAAAGTTTGGTTTCGGTTCGGTTCGGTATCAATCCAATTGTTTTTTTATTAGTTTGATTAGTTACATTCACATAAAACACAAATAATTTAAATTATTAAGGTACATCTCTAACCATTAAATAAGTGAAAAACCTAAATTTTTTTGATTTCAATGAAATATTAACAAAACTTTTACAAGGAAACCAAAAAAATACTTATCAAATAATAAGTTTAATAAATAAAGCAACTCAAATTATTGAAAAAAATTTTCAATTATTTGAGGTACAATAGTTGTTTATTTTGAGATTGTATTGCAACAATCGCTAGGGGCATAATTTCTAAAAGTACCTTTTGATATTTGAATTAACTTGATAAAAAATATATATATTTTGCCTAATGGTTAGTATAACCAGTTATAGAATAATTTTTTTTTTATAATTAGATTTTTTTTTATCTTTATTTGCATTTTTTAAAAAATTAAAAAATTTACTTTTGTGCTCATTGTTTCCCAAAAGATTTAGGTTTTGTTGACAAAACGGTTTGAAATTTCCCCAAAAGTTTAAGAATGGGTATAACTGCAATTTGAACCTCAATCAAACATTTAAATT
>NC_061159.1:32845567-32908067 GCF_022113875.1 Hydra vulgaris | reverse complement strand
CTATTTAGCTTTTGTTTTTGTTTTATAGTAACTCCAAACTTAATAGTGGTTGTTTGCAGCTTTGTTGCTATGCCTTTCTTGGTTTCTAGGCCTGCAGCCTTGTTAGAGAATGAAAATAAAGAAAAAAATATTAAATTTTTTTAAAAATATTACTTTGATATTTTTCATTTATTTTACTTGCTTCATACACTTATCTAAAATAAGAAAAAAATAATGAATAATATATATAAAACAATAATAAATAATAAATATAAAAACAAAATTAACATTAAACTATTTTTAAATTAAGCTGAATAGATTAAGATATGCTGGAGTAATATTCGTACTAATTATAGTATATTCAAAAACTAATTTTCGTCCTAATGCGTCTAAAGAAATGGAAAAAAATCTAAAGAAAAAATGAAAATCTAAAAAATACAAATGTAATGAAAAAATAATAATAAAACCTAAAACCTATTATTCTGCAACTAATTTTTCAATTGCAAACAAAGGACTTAAACTATGGAACATGCTGTTGAATACTATTAAAACTATAGAACACTCTATTGAATACTATTAAAAGTATTTTTACTACATTTTACTTATATCAGTTTTTAGTATTTTTCCACTTTGAGACTCTTTGTTTTCTTCTGGACACCTGTCCTTTTGTACTTTTATTTCACTCTGCTAAACTCTATTGAATATTATTAAAAGTATAATGTGATGCAGTGGCGCAGTGGTTAGAGCGCTTGCTTTATAAGCAGGATATCCAGGTTCGAAACAAGCTCTGGACATATTTTCGCTTTACGGTAAGAAAAGAGGCGTGAACTTCCTGGTTAAATGCACTTCCGCGGTGCTCTGTGACAAGACCGTTAGGTCTTCTTGGAGCACCTAAATAACAGAAATTAAAAAAATAAAATTAATTATATGTACACATTGAAATAATTAATAAAAGTATTGGAATAATTATGTTCACATTAATGTATCTCGTTTGCTCAGGTTCACATTAATGTATCTCGTTTGCTCAGGTTCCGACAAACTACTATTTAGTTTGTGTGGAGTCTTTTTGGTAAAATGCAAAAACACTCAACGGGTAAAAAGCGAGAATAAAGTGCGGAAATAGGGTTAGGGGGGATTTAATACATACATTAACTGATTTGATTTAGTGTTATAGTTTACTGAACTTCAGGATACCTAGATAGCATATGAAAAGATGATGAAGTAATTCAACTTTGAATGAAGCAGTAGTTTTAACGGTGAAAACATTCTTATGTTTGTAAATAAGTATTAAATCTAACAGGTTGTTTTGTTGAGTATTATCAAAAATGAGCTAATGTAAGACATTTGCAAAGCAAGTTTTTACTAATAGATTATGACGAGAATCACCAAAGCTATTTTAGATTGACCAGTTTATAAGTAGCGGATTGAAGTAGCCTGCTAGAAACATGTAGAACTGCAAGTTGAGGTAATACTATAAATTAACTTACCCCAGATTTTTGTTAATAAAGTGGTTGCACATGGTTGATGGTAAATGCTTGAAAGTTGTGCCTTTATTCGAGAAATGATCGACACATAAATCTTCTCGACAGGTTGACACAGAAATCACGACGAAACAGGAATCACGACGCAACGACATAGGAATCTTCAGTATTTCGAGATTTGTTTACGCGGAGTGGATGTTATTGGGTCCTAATACGAGTGGACTGCCCCCTTTGCTATCGCAACCATTTGAAAGTACTTTAAAAGTATTGCTATTGAACAAAAAATAAACTATTGTTTTATTATTAAGCTAAAAATTATAACCAGTTTAATGTCGAAATCTTAAAGAAGATTGCGTAGGTAGTTTCAACTTATTGTTAATTGATCGTTAAAGTAAACGTAGTTAATGATTTCGGGAGGATACTTTATATTTTGGTCTTTCTTATTCGCTGTAGAATATTGATTATATTAATTTATTTGAACATTTAAGTTTTTATATATCATTCAAATTTCGGTTAAGTTAAATAGTGTCTTTCCTTGAAAACGCCTATTAAGAACGTGGTGTTAAGATTCTCTGCAAACTTATAGAAATATTAAAATCTTTTCAACATATTTATGATTTAATTACTCTTAATTAGTAAAAATTCTTGTAGCAATTAAGTGATGGCAATCGCGATCTGAGTCACTTCATGCGACTCAAATAAAATAGTGTTATTTTGTTTTATTTTTAGATTATTTTTATTTTAGTTTAGTAATTGGTTTTTTTCATATATAATATGTTTGATATACAGAAACTTGTTTTGTACCATGAGGGCACAGACGTTCACGGGACGTTTGTGGTTCGATGTCCAGATAACTGACTTAAAAAACAAAATGCTCAATCACGGTGCTCTGTGATAAAATCATTTGGTCTTTTTGGAACAACTATAAAATATTTAGACTAAAGATTTTTTTATTAAAAACCACGTTGAGGGTTCTCCAAAATTAAATTTGTAATCATTGGCCGTTCATAAAGAGTTTGAAACAAATTACTAAACGAAACATTTAATGAATAATGAAATTAATGAATAAGGTTTCGCTGAAAAATTTACACACTGTTTTAGTCTGGACGTGTAACTTTTTCTTGGAAATAAAGTGGACATTACAAAAACTACTTAAATAATTTAACATTGATATCTTGAATGAGAAAAACTTTACGTGCTTTTCTGAAGGTGCTTAAAGGGTCACATTTAGGCCCTTATTTGGTACTGATGACGTCATTTTGACATTTTTTCAAAAAATCAAACTAAAAAAAATATATTTTCGTCAAAAGTTAGATAAGCTCTTGAGAAAACCTTATAATAAATAACAAAATCTCGAAAAAAACTTACGCGTCTTTCTGAAAGTGCTTAAAGAGTCAAATTTGGGGCATTATTTGGTACTGATGACGTCACGCTGGTCTACTTTTTTTTTTATTAAACTAATAAATATATACTTACGTCAAACGTTAAATAATCTCTTGAGAAAACCTTATAGTAAATAATAAAACCTTTAGAAAAACTTACGAGCAATTCTAATAGTGCTTAAATGGTCAAATTCGGGTCCTTGTTTGGTACTAATGACGTCACGCTAATAATTATTTCAAATTTCGCGAAAAAAAAATTTAGTGAGCAGATTTTTAAAAAGGAAAATTCGAATCAGTTGAATAATATTTTGTCTAGGTGTCGTCTCAATCATTTGTGTCTTCACAAGACGAACAGTTGCGTACAAGTCAATCCATGCAATCAACCCGTGTTTCACATTTTGACTTTTTACACGAATAGGAATTATCTGCAAAACATCTTCAGGAGCAGGTCTAATGTGCATCAATTTAACCTCAAGTTGATTGCCAATTTCTCGCCATCCATATCCATTGGGTTTTGGAAAATTGAGATTTGCCTCCACTTATTGTTTGACAATTGCTGTTTGATACAAAACTCTCTTGCAATGACACATAAGAGTATCTCTAGTTGGCAGAAACTTTTAAGGTTCCGTAGCTTCTTTCTTGGCAATAAACTTAAGGTATCTTCCTTCGTTCGTATCACTGCATTATAATTTTTATAACTGACATATAAACTTTTCGATTTGGTCAAAATAGGTTACATCAAAGGTATAAGAGTCCCCAACCTTGGAAAAATTGACTTGTACTCTTCAGACTGTCTCATTAGTTTGAGGAACTATGGCTTACCAATCCCGTAAAATGCACTTGTATAATTATTCCCGCTAAATACATGAAGAGCAAGATGAGCTTTACAACAATCAGTACCTAACTGTGAGGAAATAAGATTTATATCAAGAGTCCGCCTTTCAGTAGAGACGCGAATATCCACAAATAATTCTATTTGAAGTTGGTTTTGAAAGTACAAAGCGTAAATAGCAATATCTGTGTCAACCGTGTGAATGCAAACGGTTTCGAAACCAATAGATGCATTATATATAGGCAGTTTATATTATGTTTTTTTAAAAGACAAAATCTCGCTGCGAATCTTTTGTGCGACATTATTGGATAAGCTGTTCAATCAGTTTTGGATTATTTTCCCCTTCTCAATGGTATTGTTGCATAAGAAAGAATACCCTATTTTGGTGACCGCAACTGAACAGACCCGCAAGTTCTGCAACTACAGTATCCTGCAAAGTCCTTTTATCTAGAATCTTTACTTTATCTGTGCAGTTTTCTTTCTAAAATTCAAATAGCTTACTTGTATGAGTAATCTCTAAATTGTCTAATACGTGTTCTGTCACATAGTCGAAGAGAAAACGCATAATTGTATCTTTTGTTAAAATAAAAGGAACTTTTTGGGGTCTTGTATAGTTAAGGTAACAAGTCCGATGATAATATAACTCTAAGGAAACTATGGTTTGCCCAATATACTAGCTGGATTTTCAGCATTACTTAAGCGTTTTCTTTTAACATGTTTGCTGCACTTTCTGTTACAAATTTTGCCCAGTAGGCACGGACGTAAAAAAGACGTTTTTAAACGTCTTATACTCGTTTTGGACCTATTTTGAACGTCTTTTGAACGTTTTGGACGTCTTTTGAACGTTAAAAAGACGTCTTTTTTAGGTCCCGTGCCCATTGGGTGTAAGCGTTTTATATCCGTTCCTATTTTTATTAGTCTTTTTGCAATAGCAAATGCAACACTTTTCATCCGCAAGAATTTTTCATGAAACAAGGGAATTATTTTAATTTTGAAGCAGTACATAAAACATAAAAAAAACGTAAAAACTGAGGGAAGTATTCTTTGCTTTGCATTTCACACTAAAAAATTTTTTAATTTACCTGATCTATTTCTTTTCCGAGCTGAGATTCTACGATTAAATGAGGATGCATTATCCACGCCTACACTCTCGTTGACATTTTCTGCTCTATTTTTCCAATGTTATAAAATGTTTAATATTTTTATATTCACATACTTATCGTAACATCTTTGATGAAATAAGAAAGTTGTCGGGCACGTATCAGCAGGTCCGTATCCAGCATTATTTGGTCTTCGAGAATTTTGACCATATAAAATTTAAACCCCCCTCAATGTGAGGGGGTCGCAAATTTTATATTGTTATAATTATTGAACACTGAAATATTTTACTATGAAATTTAAAATTTATCGATAAATATAAGTTAAAAATAGTACAAAAATATTTCATCTCAGGGCAGGGGAAGCACAAATTTTGGGGCTTTTTTGTTCCCAAGCTCCAATCATCGCAATTTTTTGCAAAGCATCTTTATTGACATAAGCATAAACATATAAATGTTTGGAGTTTGCTCCATGTCTAAAAGTTAGGTATCGCGAAGACCAAAAAATGATGGATAATGACCTGAATTTCAGGTAGAATGTTTATGATTTTAAAGTTATTTCGAATTTGACGATAGTAAAAAAATATATATTATTATCAAATTTACGCTATTTATAGTTTTTTCCGTACGATTGTTTAAGGCATATATAAAAAAATAAACTGAGTTGTACATTTAGTTTGTGACTTACCAAGCATTGTAAGTCACAATGCTTGGTTTGCAAGTCACAATCCACAAGTCTTCACTTTCGCAAGCGCATTTTCAGTAAAACCACGCAGTTTGTTGTTATTACGACCAACTTCACCACGATGAAGTATACAAGCATTTTTAATTTTTTTTTTAGGAACCAGATTAAAATGCTGCTACTCGCCATTATTTAGTTTAATAATAATAAATAAATAAAAATAAAACACGTTTTTTTAGTTTTAGAGCATTTTTTTTATTTCTTAGATTTATTAAATTAAAATTATTTCATATTTTTAATACAATATTAAAAAAAAAATTATAAACAAATTTTTTTTTAAATAAGGTTTATGAAGTTTTGGTTACATAGATTTGAGTAATTATATTTAAAACATCTAATTTTACAAACAATTAACCCCCTATCAATAATTTGTTAAAACTAAATTAATGCTTTGCGGTATTGGATTTATAAACAACATGGCGGATATATCATGCTGGAAATCTTTTCAATAAGCTGCATCAATTTTTGTCTCTAACTTAAGCTATAAGCACTTTCCAAGTGGCACGTAAAATTTTTTAAACTTCTTAAGTTATAAGAAACAAGTTTATGTAAAAATCAGAATGTCCACTCTAAATGTTTAGTTTTCCTTTTTTTTTTTTTTACATGTAACGACCAGACTATTTTGGTTAATTTATAAAAATGCTAGACTGAATAAAAATGTTTGACCAAATAAAAATGTTAGACCGAATACATCTTATTAATTTTAAACTAATTTTCAGATAATATATATTAAACTTAAAAAATACCTTAACTTTTTATGTTAAACAAAAAATGCGCTAATTTTATATAAAAAAAAAAAATGGGGAAAACAGCTTTTAATTAAAGGACGTCATCCAAATAGGGGGGGGAGGGGGTCGAGTTAAAAAGGACAAAAAAGGACAAGGGGAGTGGGGAGGATGTCAGAAAAGGACGTCATTTTATAGATTTTTTATTTTAGTTTAATTAACATGGAAAACTAAGTAAACATGTGTTTTTAAGAAGATAATGTATGAGAGTATTTTTAATTTTATTTTTCAAAGGTGTAGCAGCAGATTCAAACATCAATGCAAGACGAAATAAATTTTTTTGGAGTTAAAAATAGGGGGGGGGGTTCAGGGTTTTATGACGTCCCTTTCAAGGGGGTATAGGGAAAAAGGACAACCGGTAACAAAGGGGGGGGGGGAGGGGGTCAAAAATTGGCTAAAAAATGGTGACGTCCTTTATGGATGGCCCCTTATAAGAACGGGTGCTAAAACATCTAGATTCAAGATGGAATTTCTTTTTATTCAAAAAAAAAAAGCTAAATGTAGTAAAGTAGAAACTCTACATTTATTCCTGATACATTATACTTGTAGACTGATGTTGGAGTAGTATCTATACTCGCTTGAAATGATGTTGTAAAAATTTATAAAATAATAAAAAATTAAATGAAATAAATAGTTACATCTATAGTAGAATGTTTTAATTTAATTATACTAGATTACTTTAATTCACTAGGCACTTTAATCGTCATGTTTTTTTTGTTTTTTTTACTTTTTTTTCTTTGTATAATCATATTCACCATTCATATGCTGTATTTTATTACTTATGCATTTTATATCTTGGTATTTTAAATTATTATATCTTGGTATTTTAACTTAATCGTAAACTAATTGTATTAAACTTGTTTTTTTAATAAGATAAGTTCATGAGTAATTTGATAATAGTATATTAATCTTGAATAATTAATTCTAAAAATTATATGTAAATATTGAATGTATGTTTAAAAATTATATCGCGCAAATAAACAATTTTTTGCTACAAAACAACGGTTTTCTAACGTCAAATTTATAATGAAAACAAAAGTTATAAACAATATCTAGTAATATTTTGAAATAAAAAACATAATGAAAAAAATGTGTACGAGTAATTTTTAAAAATGTAAACTTTTCTTTGGTAAATAATTTTTCATTTAAACTTAGTAGTTGAGCTTTGATTTCGGTTTCGCTGCAATTTTTTTTTTATCGATGTAAGCAGTAAATTAAATTAGTATAAACAACAACTTATACTAGTAATAACAGTAAGTTATGTTTTTATTATTAGTCACTTTTTAGTAATCAATTAGAACAAATATATATATATATATATATATATATATATATATATATATATATATATATATATATATATATATATATATATATATATATATATATATATATATATATATATATATATATATATATATATCTTAAAGTAATTTAAATGAAAAAAAAAGCAATTTATTTTATAAAACTCCAAGTTTCAAAACTTCAATATTCAAAAGCCATTGTAAAAGTTTAAATTTAGCATTACAACAGAACAGAATTTTTTTCCTACGTTTACACGAGGAAACCAGTTCACATATTTTATTAAGGATCATTTAGATGTCATAATTTTTACTACACCATTTTGTGGATGGATTATGAAGTTGGCATCTTTTATTTATGTTTCAATTGATAATAGACATAGTACCTTCATATTTTTGTTTCCGAGCGGCATAATTTCATGCTCCTAGGCACAAAATTTCTAAACGCCACACTGAATATATTCAATGATAATAGAATTATTTAAGTTCAAGTATAATTTTAGTATCAAGAATTTAAAAATATTTACTGAACTTATTTAGTAAACGTAACAAAGCTTTCATTCTCGATAACCCTAGCTCTGCACTTCTTTTATAACACTTCTTATTTGCAAAAATTACACCAGAAACTGATTACATCTTTGAAACATACCTTGTGCAGTTATAATCAAAATTTTGAAAATATTCTGTTGATATTTTACAAAATAAGAGTGGAAGGAAGGGGGGGATAGGTAGGGTTAAATGAGCGGGTCCTGGATTTTTGGTATTCAAGAAAATTTTCAGAGATTTTCAGCGCAAACTTGAAATTTCGTTATGTTAATACTGAAGCTCTATAATAATGCTTTACAATCAAAGTTACGTCGATTAGAGTCTGGGAACAAGTTCAACCTAACAACTTGGGTCTTTGGCACCATGTATGGGTAAAATAAAATATATATTTTTAATAACATCTCAAACTAAATAGAAATTAATCATAGGATTGAAAAATTTATCAAGAAATCATTTCTTCTAAAAAAGTTATAGACATTTCAAATCTGTTATTATTTTTTGTTAATATAAAATTCGAAAAAAAAACAAAAAAACGGGGTGTTACACTAAGAAAGGTTGCTTAGGATCAAAGTAGGGTAGCCCCAATCACTTTTGTACCGTGAGAAAAAAAAAAAGAAAAACTTGAGTTCTTTTTTCTTTCTACAAATTAGTTCAAATTGTCATGTTAGTATTTTTTTACTGTTAATGTTATTCTTTGAGCTAATTTAAAGTGCTCATATTACTTAGTTGTCTGGGTAATTTGAGCACTTTTGCTAGTTTTTTAAAACTAAGTTTTTAAGAAAAATTTTCTTAAGAAAATAATTTGTGGAATATTATGATTCGTTATTAACAAAACTTATCATTAAAAGATCAAGTTTTAAACCACTTTTTATCGAAACAATACTACTTTTACAAAAGAAAAAAAAATATATATATTTTTTCAATTTTATCAACTCAAACTTTTTTTCTGTAATTTAAATTTTTTTTTAATTTAAATTACAGAAAGATCTATAGTATTGTTAAAATATTAATCATTTTTACTATGTTTTCTTTTTATTCAAAAAGCAATTGAAACCAATGCAATTTTAAGACTTTAAACTAGGTAATTTTAATGAAAAACATTGGGGTAATTTGAACATGCTTATATTACACAAAAATGGTATCTTTAAATAAAGTCAAAACTAAATGTTTCTATGCATTGTTTTTCAAACAAAAATGGAACGGATCTAGCTAACTTATTTTTCTTTATGAATAATTAAAATTCATTATTTTAGCATCAATCCCCACCTAAAGTCGGTTCAAAAAATACAAAGCAAGTTTTAGTATGTTCACCAAGGTGCTCATGTTACCCTAATCTACCCAATATATATATATATATATATATATATATATATATATATATATATATATATATATATATATATATATATATATATATATATATATATATATACATATATATATATATATATATACATACATATATATACATACAAAAATAAGTTCAATATAAATACAATAAATAAAATAAATGAATATATAAATTCATTAAGCGAGATTTTTTAAAAACAAAGTATGAAGAGAGTTGTATGCAACTTTAGCTTTCAGAACGTTTTTTTAAATAATTTTTGTGACAACTGGGGACCTTGTAAACGTTTTCCAAGAACTGACTTAAATTATGATGAACATTCATAGACTTATTCGCTCCAATAACCTAGCCCTTCATTTGGATAATTAATTGATGTCATTTTTGAAAATTCCTCTGTATGTTTTACTTAAGCGTGTAATTCAGTTGATACTTTTAATCCAAGTTTAAGTTAGACTTTTTGAAACTTTTTGATTTTTATTTCATTGTTTTAAAGTCATTCATAAAAAACTAACTTATACTTCTCTCAAACACATAAATACTTGTAAAGTGAAAAAAAGGTATTCAATACTATCTAGTGAAAAAAACTTGATCAAATATATCATCAAGTAGTTTTGAACACTGTCCTCCCTTGAAGTTATGGTCTTTTAAAGCCTAATTTTACAATCTCTTCTCTGCTTTAAAAGAATATTCCTTTGATTTTGTATAACTATGAAGAAAATTAAAAAGCCTGTTAGTGGTTTAACTGAGAGGATGTAGCTCCAAGGGAGCAAGAGCTTTTATAATCTTTGACTAGAGATACTTGCAACTGAAACAAGAGTTACGCAAGGCCCTAAAAGGCGGTGTATATGGGAGCTGAAGCTCCGTATATGACCCACTTATAAGTTTATTAAATGCCATTAGGGCAAAGCCCAGTTGCGCCAACTTAATGGTTTATCTTCATTTAACATCCGAACGAATCGCTTTGAGGTTTCCGGACGTAGATGGACATAACGAGTAAGCGACTATGCCAAGAGCATCAACTTTCACCGTTTTATTCTTATCCTATATCTGTTTTCTAGAAGCAATTTAACTAATCAACGCAGTTAGAAGCCAAAATAAGAACACATATTAAACTTGATCTTTGCAATTAGATTGAGAAGCAACAAGTATTATATCCACATAACCACTTAAGTATTACATATAAAATAACCATGAATGGCTCACATTTACTCCATCCCATAAATCGAATATTGGTAAATGATAAACGCACCAAATTTTCTTGCGGGATCGTTATTTTAACACTTTTTTAAATAAACCGTAATAAGAACTGTAAAGAAGAAAATCACAAAGTGACAAGATAAATCAAATTTTATTTAACGTAAATATATTTCTGAGCGGATTAAACTAAAAAAAATTACTTCCGTCAATAACCAATCAGTACTCAGCATTTCTTTAATGTAATCAGCGTTGACAAATAATTGGTTAATTAAAGTACATTTTTATTTTGACTTAAAAAGTTTTTTGTAACCTCTCTTAGTAAGTTTTAAAAAAATTAAAAAAGAAAACTTTTTTATGCAAGATAGCGTTTGAATAAGACTTAAAATTCAGTAAGCGTGTTCATCATAACTTGATGTGCCGAACTAAACAATGACGTAAACTATCTTGTTTTAAGGTGAAAAGTTATCCTTATTAAGGTGCTTCTAGAAGTCATTAACACAGAACACCGGAAAAGAGAATTTAACTAGGAAGGTCACGCCACCTTCGTAACCAATGTCGTTAATTGGGCTAAAGCCAGAGTCGAACCACAAATCTCTTGGTTTTGAGCCAGATTTCTAACCACTTCGCCTCGGCGTTTTTTATTTTAAGATAACAACCGTGTGTTAAATAAAATGTTATAAATCAAACTCGTATTAAGCCACCTATAATAGTACTACTATACTTTTTTTACTGGTTGAAGAATAATAGAAATATTCTAAATCTTCAAAAAAACCGGAATATTAAACATATTTGAAAATAATCAATAATAACCTTGAACCAGAACTTAATAATATAAAATACAAAAAATACTTAAGAAAAATAAATAACCTTTGATGAAAAATTATTACTAACTCATAGTTAGAAGTAGAAGTTTCTTCAATATTAACATTCATAAGGCTTGAGATTACTGTTTTCTCTTACGGGTCCGAGACCCTTTCCAAATGAGTCTTTTATAAATCCAATATTAGATAATCAGACAAATCCCATACAACACCGAAATGACTTTGTTGACTTGTTATCAGTTTGATTAACCGTATTATTACGAAAATGTGGAATAATCTAGCGTTATTTATATATGCAAAAATTAAGATTTACGTGAGAATCCTTTTAAATTATCCCTATATACCAATCATTTAAATACGAGCAGGATGCTTTGAAAAGACGGGAAACAAATCAACTAATCAACTACTCTAATACCTTTAAAATAGTTCGTAATCAACAATACAGCTTTCAAAAAAATTTTCGCTTCAGTCCAAAACTCATTGCCACTTTTGTTAATAACTTACCCAACTGTAATGATTGTGAGCTTTTTTAACTTGCTCACAGTTTTCTCTTGCCGTTGAAGCAAAAATGTTTGAAACAGTATCTGAAGACCTAATTAATGGATATTGTTAGACTAAGATCTTTTACGACCATGACTCTATAATCAACCTTGAATAAAAATTCATTTTTTTATTTTAATACCGGTGAATAAATTTGCTATAAAACATTGAGCTTCTTGATACTAACATTTAACTATCTGGACTATTAAAAAATGTAATGGTCTCTCTTTTTTTTAACATGATTATTACGGCGCCCTCAAAAACCCTTACAGTCTCATCACTGAGCACCGTGGAAGAGCAATTAGCAAAGAAGTTCATGCCTCCATCCTAACCAATGTCGCTTAATGGGCTATATGCAAGCACATTGCTGGCTTCTATAACATAAAACCCACTTACGCAAACTCTAAACCGTCTCGTATTATTTTAAGGCCCGCTTACTGCCCACTTGGCTCGCTAGTAGCTTTGATATGAAGTTATTGAGGTCGTATTAATCGCATAAATTTTGTTGATACTATCATAAAAAATGTCATTCTTTGGTTTAGTTAGTCTTCCAGTTTATTTGTAATTCAAGACGATAGAGGTATTAAAAATTACGCAAGTCCTGTATAAAAAAACATGAAACTTTTAATGAGTTTCATTGAAAAAACTCTCTCATCGTGAGAGAGAAAGACTTTTCAGTAATAAAAATGTAGCTATATTAATAATTTAAAAAATTAAAATCATTTGTATTTGAATAGGTTAAATTTTTTTTTTTAAAATCAAACGTTTTAATAAAGACCGGAAGGATTAGTGCAATAATAAACTGTTTATTATATTATTTAATATAGTTTGTATATTGTTTATACTAGCTTATTATAATTTTAATACTGTAGTGTTATATAAATTATGCTGTTATTTTTAACTAGTTTGCTACACTTATTTTGCGAAACATCTTTATATATATATATATATATATATATATATATATATATATATATATATATATATATATATATATATATATATATATATATATATATATATATATATATATATATATATATATATATATATATATATATATATATATATATATATATATATATATATATAAAAACTGGCAGTAGAAGAAAAAGTTAAATAAGTGTTTGTTTTTTTTACTAATTTATTACTGGTTTGTTCTTAAAGGACATCGAGCACTCTTTTTGTAAGTTCCACTAACATGTTTGACATGATATATATTTCTATAATTTGGCATCTAAGTTTACTGTTTGTAGGTGATTAAAACAATTAAATAACATTGATCAAATAAATGAATTTCATGTTTTAATTTTACAAACATTACACAGATATAGTTTTAATTGAAAAGAAAAGTTATTTATTTGTAGAAATAGTTTAAATTTTTCTTTGAATATAGTTTTAATAATGGAGCTTATCACCCCCCTTTATTTAGCAGAATAGTTCAGGCATACAAAATGAATAAGAAAGCAGGCAGAAAAATCTATATGACTAGGCAGACAATGACAGATGCCTACAATTCTGTCATATGTAAACAGATGTCTGCTATCCAGGAATCTAAGCACTATTAAAAGTACGGCACTAATTTTCATAATGCTTCTGCCTCAACATCACTACTACGTGTGATGCTGTCAACATCATAGTCATCTGCAGCATCATCAACGAATCATCACCTTTATCTTCAGCACCTGCAGAAAGTCCACAAAAGCCATTGTCTACTTTATTTTAAGAAAAGTCATTTAATGAAAACTTTTTTCTTGAAGAACTACAGCCCAGATTTGCGCAAACTTCTGGGGATGGTAGGTTGGTAAGAACCATCAGGTTTTGATACGAAGAAAGCCTAACAGGTGATAAATGTTTAAAGCGACTGAGATAAGCAGTGAAAAAAAAAAAAAATACAAAAAAAAAGAAAAGACCACAATAAAAAGAAGAATTCTTCCACTCTGAAATTATAGGGGTAGTGATGAGGATGATGACACTGTGTCTATAATGGTATTTAAAGAGATCATAGATAAGAATGGGTGTGCTGTGACATGTGATATTTGGTACCATGTAAAATTGCACAGAAATTCCAGACAAAGCTGAGAGTAAAGCCATGGACTGGATCTGTGAGAAGTGTCAAAAAATGATGTAAAAATATATATTGTACATTAATGCCCCTGTTACCCTATATATATATATATATATATATATATATATATATATATATATATATATATATATATATATATATATATATATATATATATATATATATATATATATATATGTGTATATATATATATATATATATATATATATATATATATATATATATATATATATATATATATATATATATATATATATATATATATATATACCAAATGCTGCCTGATCGGTTGATCATTGATCGATTGAGCTTGATTAAGGTTGTTAAATGTTACTGAATATATTTCAGTAACAATTTTAAAATACTCAATAAGATCTGGTCTGGTTTTTCTGTCTTCTAATGTTGTGATGTTTTAAATTTCCAGCCTAGTATTGTAATTATAATTTTGAATACTTAAAACCAATTTTGTTGCTTTCTGCAGCACTTTTATTAAATGTTTCATTATTGTATTTATAATGCAGATTCCAAATTTGAATAGAATACTCAAGATGCGTTTCAATGTATTCTTTGTAAATTATATCAAATATTTTTTTGTCGATTTTAATAAATTTTGTTTTGCATAAGGTTGGTTACTTATATACGTGTTTTTAATATAAGTTATCACTCTTACTGCTCGATAGTCTCTGCTGATTCAAACTGATACCAGTTATATCTTGGCCAGAACAGTCTTCTGATTAAAACCCAATAGAAAACCTTTGATTTAAACTGGATAGAAAACTGCAAACCTGTATGACAACAAATGAAGATTTCTATCATAATTGTAATACTTGTTTACAAAATTTTAAATTGTTTACTTGTATTCTCGTAAGTTTTTAAAGCATATTGCTAATTTATATTTATAGATTAATTTAAAATTGTCACTTGCATGATAGTGTATTTTTTTCCATAAATATTATATATAGAATTATTAAATATATACTACTGTGATCAAAAAAGTGAAACTGTCATTTAAAATTCTCGGGTATTATGAAGGCAGGTAATTTTTTTTCCTAGGTTAGTAGGACTGTCTATAACAATTGCTAAGCGTCTGTTTTTCAAAAGGTTTAATTATCTCTGAGTTACACATGTTTTTGTAAACAACCAAAAGTTTTCAATTTCTACAATGGGTGATTTTGTTGAGCAAAGAACTTGCATTAAATTTAGTTTGTGGAACAAATAATCTTGTGTGGAAACATTAAAATGTGCTTGAAAATTGTCAATTGACAATTAGAGATCTTGCTGATAGTTTTGGAATATCATTTGGTTCAGTCAAAACCATTTTGAAGAATGTTTTGTGTCTCAAACGTGTCAAGTCTTGTCTGTCAAGTCTGATTTGGCCCTGTCTGACTTCTGGCTATTCAGCAAACTCAAAAGGCCAATGCAGGGAGGCCGTTTTGACGTAGTTGAGGAGATAAAAACTGAATCAAAGGTCTTAAAGGCTATACTGGAAAAAGACTTTTCCAACTGTTTCAAGGACTGGAAAAAGCGTTATAAAAAGTGTGTTTTATTGGACAGGGATTACTTTGAAGGAGATAAATCTGAAACAATTTCACTTTTTGATCACAATAGTATATATGTATATATTTAGTAAAAATCTTATTTTATGTAACAATTTTTACAGTAGTGTTTCTTAAAACAATTGTCTTCTTAATATTAAGTATTCAGTTTAAACACCTGCACAGTTAATAACATTATTATTTACTAATATTAGCATTTTTAAAATGGTTTTAATGAGCAGAGATATAAAATGTACAATCATTTTTTTTCTATCAAGTCATTAACTTTAAAGTTTAATGTTCTTATTTTTATTTTTTTTGAAACTGTTGTGTGTAACTAAGAATATTTTCTATTCCAAATGTACTTTGTTTTTTATTTGTTTTCCATTCAAACTTTTCATTTAGTTTTCTTGTACCTTTTACCCCCATTTGCAAAGTCATTGTAATAAATGAATTATTTTTTAATTTAAAAATATCAATTGCTAATTTGCCCTTATTTTCATGCATTGATATTATGTTTTTAATTTTATTATGTTTTGATTTTTGTTTTTTAATTTTAGCAGGAATAATAATACAAATGAAAAGTATTATAAGATGTAATTTTTGAGATGGTTGAAGCAACCAGTGATTTTTTAGACCCAATAAATTCTTCCAACAAAAGATCAGTTTCAAATTCAAGCAGTAAATCATTTGATTCAGAGTACTCTAGTAGCATAGAAAATAAAGTCAAAAGGAAATTATCTGATGCTTCAAATGCATATGTTACAACTAGCAAACAAGTAGAGGCAGATTTGCTATTGGAAGATAACAGATTCCCAGCATCCAATTTAAATGAGTTTGATAATAATGGTATTGCAGGGTAATTTTTTTAAAGTTTGTTTGAAATTATTTTCAGTAATCATTTCTTTTATATGTATATATTTTTTTATATGTATTTTAAATCAATAAATTAAATCTTTACTTCATTTATTATAAAATATGAATTTTTTTATCAATATTTTACATTAAACACAATGATAAATTATTTATTATTTTCAGGAATAGTTAAGTAGCTTTGAATGCAGTATTGTGCATTTTGTTGTTCACTTAAAAATTATGCACTCTTCATATAATGAGCTGTTTGAGTTATGTGTATGTTTTATAGATATTATGAGTTTAGCTATAAAATATACTTTGATCTGCTTACGATATATTAAAAATGTCTGTCCCAAATATTAAAATATATATCATTAAACTTTTTTGATATATCAAGATTATAAAAGCAAATGAGAGTCTTTATTATACTTCATCATATATTTGTAGGTTTTTTATTGTTTATAAGACTTTTGTTGATTTTATTTGTATAGTAAAGCATTTATTATTTTTAAAAAAGCAATTTTTTTTTTGTTATATTTTGAAAAATGATTTTATTTTTATAACATGTACATAAAAATTAGCTTAAGGTAAAAATAAATTAGATAAAATAAATAAATTAAATAAACTAAAAGTAAAAACAATTCTCTTAAAAGTAAAAAAAGAGCCATTCATATCAACTTATTATTCAGATAGTCTATTCTGTTAATAGAATCAATAGTTTCTTTTGCCACACACAACAAGCTGATTATTTTGCCACACACAAAAAGTTATTTCTTTGAACTGATCCTACTAGACATAATAGTATCAAAAGTTAATAGTTTTAAAAACAAACGAGGCTACAATAGTTTTTATATTCAAAAAACATTTTTACGCATTTGTCATAGCAGTTTCTAATGTTAAAGCTGTTACACAGGGAAGCATTTTATAAGCATATACAATTTTAAAAGAATAGCTTTACATTAAGTAGGCTTAAACACCTGTAAAAGTATCATATCAATATTTTCATTTGAGTATATAAATTTTTTCAAATTTTTCAAATTTCAAAGGTATTTAAAACTGTCATCAAATTCCAGCTTGCAACCTGCTATGTTTAATTTTGAAAAAAAAGGCAACATAATTTAAAAACCATACTAACTGTCATTAATGGGGTTTAATAATGTCTGAAGAGAGAACCATAGTGGAGCTATAAATCCTTAAATATTCTTGCATAAGCAAGAATATTTTAAAAATCCCACCTTTATTAGATCTAATATGCATATATGAAAACAGAGATACCAAATTATTAATGTAAAACCTAAACAGTAACAGTGATAAAATACTACCTTGTCATACACCATTCTCAATACTAAAAAAAGGTGATTTAGCTTTCTGCTAACTGATAAACATTTCTGGGTCAAGAATGCAAGTAGGTTTGCAATACTTTTTGATATTCCTTGATCTAATAGGTTGAAACACAGAAACTAATGATCAAGGGATACTCCAAACCCTGTAATTTTTCACATCAGTTAGGTCGGCCACTTTGCTCTTCACTAAAGGAATAATGGAGGATTCACAGAATTTAGTAAATACCCATGCCTTAAACAGAGATTGAAAAACATAGTAATTAGAAGATGTAACTTATTTCCACCATACATAAAATCTCCCATACATAAACCATCAGGACCAGTTACTTTTCATGATTTTTGTTTTTTTTTATGATTGTGAAAACCTTTTATGCGTATTAAGTATGAAATAATATACTCCAGCAGTTTTAATGGATTTAGGTTACTAATATCATCTGTTTTAAGAACCTGATTTTATGCACAAGTATGCGTTTTAAGTATAAAATGATATACTCCAGCAGTTTTAATGGATTTAGGTTACTAATATCATCTGTTTTAAGAACCTGATTTAAAAAAAAATAATGAGTGGCTCTTGTAATATTACATATTACAAGACATTTAGTTAAAAAATCAATGAAAAAAATCCTCAATTAATATATTATAAATTTGGTAAGGTTCTTTGATTAAAGGTTTGCACTACTAAACATCTCGGCAATTCTCTTGCTTCTTTTCAGATGTTTTTTGCTCATTTGTGAAACATTGAATCTGCTGATGACAGGCTTCATTTTAGCGCAAGCTGCTTCAGAAGCCTGCTCTGCATATCTCCCAAGAGAATGACAAGATCTGAAAATAAAGTCTTCTTAGTGTGCTGTAACAGCTTGTACTTTAATAAAATGCTATAATAAAATATCAATCAAGTTTTTAAAAATAATGCTATTTCTTTTATTAATATCTCTTTGAGAAAAGTGTTATGATAAGTTATAATGAAATAAAAAAAAATGTAAATGAAAAAGACTTCCTTAGCTACTATATCCTTTTATCTTACAGTATTTTTAGGTAAGCGCGTAAGATTGTGTAAATGCTTGAATGTCATCTTTGTAATTGGAATCCAAACTTTTCACAAATGTTCCTCAAACTACCTGGCCGAAATTTGTAGGGGCTCTAATAGTGGTAGTACCTATACTGGCAACAGATTGTCTAGCTCTGCAATTTGGTTAAGAATGGTATGAATAACAACACCCAAGAAGTTCTGGCAAAGGTATAACATCTAACACCGACCTGAATTTGTCTTCTAACCTGATCAAGCATAGCATCACAATATTCTATATAAAAATAATTTTAATAAATATATGAAAAAATTTAGATTATTTTAAGCTGAAGCTTAAAAAATTGTCTAGACAAGCATTAATTAGAAGTAAAAATAAACAGAAATAACTAGAAATGTTCACTAAAATCACCTTAAATTCCTGCATTCTTTTGTGTAGGCTTGATACAAAAGAATAATGGACTTTAAAGTATCTTCAGCCTTGTAATATAGTCTATACCAATCATCTTTAGATCTCAAAGCTCTGAAACCTATAGCAGCAAAAGTTGATGCACTTTCCCACCAACAACAGGAATTCCTCTGTGAGCCTAAAATATTTTATATAAGGCTCCAGATTTACATTTTATCTGGCAGTGCATGCATGTGTGTTCAAATAGTATAAAACAACTGGCAGTGCATGCATGTGTGTTCAAATAGTATAAAAAGTATTGATTTGGTTTATAATATCAAATAATATATAACACCAAAATTCCTAAGGATATGTTGATGAGTTTCGAATCTGCTATCAGATAATACTTGTTAATCTGCAATAGGTTATTGTGGGTCTCTTATAGGTTATTTGCATATGCTAAAACAACAGCCTCATTGATCCCTGAGTATTTTCCTTTGTCCCCCTTGGTGTCCTCTCTTTTTTAGGGTCGAACACATTGCAAAGCAAATTCAATGAACCTCTTCCTAAATTGCATCACAATACATAGAGTTTAGGGATGTTTTACTAAATACTAGATTAAAAGAATACTAAACTTATATGTGTGACAAAGATTTAGGGTTAGAGCTTGACAAAAATAAATTTTTTTAAAACTTATATATATGTGTATATATATATGTGTGTGTGTGTGTGTATATATGTATATATATATATATATATATATATATATATATATATATATATATATATATATATATATATATATATATATATATATATATATATGTATGTATATATATATATGTATATATATATATGTATGTATATATATATGTATATATATATATATATATATATATATATATATATATATATATATATATATATATATATGTAAAAATATTATGTGTGTGTGTGTATATATATATATATATATATATATATATATATATATATATATATATATATATATATATATATATATATATATATATATATATATATATATATATTTATGTAAAAATATTATGTGTGTATATATATATATTTATGTATACAATAGCATATATAGATATACATTTTGCTGTCTTAAATCAATATGGTTTTTTTTAGAAAAAGATGTATGTTTTAGCATTATATTTTTATCTTATTTATAATGATTTCGATTTTATATGGTTTTATATATTTTGAGTCTAATTTTAATATTATTTAGACATAATGTATTAATCTTGTAATGGTAGATATGTTTAATATACATCATTAAATAATCACATGAATAAATCAAAGTCTATAATATAGCAATATTATTTGCATTTTGTATATTGGTGTTATTAAGTACTTAATTATGGTATTAAGTAGTTGAATTTAATTTTAATATATTTTTAGTTGATAGATAGATTATAATTGATTAAATATAATTAATTTATCAATTTAATAGATAGATTAACTTGAAGTATTGTCTGTTGTTTTGAGCCAAACAATAGCTTCATAAATATAGATAATAAATGTTTATAATCAACTTTTATTTCAATAGATTTGTGTTTTATTATGGGAATATTTTTACTGTGCACATTTTTTATAAATTAATTCTATTAAATTTTATTAACAATATGTATTTGTTTTAATATAATATTTAATTTATATTAGAAAACAAAAATAAAATAATTCTTACTTTAAATCATTTATAAAAAAGATTTTCACTTTTAACAGGTTGTTTTAACGAGTTAATTATATTATTTAATAAATAATTGTGATTTATATGGTTATTAGTGGAAACAGCATGAATGTTTTTATTACTGTGGATACTATTTAATTGTTAAAATTAGTAATCTAAAATAGATTTAAAAAAATAAATTATAAGTGTCATATTTTATTTTTAGCTCTTTTCAAAATGGATTACCTGAGTCAAAAGTGAAAAAGTACAAAAAAAAAAAAAGAATTTCTCAGGTATGTAGCCATATAACATAGTAGCCATGTTCAAATCTATGTTTTTTTTTTGTTTTGCTTATAAAATGTTTATTCCGCACAAATCGATATGTTTACATAAAAAATGTAGTTTTAATATTGGTAATTTTAATATTAATATTGGTCAAAACATTGATAATTTTATTGTCAATCTTTCTTTGGAAATCATTTCAAATTAAAATTAAAATAAGTTTACATACAGTAAATGTGAAATGTCTAAAATACATTCCTACTGTTATAAAAGTTGCCATTCACAATCTATTGCAATGTGAATGGCAACTTGTAGAAATGGATTTTTATTGCATGATAAATGTGTTGCTAAGAATATGGCTGATATATAAGATGCAAATGAAACATTAATGTGTTTTTAGAAGATGAGAAAAATGTTTTCAGAAAAAAAATAATGAATAAAATATAAATAAATAATAAACAACAACTTAACAAGAAAAAAAAAAACAAACAAAAGCATATTGGCTTACTTAAATAATGACCTTTTTTTAAGATAAAGTGATCACTTTATAAAACAACAGCCATTCTATATTTTGCATAGAAAAACAGTTGGCTGTGCTTTAGAAGTATGTGTAACTTTTAAAGTTAAAAATTTATAAGTTTCTGTATGGTTTAAAAAAATCAGATGAAAAAAATTAAAGAAAAAAAATATTTATATTTTTCATTTCAAGAATTTTTGAATTTAAAAAATCTTTACAATTTGTCTTTTATATTTCTATTTCATAGAGATTTTTCCTAGTTGAACAAGAAGACCACCTTCTAACAATTTTTGTAAAATTGTTAAAACTCAAAGAGAATTGTGATCATAAGTTTTGATCTATTTAAGAAGTACTTATGTATTCCTCAAAAATGCTTTTGAACACATAAAAAAAATTTTTTTAATAAAAAAAATTAAAAATGCCTTTAAACAAACGTTTTATGTTGTAAATATCTTTTTGGGTATAAAATGTTTGTTTATAAAACTTGCTTATTTTAAATAACATCTTTTTTGGTTTTGTTTTTTATTTAGTTGATAAATTTATTTTCAAGCTTTTCATTTTGAATTTAAGATTATATCTGGGGATCAAAAATCAAAGGCTGCTTTGTTTCAGAAGATACTCAAAGACATGTCTGCAGAAGAAGGCCTTGTTAGTGGTTAGTTATAAATATAAAATCATAAATATAAAATCAACTTTTAGGAAGTTTGTAAAGTTTAGAGTATTTTTTTTTTTAAAATACCTTTTATATGTTCCTAGAATTAAATCTAAGTTTGAAAAGTTTGTATATTTTATTATCCTTGATATAAAAAGACATATTGTTTATTAGTTTTCAATAGGGGAAATGGTAGTCATCTATAGAGGAAATGGTTGTTAACAATCAATAGAAGAATATTTATTAATTGATGGAAAGTTATTAATGGATGTTAGGATAGATATTTACAGACAGAAGGAGAGTTTCTAATAGATAAAATAAGAGTTGCTAATAGATAAGATGAGAGTTAGATAATAGAATTATATAATAGATGGATAATAGCTATCAATAGATAAAAAGATTTTTTGCAATTTTGTTATAATGAAATTGTATTTTTGCCATAGCTTTTCTATTAGTTCTTTTAAAAAAATAACTCAATGTTCAATGTTCACCTCTTACTGATGAACATAATGGTTTTGTGTGCCACATTAGATAAAAGTATATAAATAAATGGTTTTGTGTGCCACATTAGATAAAAGTATACAAAATTTTTTTATCTTTTGACTATCAATAATTTGATGAATTTTTTTATCTTTTGACTATCAATAATTTGATGAAGTTTTTTATCTTTTGACTATCAATAATTTGATGAAGTTTTTTATCTTTTGACTATCAATAATTTGATAATGGAGTTTTTTATCTTGTATATACCAATAATTTAATGAAGTCTTGTGACTTTTTATAACTTCTTTTTATGATTTTTTAAAAAAAGTTTTAGCTTGTTTTAATCAAAAAATTTGTCATTTGTTTTTTATTTAATTCTTTAAAGAATTAAATGAAAGTTTTTTTATTAATTAAAATCAACAAAAGATGTTATATAAAGTTTTGATTAACAATTGACAATGAACAAACAAGTTTAGTATGGTACTACCAGAGAAAATTGTGGGATTTAAAATTCTTGTTTTCTTTTTTTTACTACAAAGTAACACTTTACCACCACCATTTACTGTCAATACATTTTAAGGCTGAGATAGTTAAGATTATAAAATTTAGGAATAGCACAATATATTAGTATTCTACTGAGCATCTAATTATACTCTACATTTTTTTTTTTAGATTATTCTTGTGCATTTTATCGAGATATCCTCATACATGGGCGTCTTTATCTGTCACGAACTTGGTTGTGTTTTCATGCAAATATAATTGGATGGGAAACATTGGTAATAATTTATAAAGTTTTGAAACTAATAATTATATTGTATATGCTTTCACTCTCTTAGTCATGAGAAATCCTAAATAGAATTCCGAGGTTCAGAGTCACGATGTCCGAGGTTCAGAGTCACGATGTCACGATGTCCGAGGTTCAGAGTCACTAATTTTATGTTCTCAAGATCTGAAGAAAAATGATAAATAAATTTAGGTACTTGGAGTCTCTTATTTTTGAGAGTCTCTAAATACCTAATTAATTATGTGAAATTTCTCATTTTCACAGGTTTTTGGAGTTTTTAATAACACATTGAAGCTCTTTGTTTAAATAGATAGACCTATAATTCTAGAGTCATATCATTGTTAAGTAACTTTGTTAAAACCACAATCAGAACTTCTTTTAACTAAAAAAAGGAAATTTTAAATAAAAATTTGTATTATTAGTTTTTTTATTTTTGACTTTTCATTATCTTTAACCATCTTAATTGTTTCTTAATTGATTTTACTTAAACATACTTTTAAGTCTTCCTCTATGTACTGAGTAATTAATGTTAATTTAACACTGCAAGTTTTCATTGTACCTTCATTATTAAGATTTCATGTGACTTTTCTGGATTACGAAAGTGTCTTACAAAGCTATTAATGTACTCAGGCTCCAAATAACCCTTTGTATATGAGTCTGTAATATAAAACAGATATCCAGAACAATAGTCAGGAATATAAAGCTTTAATGCAATATTATAAATTTAAATCATTATTGTCTCCTCTACAATCTATCTTTCTTTTGCCTCTTAACACACCGTTGCAGGGTTCAGAACTTGAAAAGGTTTAGGGTATTACTTCTATACTCTTATTAATACTCTTTACTAAAAAATAGAATTCTTTAATAGCTAGATCCATATTCTGGATGGCCATACCCAGTAAGTTGAACAGTTTGACGTGCCCTCATATAGCTTTTCTTTCATAGTATGTGTAGAAATCAGCATTTCTTCAAATTAATTATAAAAAAATTCAAATCTAAAAATCAATCTCCATATCTCAGATATAGGTGCATAGTTTTCTAAAATAAAATGTTTCTCGTAAAAGAATCTTTATCAACCTCAGAATACTTTATGTATTATTTCAAAGTTATTTTAAAAATATGTGTTGCATCCATGTTGAATGTGTTGCATCCAAATATTGAATATATTTACTGATATAGTATAATTCTTTTATCAAGAAAATTTTTGCTATGATTATGGTGCTGTCTAATTTAAAATTAATTTACAGATTTTTTCACCTTTTGTAGAATGATTTTACTTAAGAGTAAAAAACCTTGTTATAATGCATATGACTTATTTTATGACTCATTTCAACTATTTTGGCTTTGTGACAATATTTTTAATGTTTATGACATTTTTTGTCATGTCATGTGAAAAAATATGTTTTAATATCATTATTTATATATCATTAGGGGCTTGTTTGAGTCTATTGTTTTTTCTATTATTGATAAAACAATTAGCAAATAGAGTTTAATGTTCTATATTAAAAGATAATGTTTGATCTAATTAATTTATTACCTACTATTAACTTTTTTTTTTTATTTAAAGCAAATTTTTAAGTCAAAGTTTATTTATAGTAAAAGTTTTTGCTTTGGTAATTTGATTATAATTTTCACTATTTTTTTCTGTCTTGAGCATTTATACAAGTATATTACAAGATTTATTTAAAATCATTTAAGCAAATGGATCAAGTATTTTAAAGATCAAGTAAATTATTTAATGCATAAAAAATATAAAAGTTTAACTTTCTCTTATACACTCCCCCCCCTCCCTTGTTTTCCTGATTTTTTAATTATTACTTGTTGTCAACAGAAACTGATAATAATAACAAATTCTTTTAATTTTAAATTAAGTGGAAACAATATAAGTTTAAATAGTTTAAAGATTTGCATAGATAAACTTTTTTCTTTTGTACCAGGTGACTGTCCGATGGAGTGATGTAACATCTATAACAAAAGAAAAAACTGCTAAACTAATTCCAAATGCAATACAAATTTATACTGGTAGTGACAAAGTAAGTACTTTTAACTCATTGTATCTCATAGAACATTTTATCTCATACAGTAGTGTGACTTTTTACAAACGAGGTACTAGGTTTGATTAAATATTTTAATGACAGTCTATCACCTACTAAATGATAGCTTATTACATACTAAATGACAGTCTATCACCTACTAAATGGTAGTCTATTACATACTAACGTTGCTTAATAAAAATCCTGTTAGTCATGTTATCGATTGATATCAATGGATTAAAGCTTTAATTCAGCACCATTGAATTGTTCTTACAAAAGTTAATCCCCCTCCTCTAAACAAACAAGACGAGTGGAGTGGAAGAAAATTTCCTTACAACCTAGCTATATCTTTTGAATGCTCAAAAATTTTGAATGAAATTCAAAATCTTTAAGTTATGGTTTATGAATACAATTTTTTTTTTTAAAAAAAACATTTTTTTTTAATGGAAAAATGTTTTTGTAAAGTGAGAGTAAAATATAATTCTCAGGCTTTAATGAGTTTTTTCAAAACATTTTCATTTGAAAGCAGTGTTACTCATAACGATTGTTTATTTTAATTTTATTAAGATCTTAAAAAATAAGTTTTAAGTCTTAAAAATAAATGTTCATATATTCTGAGCAAGTTTCTCAATCACATAAACAGGTTTAAAATTTTAGAAAAGTAATGCCAATCAAAAAATTATTTATAAGCAATAAAAAAAAAAAAAGTTTTATCGAAGTTTCACTCTTGATCTGCATTATGAAATAAAAACTTTTTAAAATTTACTAGAGAAGTAGTGTGCTTCCGAAACATTAAGATTAAACATTTGGGATAGCTTTAAAAGGTAGCTTTTGAACATTTAGGGTAGCTTTAAAAAATAGCTTTTAACACTACATAATATTTTTATTTTTAGATTATTGCTTGATTAATACATTCTTATAAGAAAAAATCAATTCAACATTTAAGAGTATAGGAATTAAAAGGTTAAACCCCTCCATAAATAACAAAAATGTGTACGTATTTCAATTTTTATAAACTTTTTTTAATCTGATAATACTTCGTGCATAGGAATCATTAAAAAAAAAAAAAATGATGTTTATTTAAAATCCGCTGAAATAATTTGTTTGCAAAACAAGAATTTTGAAGTTATGGAAACTGTTTAAATCTAAAATAAGCAAAGTATTGAATGAAATGAATAAATTTAGCGCTAATATTATTGAGTCACCAAATTAAGAATTATAATTTTTTTTTTTGATTTTTAAATATTAAGTACTTTTTTTATAACTTCGGTCACTAAATACGCGCAAGTTGTCACGATAAAAACATTAAATAGAGGAAACGTTGATTGTGAAAAATATGACTTTAGTTTATGAGAATTACAAAAAATATATATTTAATTACAAAAAATATATTTAATTGCGCCGCGCTGAAATAATTCGTTTGCATACAAAAAATTCAAAATTGTGCATATTCTCAAAACTTTGAGTAAACAATCATTGAAATTTATATGAAATGTAATGATAAAAAAAGTAATGATAAAATTTAGCATTTGTATATTTAAGAGTCTTCTAAATTTTATTGCTAAAAATATTTTTTGCTTTTTAATAAATTTTTTTTAATCAAACTTGTCAATTAAAAAATTAAAAATCTTTTCAAAAAATTAAATTAAACAATTATGTTTCATAATTTTTCATAAAATAACAAAAGAAAACTAGCTTTTATTTGTGATATGGCGGTATGTTGTTGCGATGTGTTATTCGGATGTTAAATTTGTAGTATTGCGATGTTTTGATTGGAGACAGAACTTACGGTGATCAGAAAGTCCGGTCAAAATAGTCCCACTTGAAACAAAATATCGAATACTAGTTTTTATTTTTGTTATTTAATTTTTACAATATAAATTAACGATATAGTTGTATGCATAATTCAGAAAAAAAAAAAAATTAAAAAACGTTTATGCCTAAAATATAAAGGTTCAAAGCTTAAGTGACCGAACTTAGGCGGTTTTACGGTATATAATTTTTTTTTAGGTATATAATTTTTTTTTTAGGTATATAATTTTTTTTAAAACCATGATAATGTTAATAAAGCATACGGTATATAATTTTTTTTAAAACCATGATAATGTTAATAAAAACGCAAATAAACATAATGAAACAATAGCCCAATTCTTTTTTCTAATTTAGAATCTTTTCTTATATATTTCATCCAATTTTTGATTACTACTAATAAATCAGTGAAATTTACAAGTGACAACCAGACATTAAAACGTTAAAAACTAAATCAAGCTAATTGTATGCAACGTAACCACAAACAAATGGTTTGTGGTTACGTTGATAAAGTTACCTTAAAAGAATAATTACTGCGCTCTCCTGCGTAAAATGGAACACGTTGGTCACATTATTACTATTATTATTTTTATTGTTATTATTATTTGCTGTTGTTGTTATTAATGTTTTTGTTAAAGCAACTAAAGATTTTTTTGTTAAACACAATTTAAAGTTGTTTGTAGGTGAATTTTATAAACTATAATTAAATGAGTGTTTCTCAAAAGAGCCGATTTGCTTATGAAATTTCGAACGAATCCGCCCTTTTAACAAACACTGATTTGCTTATGAAATTTCGAACGAATCCGCCCATTTAACAAACACTGATTTAATTTAGATTTAATTTTTTTCATTTAGTTTTGCTTTGCTACAAATTGAACCATAATGCTTTGTAATTATATAATGCATTAATTGAATTTTTCGTAATCCTACGGTTATCAAAATTATATTGAGAATCGTCGGTGTCGCTAGATAATGGATTAATCATGAAACAAAATGTTCTTTTTTTAAACTTTTTTTCAGTGATCATCCACAAACATTAACCTTATGATTTCTGTAAACTTTAAACTTAATTATTGCTAAATTAATTTTAAAGTATAAAGAAATAGATAAATAAAGAAAAGTATAAATTAGTTGTTGAAATTTCTAGGTAGTTACGCTTTTTTTAGAAATAAAAGTTCCAGAAAACGCTTCTTCAATAAATTTAGTTTATGGTTTCTCAATCGCTTTTTAATAACATGCTTAAACATTGGTCATAACTATTCACCTACGTCACAATCTTTAAATTATTTACTAAAAAATCTGTTTGAGTATTATCAGCTAATTTTGCATTTAGTTTAACTAAAGAACTTCAATTTCTTTGGTTTTTTTTTTTTTTTTTTTTAATTTTCTTTTTGAAAAAAATCACTAAATTTATATCTAGCAGAAAAATTTTTTATCGACTATTTAATAATAATTTGTCTCACTGTCATTGTTAAAGTGTCCTGTTCTTCGATGTATAGTTTCTAGATTTTTAGATGTAATTTCAATTTATACATTACTTATGTTAAATAGTCAAATTGCGAATGTTCTATAAACCTAAAGCGATGTCATTACAACGCAACGAGATTAACTTATTTTAATTTTACTTGTATTTAGTATTTCTTCACCACTTTCGTTTCGCGAGAAAAGGCTTACACAGCACTTTTTCGTATTTGGCAGAATGCTTTATTGGGACAGGTAGTTAAAAGATTTTTTTTTTTTTTTTTAATGCTAAGCAGAAATAATTGCAAACTACATTTTAAATTAAAGCCTTTAGGGACTTCACAGCTCAAATTTTTATGTCGAAAGTATCAACAAAAACAAATGAGTTCTACTGATTTATTGGATGGAGAAGCAGGTTTTGTTGAGAATGATGTCGATATTTCTACTGATGTCAAATCAAACCATCTTAAAGAATTGCTCGATGTATGTATAATATTTTTCTATCTGAGTCAAAACAGGTATGTGACGTGAAATTTAAATGCTTAAGTAATAAGTGTTACATTTTATTAGAAGGCGTTAGAAATAAGTGTTTCAGACGAACTGAAAAAATATAAAATTTATGAAGTTATTTTATTTTATTTTAACTTCGCAGTCACGGTTTTTTGCAATAAAAAAAGTATATGTATTTTTTGTAAAAGAAAATTTAGTATTTGCTGTAGAAAATATTTTTGTTGCTGGTAAATTGCATTTAGATTTGAGAAAAATTAGGAAAATGAAAAAATTGTATTTATGTATAGCAGCTTTGTAAACTTCTAGCAGTTTAAAAATTAACAGTTTTAAAAAGCAACAAAATCAAACAAAACATAAATAACTTTAAAAAGCCATATAAAAATATCGCAAAACTGCTTTAGCTTTCGCGATGACTGCGTCCCGTGTGTAATGAAAACCGTTTCTATATGACGAATGATACGTCTGGCGGTTCATCGGTATTTTCTTAATTTACTATCTTTTTTATTCAGTATAAAGTATAAATTTATTTGATCTAAATCTGATTAGCTGTAAATTCTGTGGGACTTTTATTTCAAACCGCATGTTAATTCAGTTCTTAAACCGTTCACAAATCGAAATAAAATTTGTATTAAAAAAAGGGCTTATAAAAAAAGTTACTATTCAGAAATGATGGAGATTCTAGATAATTTGCTTAACAGTGGTGGATAGAAGACCCGGACCCGGAGTGGTGGATAGAAGACCCGGGTATTGATAAAATTATTAATTCTGAGAGCATTATAAAATATGAAAATGAAATTTTAGCTGTTGAATTAAGATTCTCAATACTGCATATTTTTTGAATTCAGATTTGCCTCGTCAATCACATCGAATATGGCGGATGTGTTTATTTAATGATGAAAAAAAAAAAAAAAAGAAAAAGAAAGCTATTCAAAAGAAATAAAATTAAAGAAAAAAAAAATAAAAAAGTAAAAATAAAATTGATGAATGTAAACAAATTTAAAAAAAAGCGAAACAAATATAAACAAAATTAAAAGAAAAAAAATGTTCGAAAATAGAAAATAATAAAAAAAGAACTACAGCTTATTCTACCAGCAAAAATTAATGTTATGAAAAAAAAAGACCTGTTTTTTAATTTTTAATAATTTAGTACATAGTTTATATTGTCGTGTATTTTTATTTATAAATAAATTATTTTTTTGCATTTTTCTTTGTCGATTAAACTTGCCGTTTTGTTCGCAATATGTTTGTTATTTGTGTTTTTGTTTTTTTAATTCACGTTGTTTTTCTCTATTGTTTAATAAGTGTGTGGTTTATATTTTCAATCTGTTTATATATGTTTGCATTTATTTTGCTAATTTATGTTTGTTTACATTATTGCTTTTTCTTACTCTCGTGCTTCTGAGTATAACTCACTATACGTTGTGTTATCACATACATTCATTTTTTCTCATGTCATTTCATTCTCGCTTTTTTTGTTAGTTCTTGTTTTTTAATATTGTTGTTTCTGTCTTCTTTTTTTTTTTTTTAGTTTACTATCTCTATTATTTCTGTTTTCATCTTTATTATTTTAAATTAAAATGTTTATTAAGGTGTCACTCCAATAACTAGTTTTAACTATTTGAATTACACCGAACCTTTTTTGTATTTTTAAAATTTTGTAAATTAAAATTAAATTTTTATTTTTTAATTTTATGGTTAAACAAACATGAATAAAAAAATCAACTTTTTTGTTTGTTTGATCACAAATATGTCTTACTTTATCTCTCCCCCTCCCCCCTCCCCCAAGTGTTTGATCACAAATATGTCTTAATTTATGCAGGTAAAAAAAACTGGCTATTAACTGCAATTTTCTATTTGTAATTTATTTTTGTTATATATTATTTATATCAGTGGCGTAGGAAGGTCGTGAAAGTTGGGAGGAGGAGGCTGAAAACATATTTTAAAAAAGAAAAAGTTCCTCAATTTCGTATGGTATAGCAAATTGATAAAAATTATCTATTTATCCAATTATTTATCACACGCAACGTGATTAATCGTCTTTTTAACGTGTGTAGTCATCTTTTGCCACCACACATTCATTTAAAAAATAATTAGTATGCGATAGTGTCTTAAACAGTTTTATGAATTTACTATTCCATAATGATGTTTAATTGTGATTGAGTCATTGCAGACTGGAAAATGATAATTCCGCTGTTGCTATTATAAAAGTTTTTTTAAAACTGTTCAGGAAATGGGGAGGGGGGGGCTAAATGCTGTGCTTTTTAGTCGGGAGACTATCGCTCTCTCTGGCCCCCTCCGCCCCCTGTTCCCACGCCAGCGATTTATATATATTATTAGTTCTGAGTTTTTTTAAAATAGCAGCGTTTTGGTAAAAATAAAAATATATAATAAATGAATTTTGCAAAACCTATTATCTTTTTATGTAACATAAATCTAGAACACTCATTTTACTAATTCTGACGATTACTTCTATTTTAAAGTCACTCAATTGATCAAAACTTGGTGATTCGGGTTCATATCGATTTTCGTTCTGTCTGGAGAAGGTTGAGAAATTTCAAATTTTTAAAAAATCACAGGTACAAAAAATCACGACGCATGCTTTAATTTATTTGCTTTACGCTCAAAACAATTCAAGTTATATTTTAAACATTTCTAACTTAAATGATTTGCTTTAGTTTTTTTTTTTTTTTAAACTAAAAACCGTTAAATAATAATTTTCCGAAGCTATTTATTTGTTATGATCTTATCAAATAACCGGTTATTTATTATGATATCAAATAACCAATGTTTCCGTTATATCTAATTAAAATCTATTTTTTCATATTGATAAGTTAAAAATTCAAAACTGTTTCACAATTTTTTTTAATAATATAACATTAGATCTGATTTCGTCGTAGAGGTTCACATTTTTACAATTTCATATTTTACATACAAAAATTAACCAAGATATTAAGGGGAGGGGGGGGGGGGTAAAATTTTGAAAGTTCTCGCTTTAGTTTTTTGGGCTTTGGTGTGCGTGTGTGTATATGAGCGTGCGCGTATGTGTTATCTTAATGTAAAAAAAATGATTTCCATTAAAGCCGTTATGTTTTTTGCTAGTTTTTTCTTGTATGATTAAATTACGAAAAAAAAGTTTCACAAAAATGAAATGCAAAAATAATTTTTGTTTTTAATTCTTTAGAAATAAAGCATTAGTTAGTAAACAGTTTAAAAAATAAGTTCAAAATAAAGATCAAGCGTTTTAATGACTTTATTTATTATAATTTTCTATTTGAAATTTATTGTATTTTTTTATTAAAACAACAACAATAGAAAACGTTTTATTTTGTTTTCATATTAAAATTATTATTAATATAACCTGTCCTTTAATGGTTAAAAGAAGGCAATGTTTTTTTTTTTTTTTTTTTTTTTGTAAAGCTGTATAGTTATTGTTTAATGTTTCTTTGTTTTCTATTAACAAATTGTTTTAAAAAACACCTTTGCATATAAAAAATGTTATTACTGTGATAATAAAATCTACTGAAGTTAGAGGCCCATTCATACCTAATGTTGCCAGATGTCCGGCTTTTACGAAAAAGAACACAGTAAAAAATTTAATTTTTATAGCTTTGGTACTGCATTCTCTAACGTAAAAGTCGGACATCTAGCATACTCGCACCACACGCAAATCTATTTTGATTTTTTAAATTGGTAATGTTTTTTTTAAAAAGAATTTTACTTTAAATTTTTTGTTAAATTCTTTCCGGGAAACGACGGTCAATCTAAATTTTTGAGTAGTTTTTTCCGACTAAATTTTGATTGAAAAGAAAGTATATAGTTTCTTACAATTAATGCTTCTAATCTTCTATTCTAATAACTTAACATTTCATTTTAAATTTTATCGCTAAAAATTGCCGGTTAAAAAACTTTTTAATCGTATTTAGTTTTAAATGTTAGAAATTATATTAATATTGTCTATACCAAAAAAAAATTCTTTTTCTTTTTTTATGATAACTTGATAATAAATTTACTTTTAAAAAAATTTTAAAAGTAAATTTATTATCAAGTTATCATAAAAAAAGAAAAATAATTTTTTTTTGGTATAGACAATATTATACCAAAAAAAAATTCTTTTTCTTTTTTTATGATAACTTGATAATAATTTTACTTTTAAAATTTTTTTCTATTTATTTAAAGAAGAAACAGATCTTTAAAGCCATTTTTTGCTGATTTCTGCCTAAGTAATAAATTATCTTGGAAGTTTTTTTATGCAAAAAAAAGTATTTAATTTGTTTTAAAAAAATGAATAATAAAAATTCTTTTGACGCGTTACGATAACAATAAAACTTGCTAAAACTGAATTAAACAAACAAAACAAAGCCGCTAAATTATTAAACAACAATTTGAAAAGGACATAAATTATATAAGCGAAGTGATTGTTTAAACAATGTTGCATTAAAATCTCATTCACATTATACAAAGGTAATTACAAAAGTCTAAATTTATAAAAAGATTATTTTAAAATATTATTACTTTTTAAATTTTTACAGTTTTTAATTTAATAAAGATTTCAAGTATCGGCAAGGAAGTAACGTTGAATATAGTGTGTCATAATTCCTACGATATGCCTTCCTATTTTTGAGTAGATTTTAATTAATATTTAAGTTTTAAAATGTACTCTCGTTTTGGTTCAATAACGTATTTGAAATGATGATGTTTGCAGCAGTTGATGGTGAAGTAAATTGTTGATATTTATTATAAGTTACAATAACTATAAATTAAGAAATTTTTTATAATTTAAATAATTTTTGACTTTTTATTTTTAAATATTATAGTTTAAAAAAATAATTTTGAAAATACTCTTAACCAAAGTTTTGATGTTTTTAAAAATTTTATAAAAGAAAAAAAACTTTCACATATTTTATATATTTATATATCTGGGGGTAGTGATATTCTCTTATTTAAAAATCTCACTCACTGGATATGTCGTTTTTTGTTAAAATTGTTTATCCCATTGCAAAGTTAAAAGATACAAAGATTTTTTGATGAAGATTTAGAGGTTTTGATATTTATGCTTGTTTTCATTTCTTTTACAACATTTTTGGTTTGAAAAGAGGTTTTATTTTACAAAACAATTAAAATAAAAGTCAAATTTAAAAAAACAAACAAAAAAAAATATTTAAAAATAGGTTTAACGAAGGGAGCAATAATTTTTAAAAGCTGTGCTATGTTATATTATACATAAATGTTTATTCTGATTATTTATTTTTATTATTTATATTTATTATACATAGAAGTTTATTATTATTAAGTGTGCATGAATTTTTTTATATGAAGGTTTGCAAATTGTTGAAGTAAATTTACATTGTATTGGTGACTAGTTTTGATACAATCATTTTCAATTTAGCTAAATAAAAAATGTCACCTTTTTTATTTCTCTTTTTTTTTAACTATTGATTAAAATCATTTCTAGTTTAAAAACATCAAAAATAAATAAAATAATTTTTATATTTTTAAATTCATAATTATATATTTTTTTAATTTCATTTTAAACATTATTTTAAGTATAAACAAAATTTTTTAGGATGGTTTAAAACATGGTAAAACTTCTAAAATACCAGATAGCTACATTAAAGATGGTGTTGTTGAAATGCCAAGACCAGAATTTCATCCAGTATTGCATAATTCTTCTTTGCCTCTTTTAAATAACTCAATATTAAGCAATAATAGTGATAAAGTATTGGACAAGGAGGAAAATGTTCAAAATGGCTTTGCAAAAAATAAAACACATGACTTTCTAAATTTTAATAAAAAGAAAAAGAAAAAACATCGTAACAGTCTACCATCTTATAGTATAAAGTCTCCTATTCTAGACCAAGGAGAGGTTTCTTCAACTGATTTTGGGGATGAAACTGATGAAGATGCAAAGATTGAAGACTTAAGTAAAGAAAAACTTTTATCATTTTTAAATATGAAAATAGAATTTAAACATTTTTATATTTACATTTTTAATATTTCAATTTTTTAGATGTACCATGTCCTTGTCATAATTCTCATGTTGGAAAAGAGTTTGCCAATGAAGTATTCTTATTTATTTTTTTTATAAGAAAAAAAAATATATATATTTTTATTAGAATTTTATTTTCTACCAAAATCTTACTCATAATTTTCAGGAATTTGATTTTGATGTGGACGCTCTCTTTGATCATTTGTTTTCTCAAGATTCTGACACAATGAAAGAAATTTTTGAACAAAGAAATTTTCAAGGTTTTATTTATGCAATGTTTTTTTTTCTTCTATTAAAGTTTTTTTTTTTTTTTTTTTTTTTTACCTTTGTTCCTCCAAGCTACGAATGTAAAAATGTTAATAAAAAATGCTTTGAAAAGTTTAATAATCAATTTAATTTCTCCTGATTCAAATAATATTTGCTAAAAAAACTCTATACTTAAAGTCAGACAAGTAAGACCCTGAGGTATTTGGTTGATTTATGAAAAATTCTTTTTAGATGATGGTTGTGTAATTATATGTTTCAAATATTAATTACAGATATATAACATTTATTAAAAAGTCCCTAAATATTTAGTTTGAGTTTTAGAAATTTTTTGTTAAGTTAAATAACTTTAATTATAATTTTAGACTGGAAATATACTCCATTAACAGAGGAAAATGGTGTAAAAACCCAAACTTTAACCTATACAGTTCCATTAAATTACAGTATTGGACCAAAACAATCTATAACAGAATCCAAACAGGTAACACATACTTTATGTTATTTGTTTTTTCTTTTTGTCTATGTTTTAATTTCTATAACAGTACAATTTTATTTTTTGATAGACTTTTTCTAAAGAAAACAAAAGTGGATCTTTTTATGTGGTTGATGTCTTGGTTTGTTTGTTTTTATTCTAAAGAAATTTATTATCTTTATTATATAAGCAGTTTTTTACAGAATTCTTATAGTAATATTTAATAAATTGTCTTTCAATATACAAATATTTTTTAAAATTAATATTACACTTTAGCATACGAAATTCATAAGTGTTTTATAAATCAAATATAGAAAATGTGCTTACATTCTTAGTTTTCTTTAGAGCACCAGCTTTGGGGTTCCTTATTCTGATAGCTTCAACATTGTCACAAGATATTGTTTAACTAGAGCAATAGGAAATAGATCTCGCCTTCAGTAAAAATATTTTTTTTTTCTTTTTAATTCCATCATAGGTATATGCATTAAAACATTCTGTTTTATTTTAATGCGCATACCTTAGATGGAGTTCAAAAACATACTGCTTAAACATTGCAGACAAATATGTCATTTACTCATTACTTTGACGACATTTAGACAATTTTTTTTTTCAACTAACATTTGATAAAGACTAATGTTTATATTTTTGTTTATTTTGCATTTACTTCTTTATATATATATTTTTTCTTTTTTGTTTTACTTTTTTTACTAGAATTTATGGTGAAATTCTGTACTCAAAAAAAGTGTTTGGACTAGTAAAAAGTAAGTAATTATATATTTAAAGATAAATGTTGTAAAGTTTTATTAATGTACAGCGAGAAATTTTTTTACTGTATTATGTTTCTTATTTTAAAAACTTTCGAATTGCAGTTGAGTGTACAGTTGAGTTTTTGAGAGAAAGTGCTGGCTAAACTGAGAATACTGCCTTCATATATTTTAATCTACAATTAAGAAATTTAATTTCTTAATTTGATAAATATTACAAAACAATTTTACAATCTTTCAAATTAAATTTTACATTCAACGTTTTACTAACTATTTCCTTCAAAACAATTTTAATATTTTTAAAATCATATTTAATTCATAATCTTCTAAAAAAATTTCTTTAAATTAGTCACAATTGCAGTTAAATTTTTTTTTACCACTTAATATTTTCTGAATAAACGATTTCTGAACGTCACATAAACAATATTAAATGATATTTAAATATTCTAAAATAATAAAGTTTTTGCTTAAGGTAAAACTGCTGAACACATATGTAAAGTGCCATTTCCTACATAAAATGTGAGCTGCGTAATGCTTCTTAATGAAGCCTGTCTTCATCATTTTGACAAATTTTTAGCATGTAATGTTGACAATCATATTTGGGTACTTATGGACACTTTGGGTTAGTTTGCCCCAAGTTTGCCCCACTGTGCAATACTAAAAACTTAATAATCTCAAGCATAAATCAACGCTTTAAAACGAGCCTCTAAAACTATAACAAAAGGCATTGGATTAACACTAAAACATCAACCCAACTATACTATTTCTCTTGGCCCTCTGTCAAAAGCTATTTTAAGGCCTTCAAATGCTGTCCACTGATCTTTTTTCTTTTCCAATAGTTTTTATTGAAAAACTTTGAAATAATAAATACTGCTTTATAATAATAAATATTCTTTTGTCTAAAACCATACTGAATGTTATTGTTAAATTTGCTGCTTTCTTTTTTGTTGGTAATTTAAAATTTATTTCATAATTTATTTCAAAATTTATTTCATAGTTTATTTCAAAATTTATTTCATAATTTATTTCAAAATTTCATTATCTGGTTATATAATTTAATTTCTCGATATGAGTCACATTCTGCATCTCTGCATCCTTTATAAATTTTTATCATCCTTTTATCTTTGGTGCCATTACATAGCTAAGATCTGATACCTCCTGAACACTCATATCCCCTGAAGCTTTCAGCATTTCAGCTAAAACACCAGAAGAACCTCCAGTCTAACTAAATCCTCTAAAGTAGTTGATTTTACTTCTTGAGAGATTTTCAGTTCTGTTAGTCCGCTAACCATATTCACTGCAGATAAACCTTTTTAGCTCTAACCAAATTGTTCATTTAACCATAGGATAATTAAATCACATATTTTGCAAATTTTAAAACTTATATATATATATATATATATATATATATATATATATATATATATATATATATATATATATATATATATATATATATATATATATATATATATATATATATATATATATATATATATTCCCTTACAATTCCAATTGCACATATAAGAATTTTAAGCTTTCCATTATTAAAATTTTTTTTGAGAATAAGAATAGTAAGTTGTTAATGAATAATAAGTGTGCAAAATTGATGGTACACTTAACATGTATTTTGTTAGATATGATTACTCGTACGACTGAAGATGCATTAAAAGATTATTATCTGTGTCTTTGTAAGTTTTTTTATTCTCTCTCTTCTTTTTTATTTTTATTTTTGTTTAAGTTAAAATGCTATTAATTTTTCCTGAAGTGTTATGGAAGGTATATATATATACATATATATATATATATATATATATATATATATATATATATATATATATATATATATATATATATATATATATATATATATATATATATATATATATATATATATATATACACACACACACATATATATATATATATATATATATATATACACACACACACATATATATATATATATATATATATATATATATATATATATATATATATATGTATGTATGTATGTATGTATGTATGTATATATACACACACTATTTGGTATTCGATCAAATATTGCAAACTATTTGGCCAAATAGCAGATTGTAACAAAAAAAAAGTGCATAAAAAAGGATTAATATATTTATTTTTTGTTTTAATAAATAGCATATTTGATACTTAAAAAATAATGTAGGTAGTTGTTTTGCTAAAGATCAAATTTTGCTTATTATTTGTTCAAAATTTTAATTTATTCAAATTATATTATTATTAAATACTTTAAAAAAGTTTTAAAAGTTAAAATACTTTGTTAAATACCAACTATTAAGTTAGATATCATTTATTAGTGTGTTATATGTTTATAGTGCAATCTTTAAGAAGTGAATCCAGAATTTCTCCAAATAAAGGAAACAAGGTTTCAATTAGTAAATTAAGAAAAGAATCTTTTAAATCTAGTCAATCTACAGAAAAGTTTAGTAAACATGCTAACATTGTCCTGCAGAAACAAAGTAAGTTATTTTATTTTATTTTATTTCATTATGTGCTTGTGTTATAAAAAGTAAATAGTTATAATCAGTTGAATAATATAAAACAATTTTTAAAATTTAAAAAAAAGTTTCATAAAACAATTTTTATCATATAATAAATTGCCATAAAGCTTGTTAAAATTTTGAATTTTTAGTAGAAAAACCATAGTTTTTAAACACTAATTCTAAAATAAAAATTTATATATAAAACGCTTATTATTTTAGCTTTTTTTTTTTGTTTAATTTCGCTTCTTTTAAATATTAGGTCGACCTACTTTTGATAGACTTTTTTCCCCAAAATATTAGGCACCCATTAAATAATAAATGGTCTAGCAGCATCCCAAAATTAAAATTTTTTAAACTCTGTATTATTTCATTGTATAAAACTCATTTAGGGGGTTCCAGTACACATTTTTTAAAAATGTTGTTTTTTAAGGTCACCCTAGTGTTTATTTCAAACATGTGTTGTTTTAGAAAAATATTGGACGATCTATTTACTATTATTTTATCTTAAAATTTTAAAGCAATAAACAATTAAAAAAGTAACATTTAGTTTCTAAAAATAGTTTTTATTTTAATAAATTTATTAAGTTTAATTTTATTAAATTAAACTAATAATTTTAAATTTAACTCTTTCATACTTTTTCTTTCTCTAGCTTCCAGGGCAAAAGCACCAGATTTGAATTTGAGTCATAAAGAACTTATTGTGTGAGTATTTTGATTATGTATTTGATTACATATAGTAACAACAGGTATTTGTTTTATGTCGTAAAGCGTTATAATGAGCATATCTCCCTTTTCCCTTTCAATGAAATTTTATTCTGTTAGAGTATTGCTACAGAAGATAATATGCGTATAAATATTTCTATGGAGTTTTATGAATTATATTTGCTATATGTTGTTGCTTTTTTTTATTCTTAGAAATAATCCTCGACATGTTATTGTCTACTCATTTATGTAAGCATTAAATATCTTTAATGTAGATAAATAAAAAGTTTAATG
Source organism: Hydra vulgaris (assembly GCF_022113875.1). Classification (NCBI taxonomy): domain Eukaryota; kingdom Metazoa; phylum Cnidaria; class Hydrozoa; order Anthoathecata; family Hydridae; genus Hydra; species Hydra vulgaris. Next base: position 32,867,557 of record NC_061159.1, on the reverse strand, counting down.
TAGATAAATAAAAAGTTTATTAAATGTTTATAAAGTTTTACTGATGAAACAGTAAGCTTTTCTCTTTTTTTGACAAAAATTTATTCCTTATTATTGCTTTAATATTTAGCTTTATTTTTATCCTTGGTCTCAATATTTATTTACTGGTGCGTATGCGAAGTCTAGAAAATCTCATACTTGTTGAAAGACCACTATTTGCAGATGGGTAAGTTTTTATTAATAACTTTACACATTCTAATTTTCCGCTCTATGTATTTCTTACTTAAAATTATAATGATTTTGTTGAGACAATCTTAGTCTAAGTTGATAAACAATCAGTGAAAAAAATGTCAGTTAATTATGTATTTACATATGAAAGGGTATGAGATAGTCAAAAAGTTGGAACTGCAATTCTAATTTTTGTAGTAAACTACAAAAATTAGAATTGGAACTACAAAACTACAAAAAATTAAAGTTGGAACTCCGATTCTAATTTTGAAACATGATACATTTTTGAAGAATTTTTTTTTTATAATATTAGAGACTCGTTAAATGTTCAAGGGTCATGAGGGAACCCTTAAAAATATTTTTTATTCAAAATTTTTTAAATCCAGTATTTTTTTATCATATAGAACACATTAAAGGGGTTGCAGCATATATTTTTCAAAAATTTTGTTTTTTGGGACATCCTAAGGCTTCATCACAGGATATTTTTTGGTAGTAGGGCAGGGCCGACAGTGCCGTTTTTGGCGTTAGAAATACCTAACTTCCAGACATTGTGCAAACTCCAAACATTTATATGTTTATACTTATGTCAAGTCAAGATGTTTTTGCAAAAAAATGCGATGATTGGAGCCTGGTAACAAAAAAAACCCCTCAACTTGTGCTCCCCCCCTGCCCCAAACGTGAGAGCAACCATTTGATAAAATATTTTATGTACGATTCTTAACTAGACTTATTTTAATCGATAAATTTTAAGTTTTATAGTATAATCTCTTAGCGTTCAAAAATTATGTCAATTTAAATTTGTAACTCCCTCAAATTTAGGGGGGTTAAAGCTTTATATTGTCATATTTTTTGAACGCTAAAATATTTTACTATGAAATTTAAAAATTATCGAATAATATTAGTCTAGTTAAGAATAGTACAAAAAATATTTTATCAACTCGTTGCTCTCACGTTTGGGGTAGGGGGGGGTACAAGTTAAGGGTTTTTTTGTTGCCAGGCTCCAATCATCGCATTTTTTTGCAAAAACATCCTTATTTGACATAAGTATAAACATATAAATGTTTGGAGTTTGCACAATGTCTGGAAGTTAGCTATTTCTAACGCCAAATAACGGCACCGTCGGCCTTGTAGGGTGATCTTGTCAGGAGATTGAATATTTTGTTAAATAAATCTTCAATTTTTTTTTAAGTTTACCAATTAGTTAATAAACAAAACTTTTGAAATTTTTAATTTAAAAAACAGTATATAACTTTAAAATTTTTAAATAAATAGAAGATTCCAATAGCTTTTCAAATTGTTCAATTATATTATTTCATTGTATGGTTTTGACTGGTCACTAAATTTTTAATTCTTTAGAATCTTTTAGTTTAATTTGCAGCTTTTTGAAGATTTTATTTTCAGTAAAGCTCCTGTTACTCTGGAGGATTGGGAAAAACTGTTGCAATATCAAAAAAACTTACAGACGTCACAATTAGCTAGGTTTTATTTATAAGCTTTATTTATTTTTATTTAAGTTTCAGCAATTGTTGCTTGTTTTTCATACTTTCATTTATTTCATATCATTACACACGCCCTATATCTTTACAAGTTTTTAAGAAAGTAGTGCGAAATAGTCACAACTGTGTCAAGTATTCAGCTCATATTATTTTAGTCTCAAGTATTCAGCTCATATTATTTTAGTCTCGATTATTCAGCTCATTATTTTAGTCTCGATTATTCAGCTCATTATTTTAGTCTCAAGTATTCAGCTCATAAATTTTAGCTAAAGTATTCAACTCATATTATTTTAGTATTAAGTATTCAACTCATATTATTTTAGTCTCAAGTATTCAACTCATATTATTTTTGTCTAATTGTTTTGATTTTTGCTTTTTTACAGATTCCACGACTTTGTTGATAAAACCTTGAGTTTGGTACAACAGGTGCAGATTTTGAACTTTTTAATTTAAACTTTATATATTTGCATAGATAAATGAAAATGACTTTTGTGTTTCTAAATAATATGAAAATCGCTTTCGTTCTTCTAAACAAAATACATGTTAAACTATAATCAAATATGTATTGAAAATTTCTAGGTTGAAAATTCAATGTTAGCGATGCAAAAAGAATTGCACTTATACGAAAATAACTTTGAAGCTTCTGGAAATTGATTTATGAACGGAATAATTTCTGTAAAGTTGTATAAATATATTCTATAAAGTTATATAAATAGTGCAAAGGAAGATAATTTTATGTATTAAAAGGTACCTATCCCTCCAAGATGCTGTATAACTTGGTCTTTGCAATAGTTGTTTCAAATGCCGGCGTTTGAACCAAAATGATTAATTATTTTATTCTGAATAGATTTATTTGTTACAAATATAATACGACGTATTTTTTTTTTTTAATTTTTTTTTCTCGTTCAGTTTGGGTTTTTTTTTTTATATATAGTTTTGTTATTAAAAATAGATTCGTATAAATAAATGTTAACTGCATCATGCAAACGTATTTTTTTTTGTTTTGTTTTGTTTTGTTGCAGTTCATCATCTAAAATAAAATTCTTTTAACTGAAATTTTATATTTAATTTGTATATTTATATAAATTGTTAAAGTTTTTAGTTGTAGTTTTAAAGATTGTCATATTTTTATTAAGTAAAAAACTATTTGTAAACAAGGTTTAAAAAAACATATTTATTTAAATCTAATGCGTATTATTTTTAGTTGATCTTTCGTTATGTAACTTTTTTTCCGCATTTTGAAAAGTTCCATTATTGTTTTTAGAATGTTGCATTCTAAACGAAAGTTATATGGAACTATAATTTTCTTGCTTTACTTTTCAGCGCGAGCCAATAACTCTGGTAGTAATAGTAATATTTATTGCTGTAACACTTACATTTTTCTATTTATGATAAAGTATTTAAAAATAAAATAAATTATAAAACGCGGTGCAAGCATCGTGTTGTAGACAGCTCACACAATTTAAAACACAAGTTATCAAAAATATTTATCTATTGGCGCTTTGAAAACATTCAACGATCTTCCTTCTATGATTTCATTTGGTAACAAATTCCAATATTACAAATCGGTTATTGTTGAAATTGTATCTCGTTAAACATGACGTATTCTCTTTCTAACCTGTATTTGTTGCCCCGAACCGAAGAAGCCTGTCCTGAACGAAACAAGCATGGTGCCGATTGTGGATTTTTGTACCAACTCATTTAGTCAGTATTTTGCTTGAATCTGTATTGCTGTATAAGATCTCTTCTTGCTGTTATTTTGTCCAATGTTGTTAAACCCATTGCTTTTAGTCTTTTTCATATGAAATCTTTTTAAGGTGTGGAACTACTTAACTAGCTAACTTTGTTGTTCTTCTTAGCACTTTCTTTAACTCATCAATATCCCGTGGTAACATCAATATCTCGTGGCTTACATGCTGGTAATACCGTCGATGAAGTCACTTGATCATGCCATTTGATCGGATGAAATAATCACGCCTAAAACTCTTTCAATTACTGTTGTATCTAATTATGCTCTTCGCCGTCATGGGTCATACTATAACTCATTTGTGGATTCTTTTTACCTACATGCACCTCTTTACACTTTTCAACGTTCAACTTGGTTAAACAGATATCCGTTCATTTTACAAACTGGTTGACGTCATTCTGTAAAGACTTGTGATCTTGAATATTTTTTACAACTTTGATTAGTTTAGTGTCATCTGCGTATAATTTGCAATTCAAATTAACAATTAATGGTAAATCGTTTACAAATATCAAGAATAACAACGGATCAAGCACAGAGTTCTGGGGCACACCACTAAAAGTCTCTAGCCGCGGTAAACCATTACAGCTCTTTGCCTTCTTTCGTTTAAAAAAGATCACATCCTGTTAAGTAGTGCACCCTTGATATAATAAACTTCGAACATCTACCGCTACACCTTTACTCATGCACCCTTGATATAATAAACTTCGAACATTTTCAACAGTCGTTTATGTGAAATTTTATCAAAGGCTTTGACAAAATCCAAATAAATCATATCTACCGCTACACCTTTACTCATGCTTGCTGTTAAAATGTCTAATACTTCTAATAAATTTGTTACATAGGCTTTATTTTTTACAAAGTCATGTTGATTTTTTGACAATAGTTTATTTTCCGAGAGATGAGTCATTATTTTTTATCTTATAAATGCTTCCATAACTTTGCATGTTATAGATGTTAATGATACGGGTCTATAGTTGAGCGGTTCTGTTGTATTTCCATTCTTAAATATTGGCGTGATATTTGTTTCTATTCATTTGCTAAGAATATCTCCTGTTTCAATTGATTTTCGGTAAATTAAAGCTAATGGGGTTGCGAAACTACTTGAACAATTTTTAAGTACGTAAAGACTAATACCATCACTAGCTTTGTTGACATCAAGAAAATCCAGTTTTTGCTGAACTGTCTCATTTGTAAAAACATTAAGCCAATCTCATTCAAAAAAATTTTGTAATGCGTGGTTCAAACTCCATGCTCTTTTACAAAAACTGATTGAAAACTTTTGTTCTATTTATTAACAATTTCATGCTGTAAGATGTGAGTACCTTTGCGTTTTTTTTAATTGATAGTACCTTACCGATACTATTTTGTTTTTTATTTACATATTTCTAGAATCATCTCGGATTTTTTTTGCATTATTTATAAGCTTTTTCTCATAATCAATAGAGGATTCTTTTCACTTGCTTTTGGCTAACTTTGTTACCGTTTTGTATTCGTTTAATATATTCAGATATTTGAATTTGGCTCTTAATTTGGCGCCATAAATTTTTCTTTTTTACGTATTAAAGCTTTGACTTCGACTGGGTCTTTTTTAACTTTTTGATTTTACTTTTTTCTTTGGAATATTTAGTTCACTCAACTCATTATATTTTTTGTATGAAAGTAATGTAGCAATCTTCGTTTAAATACTTGAACAATTTATACTAATTAATTAAATTAAAACCAAGTTTTTTTTTCATAGTCTCCTTTTTGGTAATTTATATCATTACTATTGAATTGTGTAGCGATTGTTTTAAAACCTTGAATATCATAGTTGAATTGAATTACATTGTGTGCTTTTTCAATTGGTCCAAGCGGTGCGCCTATTTCAACGTCACTAATCCTTTTACAGTTATCTGTTATTAGTAAATCAAGTGTGTTTATTGGTTCATGGTCGGTTATTTGGAATGTTGGTTTAAATTTATATTTTTCAATATTGTTTTCATTTAAACTATCAATAAATTCTAATTTTTTCAAAATAATAAATATACAAGAATAAATACTAAATTACTAATTTCACAATTTTGTTTCCACCGTCTTCGTGCCATTTTATGTGTAGATAATTGAAATCACCAGTTATAATTATTCCAGTATTTTTTTTGGTCTTCTAAATTTTTGGTTGTTCCAAGCACTGAATTGATTTTAGTGTTTACACTTTCTGGACTACTTGGTGGTCTGTAAATACATTCAATTAATAAATGTTCTGGTCCAGTGATCAAACTACACCATATCTGCTTTATTCCTTGTTGTGAAAAAGTTTGATTTTTCATAAGTTACTACTCCGCCACCATTTTTGCCATACGCTTTGTTTTTGTTGTAGCAGTTGTACCCATCAATGTTCATAACAAGTTTATCATTGAATCATGTTTCTTTCACTAATATAATATCTGTTCTTTCAAGACTAGGTATCGATTTTGATAAACCATTAGACAATTTAACTGGTGCCTCTCAAAGCGAATCACTAGACGTACTCCCTAATATATCAGTTGGTATACCATCTGAGATGGCCATTGACATATCAACACCAACCAAGGACTCATCTGATCTGTCTTTTGGTGTATCATTTGAAGTATTACTTGGTTTACCAATTGAAAACTATTTAAATTTTTATTTGCTAATTTGATTTATCTCCGTTTCGGTGAACGATTTAATGTGACATTTGAATTAAATGTTTTTGAATTGAGCGTTTTAGATTTATTTTTAATTTTTGTTTTTAATTTTTAATATTGCTCAGAAAAAACTTTCGTAATGTTGTTATTTCGAATCCAATAATGATAGTCATTTTTTTTTTTTTAATTTCTAGATTTTTGTTTAGTCAATTTCTTACTTCAATCATTTGTTTTTGGAGTTCTCGTTATTTCATTGTTAAATCAAAATTTACATAAATATTTCTATAAGCTTCCGTGTTTCTTAATTTTTTTACTGATTTAGTTACTGCAAGACTGTCGTTCTTACCTTGTAATTCAACTAAGATGGGACCTGGATGATTGAAACTTGAGTTACTTTTAAATAGTTCGGTGATTGAGAATGAGTTACGTTTAAATTACGTTTAAATAATTTGGAAATTCTTGACTTATCGAAGCCAATAGTCTAATAACCTAGTCAATAATCTAAAATCTCTTTTATAATACGTTTATCGTTTACTTGTTTTTCAGCTACTGTCGGTTTTTTTTAATTCTTCTACACCAAAAACTCTTCTCCTCTTTTCTTTTTATGTCCTCTTGTTCGACAAGCACTTATAACGTCTATAACGTCTAAAGCAATTTACAGAACTTATAACGTCTGTTGCTGGAGCATTTGGCCTGTTTTTTATCTTGAATAAATTACTAAATAATTTTGACGAATCAGTTGTTGGATTTTTTTCAAAGTCTTGAATTTGTTGTTTTAGTTCCTGATTTTCATTTAGTACGTTGTTTAATTTGTCTTCAAGTTCTTTCATTCTGTCAACTTGCTGCTTTTCCATCTCTTCAAAACATTTGATAAACTGATCGAATTCACCTTTCCGTGTGTTTGCAATTAAAAAAAAAAATTTGATATTGTTTTATTAAATTTCTTTTTTTCTTTGATAATTCCAAAAATGATTAAATAAAATAATATTTCAAAAATTTAAAAATACTAAAACTTAAAAATACTACAATTTATCTTCTTTAAATTATTAGGCTTGCAAAAACACGTCTCATCATAAAGAAATCATGCGGCAAAAAAAAAAAAAAAATTCACTCTGATGCAAAACATAGAAAATTCAAAATTTTTCTCAGAGTTATTTCACTTTCTCGGTTTATAAACAATTTATTGGCTCTCAGATGATATTGTGTTACATATTTAAAAGTAATACAAACTGTTTAAGTCATTTTATTTATGATTTTTGATAAATCGAGACATCAAATCAAGCTCGTTTATTTACCCTACTCCGTTTGACTGATTTTTACATCAGTCAAACAGAGTATTGTCATATCTTCATTAGCATGGAGTAGCATGACATTATTGAGGATACCCATATATATATATATATATATATATATATATATATATATATATATATATATATATATATATATATATATATATATATATATATATATATATATATATATATATATATATATATATATATATAGATTCTACACCATTATACATACATAATATGTATAAGAAGCAGCCCATGCCATGTCTTTGAATCTACCATGTTTTGCAAGCTTATCGGTGTATTTTTGCTGGAATTCTGTATATATATTATTTTCTGTAACTGAATGTTTCTTGAGCCTGTACCTTGATAAGGAACAACCCTAGCTAAAAAGTCCTTTAGGACCTATAGGATTTTGGAACAATAAAAAAAAGACAAAACTTTCATAACTATAAACACTTTTTAACACATGTATTTTAATTTAATGGGGTTCAAATCTAAAACTTTTTTTGTTCCAAATTCTTATAATATCATATAGGACTTTTTGACTAGCGATTTTTAATTTACCGGCCCACAATATATTGCGCCATTTTATGATAAGCCACTTCAAATGTCAATTGGCAAACTGCAAACATTTTTAACCATATGTTTTTTTTGTCAACAAAGAGACTTTTCTTGAAATGTGTGCATTCAAACTGTTCTCTCTTATGCGCCTACATACAGTAGTGTTGTTCATATTTAATTTAAGACCATTTTAGACATGCTTGACCGATAAAAATGGTTTCCTTTAGTAAATCTAACAATTCTTCGGTCTTGCTGCGCAGTAGCATTACGTTTTCAACCTCATTTTTCAACTCTTGGTTTATAATTAATGGCAATTAAAATCATCTTTACTGAAAATCTGAGAATATTTTGAATGTATGGTTTGCTCTCTATGATGCTTCAAAATAACGTTGCATTCTGCTAATGCACAATGGCGTCCCCAGCCCACTTTGAAAGGATTAGAAAACATTTTTACCATTGAACGTGCACAAATAAATAAAGGGTATATTAAATATTCCTATGAAAATACAAAAATCCCTTTAAATTTTTTAAATTGACTTGAATTTTATCAAAAACAACGGTGTTCTTGAATTATTGAATTCTCATTCGCTCAATTTATTTATCTCATTCTAATACATACACATGAAAAATTAGTGTTTTTATAATTTACAGAATGCAAATAATAATCAAGATATGAATAATTTTTTAGTACTGCTCATGCTCACAGCTGCATGTTCTAATTTTTTTAGACAATAATACTTACTAACTTAATAAAGTATTAAGGTAATTCGGGGAAAATAAGGCTAATTTCTTTATTCCTCTCTGGAGACTGTTTTAGTGATTGTCTTAGATTATTGTATAGGATTTGTTAGTTTTTAATAGTTTTTGGATTTATTTGCCTAGCTAACCCAGTGGGCATGCGTTGTCCGGGCAACGTCCGTCGACGTCTTACGGACGTCTGGACGTCCGTGAGTCGTCTAATGGACGTGAGTCGTCTAATGGGAAGCACACGTGTTTTTTTTGAAATTTTAATATGTTTGATGACAAAATAACTAGTTTTATAGTGACTAAGTGAAGCGATTATATTTTTCAACGCGTTTCTTAGCAAAAACATGATCGATGCATATTTTAGTCTTGATAAATACTTATAAGTACCAGTTTTTGATGATTTTTTTTTTGAAAATTTTCAATTTTAAAAAAAAAATCATCAAAAACTGGTATTTTGAAAGTTTATTATTCATTTATCAAAAAGAAAAATTAACTTAGTTTGATTTATTAAATTTAAACTTTGTTTTATGAAACATGATCTTTGTGGGAAAGATAAATTTTCATAAAGTTTAATTTATGGGTTAGCCAAATATATTAAGCTATTTTTATAAATTATAGTTAATAAATTTTATAATTAAAAATAATTGTTTTAAGTTTTTTTTTTATTATATTATCGCGTAATATTGCTGTCTCGTTTTACCCCGAAAAGGGGGAAACATGACACTATTTTAAAAATTAGTTGTTTCTATTTTTAAAGTCCTCCGTAAATCCAATTAAAAACGATTTGAATTATTTACTCGAATAAATTTATTTTATTTGTAATAAATTACTTAATATTTGAAAAGAGTAACTCTTACTAGGCTTAATTATACCCTACGGGCATTTGTTCTTAAAAGTTACGTTCTATATGTCTTTTAAATGTTTCTTAAAGGTCTTTTAAACGTTCTTTACGTCAGAATATTTAGAAGACGTTTAAAAGACATTTAAAATACATTTAGAACGTAACTTATAAAAACAAATGCCCGTAGGGTACACTTGTTTAATTTTTCGCGCTATTCCAGGTCTTTGTAATTAATTTTTAATCCTTAAGTGTCTCGCACAACCTATAATTACCCTAATTATATGTTTTCTTTTTCTAATATGTGATTTTTTGTCATTTTTTAAAATTTGAAAAAATGACAAAAAATCACATTATTTGACTTTTAAAAGCCAAATAAAAATTTATTATGAATAGAATATTTGGCAATAGAATAAGAGGATGTCGCCTAAGCTCTTAGAATCGTTCGGCTTTATAAGGTTAGCCATGTTTGTGTTTAGCTTCATAGAAGATATATTGTTTGAAACAAAGCCTTTAAATATTTTTAAACTTAAAGTTTTGTAAGAAAACCAAAGATTATATTTTTTTACAAGCGGTTAGTTAATAACTACTTGAGAATTTTTTAGTAATTGTTACTCACTCGAATTCTTTTATTTTTAATTATTTGTTAAAATTTCATCGTCAATTTTTATGTAAAAAATAAAAACTAAAATATAAATTAACTATTGATTTGTAAAGGCATTCGAATTTTAATTATTAAATATTTAACGTTTGCTTCACGCATAAAAATGTTTTAGAAATATTTTAAACAAACACTCATCCTCACTAAAAAGCTTTTATGTATTAAAAAAATTACAAACACAAAATTCAAATGTAAGTTAAGTGTGGATGTCCATTTTTTATTTTTCTGACGATAAAACTTTCTGTTGGAAATCATGTATATTTTACTCGCTTATTTCCAGAGTATGAGTAAAACTTGCTCTTGTGAGTTGTTTTTCATTTATGCTTCAGCAAGCATGCATCTAAACAAAAAAATCCAAATCAGTTCATCAATTCACGAGGGTTGCAAAAAGATATATACAACAAAAAAAGATGATTATATAAAAGAAAATAAATGTATTCTCAACATATGACCTATAGAAGTCAACTTTAATATATTAATATGATATGAAACTAACAATTTGACTATGTTGTCATTGATCCTACCTTCTTTTTTATATGTTTTTGGATTATATTACGGAAAAATATACGCAAACTATGTATTTATATTTGCACTTTCAATAAGTTACTGCAATGGAAATCAAGGCAGTGTATATACTGACGATATTTTTGAAGCAGGCAAATTTTTAAAAAATTTTGATGTTGTTGCTGATGAACTGTTAACAAAAAATGGACTTGCAAACTGGCAATATGAAACTGACCTTACGGAAGACAATCTTCAAAAAACAGTTGATATTGGCTTAGAACTGAGTGATTTTTTTTTAAGTAGCAGTCAAAATGCAAGTAAATTGAAAGTTTTAGATCTGCCTCAACAAATGCAGCGTCAAATCATGTTAATCAGACGAAGCGCAGATCCAACATCGGAAGACATGAGAAGAGAAATTAAAGAAACAATAGGACAAATGACTAGCATATTTAGTAAAGCTAAAGTCAAAAAAGATTCTGTCGAGTATTCATTAGAAAACTTAACGGAAATAATGAGAACTTCGAGAAACAAGAAAAAGTTAGATTGGGCTTGGAGAAGTTGGAGAGATACGGTTGGTCCGCCAATTAAATCTTTATATACGAATATGATTGATTTGCTAAATATTGGAGCTCGAGAGCATGGATGGATAGATTATGGCGACTTCTTAAGAACTGATTATGAGATGGGTGACGATTTTGAAATTAGTCTTGATATGGTTTGGTCAAAAATAAAACCTCTTTACGAAGAGCTACATGCCTATGTAAGGTATATGTTGACGAAGAAAAAAATAATAAAAGTCGCAAAAGACGGTTGCATACCAGCAAGCGTCCTAGGAGATATGTTTGCTCAGAACTGGGAAAACATTTTTGATCTCGTAAAACCTAGTAAAACTTCGAAAGTGTTTGATGTAACAAAAACTCTAAAAGAAAAAAATTACACCGTACAAAAAATGTTTACTTTAGCCGAAGATTTCTTTATTTCGTTAGGCTTGTATAAGATGCCAACAAGTTTTTGGAACAACTCAGTATTTACAAAACCAAAGAATAAAGACATGGTTTGTCATGCGTCGGCGTGGGACATAAGTAGTACAGATGTTAGGTAAGATTTTTTGAAAATTAATCTTTTACTTGGCCTTGACGCCAAATGGTATCATTTATTTTTCGTAATATTTATGTTCCATATAAGGCAACAAGTTATTTTCGTGCATCTACTACATGTAAATTATTTTCGTGCATTTACTATAAATAACTTTATTTTTACATTCGAATCAGCTCATAAACAGCAAAAATATTTATTTTGAGACTTTTTCAATAATTTACCAAGTAAAGGGTTAAAATAAAGAAAGCAAAAAAAAATTATACTAAAAAATGAATTTTTTATTCAATATTTGACATATCGAATAAAACTTATCAATTTAATTTTAAATGGGTCTTTGTTAGAATGCTTGAACCCAGTACCAACGACACAAGCTTCCAATAATAAAAAGAAAATGTTCAAAAGAATAAAGATACATCAAAAAAAGAAAAAAGTTTTATAGGTTTTTTTTCATAGGTTTTTTCGTTTTAGTCTTATTTTCAAATGTTTAACTTTTCTTATCTCAAGACAACTTTCTAAATTCAAAAAAGAAAATTTTGTATTAAGCTATTTATGAACATTTTTTCCACATTATTATTACTAATATATAATATAGTATTATTATTCTTATATGTTTATAAATTCTTCAAAGTGTTGTATAATAACTTTTAGGTCAAATCAATCATTACACTTACATAAATAAGTTAGTAGTGTAAACTATTTAGGGAGATTGTAGCAAATTTTGTTTTTATTTGAATACGTTATCAAAATCTAGCAATGAAAAATAGACATCACGACATTACGATATCACGTCAAATCATCACGACATCACGAGTCTATCTATAAATTCATAAAATTTATTTATAACATTCATTAGGTTCGATGAAGTTCTTTAACAAACTACTTATGCTAATTTTTGATGGATGGGTGCACAATTAGGGTGGGGCACTATAGCTGCTCTAACATAAAACAAAATAAATTGTTTAACATAGCAAATCTACTGTTTCAAATACCAAAATCGGAGGTTGATCCTCATCAACATCAATAACAAAATAAACATTAATCCTGAAAAGCACAAGTTGTTTGTCACAAAGCATTTGTTAATTTTGGATCAACAAAATGTTATAATCAGCCGTATTTTGTTGTCGAATTGGCATTTGGTCATCGGTTATGGCATAGGGTATGTTTCATTAAACTAACTTTACATTTAGCCATTACTAGCATATTGTTGGTCCGACGTAGCGCTAGGTTGCTATGCTCGTTGATATGTCGTAACTTTAAGTTGGCAAGCAAGTCACATACAGCACTCTATTTCAACTAAATTTTACGCCACATGCATGTCACCTACAGCACTCTACATGTTACACTACATGTCACATTTTTATCTTATCCTATTGCATGTCACATACAGCACTCTATTTCAACTATATCTTAAGCCACGTGCATATGGCTTAAGATATAGTTCTCACAACTTTATTTTACCCCATTGCATGTCACATACAGCACTCTTTTTCAACTATATCTTAAGCTACATGCATGTCACATACAGCATTCTACATGTCACATACAACTATATTTTACGCCATTACATGTTGCATACAGCACTCAATTTCAACATACGAGTGGGTCTATGTGACATTAAAACAATTTTTAAACTTATCTAATATCAAGTATAAAGCAAAAGCCTAAATTTGATTAAATATTTCTTGATACTAAACTTTAAATTTTAAAAATTTGCTTTAAATTTTTGGAGCAATATATTTATTCTCTGGAAACTTTGTCGGGTATTTATAAGTAACTTATAAGTAAAACTAAATTGCATTTAAAGATATTCTATGCATTATTTTGAAAATAATAAGTAAAACTTGTTGTATATAAGGTTTACAAACATTATACTTAAGAAAGATTTGCGATGTTCAGTTTGCTTAACTTCAAGTACAATCCTGAAAATATACTTTTGTTTGTTATAAAGTATTTTTAGTTTTCCGTAGTTGAAAATCACATCCCATCTAACACACATACATTAGACCAAGGTATGTAAAACCATCGCAAACGTTGGCTGTTTTATCCGACGCAAGTCTAACGTTGATTCAATGTCATGTTTTTAATAATAATATAGATAAAAGGATTAATACCGACGCAACTAAAGAATGCTTGCACAAATTCTTTTGGACAACGTATGTAAAACGACGGCAAAACTTACAATCTAAACCAAACGTTGATCCAATGTAAATAACCCAACGTTGATTCATTGTATATGGATTAAAATTCGCAACATTTTTATTTTATTTTAGAAGCTCCAAGGTTTTATCACAGAGCACCGCAGAAGAGCATTTGGAAGGAAGTTCACGCCTCCTTCCTTACCGATTTATAAAGCTTGCCGAGAGGTGGCGTTGAACCACGGATCTCTATTGTCTAAGGCAAGCGCGCTAACCATTGCGCTACTGCTGCTCAAACATTGTTCTAAAGTTTAACCAACGTATGTGTGCTAGCTGGGATGTGTCCTTAAATGAGATTAAAAACTCATTTTTAAAAGAAAATATTTGTTTTGAAAAATGTCAACCTAGAAATATACTTACAAAAGTTTAAAAAAAAATAGTATTGAAGTATCAAAATGATATACTAAGGTATCGAAATGTTTTTAATGATTTCAAGTTTAAAATTGATGCCTACTAATTGTGTCTTCTCCTAACATTATTATCAGTTTTTCCAGTGTCTTGGATCCATATCTGATTGAAAAAAGGTTAATTTTCAAACAAATCTAAAGATGTTTCTATGGTATTTCTTTAAGTTTGTTTTTAAAGGAGATTGAAATTCAAATAAAAACAAAGAATTTTTGATATTCTATCTTTTTGGCGCCTTTTTTATAGTTGATTATCACAAGTTATTTTCTGTTTAATAATTTTAGTTATGAACAGAGAAAAATCAAATATTATGTAATTATTAAAAATTTTCTTGAACTTTTTATAATTAAAATTAACTTTTTATGACTTTTTATGATTAAAATTACTTTTTAGAATTAAAATGTGCGCAGAGGTAAATCAAAATGACCTGACCACAATTCATCATGAAATGGGTCACATAGAATATTTTTTAGCATACAAAAATCAACCAAACACATTCAGAGCAGGTGCTAATCCTGGTTTTCACGAAGCTATTGGTGATACAATATCACTTTCCGTAGAAACACCAACTTATCTTAAAAAAGTTAACCTCCTTAAAAAAGAAAAATGGAACAAAGGTAAAGACAAAATTTTGCAGCTTACAAAGTTATTTTGAATAAGATCTTTTATGCTTTTTAATAATAATCTAAATTTTAAATAGAACTTAATTTTGTTGTTTTTTGTCGTTTAGACGAAACAATAAGTTTCCTTTTAAACCAAGCTTTAAGACGTTTGGCGCCACTTCCATACAACTTGCTTGTTGATAAATGGAGATGGAGAGTATTTGAAGGAAACATCACCGAAAATAACTATAACAAAGCCTGGTGGGATTTTAGAGTAGAGTACCAAGGTATAGAGCCACCAGTTTCACGCCCACCAAATGCTTTTGATCCAGCATCAAAATTTCATATAGGAGCAAACGTTCCTTACGTGGCGTAAGATATTATTAAAATATTGTTAGTTTGAAAATCACCAAACTGTAACTTGTACTCTTAAAAATTTTTCTAAATTTTCAATACAAAACAAAAAGTGCAAAAACAAGAATTATTGGCGCGTAATTTTAGCGTATTAAGAAAGGTTTTTATTACTTCACTTTACAAGTCATAAATCACTTTTAATATTTAGCTAACAATAATAAGTCAATTTTAAGTAATGCACTGCTATTTTGAGTTCTTAGGTTTAGTGATATAATAACCGTGCTAGCATAAACTTTCTCAAATCTATCAAACTACAGTCTAAGTAAATTATTATTATATATATATATATATATATATATATATATATATATATATATATATATATATATATATATATATATATATATATATATATACAGAGTTAAATTGTACTTTTTTGTTTTGCAGATACTTCTTTAGCTACATTCTTCAATTCCAATTGCATAAAAAACTATGCAGAAGCACGAAATTTTCTGGTCCACTTTACTTATGCTCGATTTATAACGAAAAAGAAGCAGGAAACATTTTAAAGTAATACACATAAGTTTTTTTACATTTTGCCAACACATATAATTTTTAACTTTTATGAGTAAAACGAGCAAGGGCGGATCCAATGCAGCGAGGGAGCAATTGCAATCAACTTGGTAGTCTGGATCCGCCCCTGAACACGGAAATAGAATTATTTAACTACTTGTTTATAAATAACCAACTAGTAAAATACAAGCATGTAAAGTATGAACATCTTTACAAAATACAAATTTAAATTTTTGTTTAAAAAAAATTTGAACTTTAAAAAAAAAAAAAATTCAAATTTTGAGGAACACTAGTATATAAACAGTTTATGCACAAACAATTTATGTATATGCATGTATTTATTAGAAGTTCAATCTTCGACTCAAATGTATTAAAGGTATTATTTGCAGGTATTACGAGTATTAATTACAGGTACTATAACGGTCGGGTACATTGCATAGTTACAATCGTATAAATTGCATAAAGGTTAATAAGTAATCAAATATGGTTTGCAAAAAATGATCACATTTTAATCATATGTAAAATAATAGATATTCAAATGTCTTTGATACACATTTCTAAACCAATATTCAGTAAACAATACTAAATACTAAAATTAAAAAAAAAATTTATTTGTTAAATGTAAAAAAAATTTTTTAGAGTTATTTTAAATAGAAACCTGTTTGTATTAAATAAGTCATTGATTTTCATTTATAGAAAAATGTTAGAAAAAGGAAGAAGCAAACCATGGCCTCAAGTTTTAAAAGAAGCAACAGGGGAAAAAGAGCTAAATCCAGATGCAATTCTTGAGTATTTTAAACCTCTGCACACGTGGTTGGAAAAGCAGCGCAAAACAAAAAAATACGATATTAAATGGAAAAGGAGTCCACTTACCAAGGTAACAATCGTTCTTTTAATATTTATGTATATGTGCGAAAAATACAAAAATTAAAAGATTTTTATTATTCATGCTTCGCTAGGTATTTCAAAAAACAACAAAAAAGTATGAATTAGGTCAAGAAAGGTCTGGAATTTTAAAAACAGATAGTGGTGACGTTTCACTTTCAATCAATATTCCAGCTTTTTCTCTAGCGCAATTAATGGGAAACAATAAAGTTCAAAACTCCACTACTGTCGATTCAGCTTCTTCCTCACCAAGTAGAACTGTGTCTGAAAACAATCTTCAACTTGATCTTAGCAAGCTTCTTGCTTCAGGAAAATCTTTTTCAATAAAATCATCGGAAACGAATACCATAAACTCGGAGGGCAACACTGAAATAAAAAATAAAGAAATAAATATAAATTCTGAATCGGCAAGTTTTAAAGCTCCTTCAAAAGTTGAACTGCCTTTACAAGCTTTTAATAACGCTAGTGTCGATAAAACAGTACCATTAGCTGCCGCAGATAAAACAGTACCCATAGCGGCTCTAGATAAAACAGCACCTATGGCAGGTATAGATAAAACAGTACCTTTGGCAGCAGAAATTAAACCCGATGCTCCATTTCCACTTACTGCCACTTCACTTACTGAGGAAAAAAATAACCCTATTATTGCTGGTTTAGAAAAGCAAAAGACCAACCCAATTGCTGCAGCGTTTCCACAAGAGGTTAAACCAAACCCTGTACCCGAAAACCAAATAGCGCTCGTGCCAATTTCTTTGCCGTCTAATTTACTTAATATACTTCGTAATGCATTGAATAGCAGTGGTCTAGAAAGATCAGAAAAAAACATTGCTTCATTTAGTGATTCGCAATTAAAGTCTAGTAATAACAGTAGCACTAATCATACTACAGAGCTTACTAATAATAACCAAACATCAGCTAAAAACGATCCATTGAATTCTACAGCTACGTTGCCAGGAAAAAATTCAGAAGCTGTAAATTCAACTTTAGTTAAAGATGTTAAAGGAAATAACACACTAATTGGTGTAGATAAATTAATTCAGCCAGGAAATGAAGACTTAAACAATTCATCAAAAGTATCACCTCAAAATTTCATGTCAATGCAACAATTAGTATTACCTTGCAAACGATCGGATATACCTTGCGTATTTGGTAAAATTGTTACCGAAGGAAATAGTATACCGTCATTTAAAGAAGGGTTAGACGCGGAAAAGAAAACTGTTTCAATATCTCCTTCTTTATTAATCAAAAAACTTATTGAGCACCATGTCGCAGATAAAAGTACTCCGGACCCAGTAGTTAACGCTGTTCCTTTATCGTTGCCACTTGGGCAGACTTCGCAAGGTTTAACATTAGGATCTCAAGAAAATAATCAAGGCAACTTTGATTTAAATCAAATAATCAAAGCCTTGACTGGAGCCATTAAGCCTCTTAATAAAAATGATACATCCCCTGCCGATACAAAGCAAACAATATTACAAGCAAGTGCTGAAGCTCCCAAAGTTACAATTAAGTCAAATGAAGATCTTTCAAAAATTACCAACGCCGTAAATTGCTCAAATATACAGAAAAGAGGGGTTCGACTAACAATTAAATGCAATGAGGGTAAACACAAAGGAGGCATGTTATCTTTAACACCGCAGGAAATTGTGCAGAGATTAATTAACTCAAAGAACAAGAACGAACTAAACAAAAAAACAATACCCGGAGCAAACGTTATAAATACACCAAATGGGTTTCAGTTAAACTTTGATCTCATTGCTAAAGATCAAATACCATATGATCTAACTGAAAAACCGAGCAACCCGTCTGCACGTCATTTGACGTCTGGACGGCAACAACACGTTGATGTTTTTAACACTGCTAAAGGTATGGTTGTTAAACCAAAGTCTTCTATTCAGCTTTTAACTCCGCAGTTTGTTCCAGCCCTAGATAAAGACAATATTGAATTAAGAAAGTCGGATAAGTAGGTTTTTTATTTAACATTCAATTCTGTATAAAAGGATGTCATTCACGTTTTTTCAAAAAAAATATAAT
Source organism: Hydra vulgaris (assembly GCF_022113875.1). Taxonomy (NCBI): domain Eukaryota; kingdom Metazoa; phylum Cnidaria; class Hydrozoa; order Anthoathecata; family Hydridae; genus Hydra; species Hydra vulgaris. The sequence goes on along the minus strand of NC_061159.1, from coordinate 32,848,707 downwards.
AATAATAAAAATAAAGAATTAAGTTCATTATTGTTCTCATTTTTAAATAAAAAGCATTAAAAACGTAAAAAAATAGAAGTTTAGTTGGGTGAAGGTAAAAGGGCTTGGTTTAAAACCCTTTTTAAAATAAAATAAAAATTTGCTTGAATAATTGTTTAACTTAATTATTAATGAATAATATAATAAAACTGCTTTAAAAACTCTATAAAGGCTTTAATTTATGATGATCTAGTGATTATGTATGTTTATTTTATGATAATCTCGTCTAATCTAGTGTTATTTTATGATGATCTCGTCTAATCTAGCGTTATTTTATGATGATCTCGCACCTAATCTAGCATTATTTTAAAATCTTGTTTTAAAAAACAAAACTCGTTATTCTTAACTCACACTTTGTGTGCATGGAGTCTTTCAAAACAATATTTATGTGTCACATTTACACCAATACATAAATCTACATTTTTACCTATTTGATCTTAAAAAAAAGATCTTCTACCAAATAATGGAAATAATTTTTAGATGTTCTACTGAGACCAAATTTTCAACTGTTGACATTTCTTTTTACGGAATTTACAGTACAACGGAACGTACACATAGAGTACAGCGTGGTATTACTATTTAAATATATGAGTCCACGAAATATATACTTAGTATGTTAAGAAATAGTATAATAATAGCTCGTGTTATATTTCGATGTAAATGTTCGATGTAAATGCAAAAAATTTTAATTGAGAATAAAAATCCTCATGTTCTTCTATTTGAAAAAGTAAAAACTAGATTTGTTTATCAGTTTTTATAAGTTCTAATAAATTCTAAATTTAGTGCATCCGCGGCGCAGTGGTTAGAGTTCTGTCTCAGAACCAAGAAGTCCAAGGTTCTATACCGGTTCTAGCCCAATATGCAACATTGACAAAGAAAAGAGACGTGAACTTCATAGTTAAGTACACTTCCGCGGTGCTCTGTGATAGGACCGTAAGGACTTTTGGGAGCGCCTTAATAATCACAAAACAAAGAAAAAAAGAGATATTAGCTCAATGATTAACTTTTTACGTTGGTTATTTAATTCGTTAATCAAATTGTGACCTCTTTTTTTCTACAAAAATTTCCTCAAGTTTCCGTTAGTTCTAGTAATGCTGTATAACAGTTGTCTAGTTTTGTTATACAACGATTGTAGCAGTGATTAACGTTTCTATTTCCATAGCAACTTTTCTATTTCCATAGCAATTGTTTTACAAGACTAATTCTATTGCACAATAAATGTTGAGTTTTGCAACTTGCCCAAGAATATGTTTTATCATTTATTGTCATTAAAAAGCATAGTTGTTGAGCAACTGTTGTACTTTTGTTGAGCAACTGTTGTACTTGGAAACCAAACTTCTCGCATTTTGTATATTTTTGTGAAAATGTGCTTATATAGATGTGCGTACCAAGTTCAGCTCAATAAAGCCGTTGCTATAGAAGACAAAATAAAGCCGACTCTCTTTTCACGATTTTCTTAGGAAATTTTCGGGCGGAAATTTATTCAAGCAAGCAAAAACATCAATAAAAAGTCAGCCCGGAAATGCAAAGTAAAAAAGTATAAAAGTTGAACATTGTTGAGCTTTTAATTTTCCGCTAGTTTTTTATTTCAGGTGGTTTATAGGTTAAAAAAATCACTTCTGCATTTAATTGACAAATCCCGACGGGCATTTGTTTTTAAAAGTTACGTTCTAAATGTGTTTTAAACGTCTTTTAAACGTCTTTTAAACATTAATGTTTAAAAGACGTTTAAAAGACATTTAAAATACATTTAGATCGTAACTTTTAAAAACAAATGCCCGTCGGGATGTTTCCAAATAACTTTAAATGAAAAGAATTATTGCTTTTACCCACCAACACACTCAAAAAAAAAATTATAAATAATTAACTTTTTTTGCTAAGTCAGCAAAAGATAAGCAAAATATACACACAGTTTTAAAAATGTTTTAAAAATTCCTAAAATATACTTGTAACTCCTGATAAGTTAAAAATAGATAATCCCAATATACTAAGGAGACAGAACTAATGTATGTAACTACCGACCTAATTCTATTTTATCAACATTTTCAAAAATTATTTACAATAGATTATATACTTATTTTAAAGAGAAGAATTTTTTTTTATAAAAATCAGTTTGGATTTAAAAAAAATAGTTCTACTGAGCATGCAATCATCTAATTTGTTCGTGAAATCTCTAACTCTTTCAAAAATTAGAAACTTTTGAATCAAATGCTTTTGATAAATTCAAAAAAATACCTAAAGTGAATTTTTGAAAGAGTTAGAGATTTCACGAACAAATTAGATGATTGCATGCTCAGTAGAACTATTTTTTTTAAATCCAAACTGATTTTTATTAAATTTTGATATAGTAAATCATAGCATTTTGATTCATAAACTTAAATATTATGGAGTGGATGGTGCAATTTTGAAATGGTTTAAAAGTTATTTAACAAACCGAAAACAATTTGATTCTTTTAACGATCCTTATCAAAAAAATGTTTTCGATATTTCATGTGGTGTTCCGCAAGGATCAATTTTGGGACCACTTCTTTTTTAATAAATAAATAAATGATTTGCATAAAGCTCCTAATCTTTTAAGTATTATGTTTACGGATGATACTAATATATTTTTATCTGATAACAGTATTAATAAACTCTTCACTATGAATGAAGAACTCATTCATAGTGAAGAGTTTAATTAATTACTGCAATACGTGTAATTAATTTTGCTGATCGTTTTTCTCACTCTAAACAACTTTTTTATGAAATGAATACTTAATATTTACGAACTTAATATTTTAAAAATTTTATGCTTTGTATTTATGCGTAAAATTTTTTTTTTTTAATTTCTTTGTATATATATGTAAAAACAATCTTTCTCTTGCCGTTTTTAATGATTTAATTACCTTGAAACATACCAATAACTACTCTCTAAGAGTAGTTATTGGTATGTATTCTTTTGTCTAATTTTAATTTTGATCTATCTACTTCTTTGCATCTTTTTAAAGTTAAGCTGAAAAATCTTTTTCTTTCCCGTATTATCAAAATTTGACAATAATATTTATATTATGGAAATATTTATTAAACTTTATTATCTATACTACAAAGTAATATATGTATGT
>NC_061159.1:32810567-32835567 GCF_022113875.1 Hydra vulgaris | reverse complement strand
TTTAGAAAAGTGTTTGCACGGCAAAACACAGATTCCTAATGAGGCACTGAATCAATTGATTTGGAAACAATGTCCCAAAGATATATTTGTAGAAAGAACTGCTTTATGTGTTGGAGTAGCATCAGTTGTCCTATACTTTAATAATGGACTACAATTTTTAGAGACGCTATTTAATAAGCTTGAAATAGCAGTAGGTTGCAATCTACATAACTTTTGTCTTATAAATGACTCTAAGCGCATTTCTAAAGCAGAAAAACAATGCACAAGTATAGTGAAATTAAGATGCAAGAAACTAAGAACTATACAAAAAGGTTTTTGTGTTCAAAACAAAACATTAGAAGGTGCAGTTTATGGAAGTGGGGAGTTTTGAACAATTTTGTTTTTATTTTTAATTTGAGTTTTTCTCAAAATCATGTTTTATTCTCTGGCGACGGAGATATTTTTCAAACCGATAACTGATTTGATCTGAAATTTGGCACACTTGTTTGTAACACATGTATTTGCAACCTCTACTAGAATTATGTTTACAGCTGATTGTGTTCTACTTTTGAAAGTGATTTTGTGTTCTAAAATAACACCAAAACTTCCAAATATGACTAAAATGCATATATTTTGACTTTTTTTGGTCAAAATCCAAAACTTTTAGTATATGTTGTTATTGCATAAGTAAAGGATCACAAGCCAAAATTTCAGTTCAAATTTATTAACGGTGGCTGAAAAAACCCTGTCGCCAGTTATTCATTTTTTAGGCTTTTGTCTGTCAATAATTATACGCATAATTAATTTTTTTAACTTTTTAAATTTTTACTTATATTTTAATCATGTAATAGGATCGTTTCCACACTTACCGTGAGTTTAACAAAGTTTCACACTTATTGTATATATTGTTGACACTTATCGTATATCTTAAAATCTGCTTTAGTGACTGGTTTATAATGCGCTCGCGGTTTCAAATGAAAATCTAATGCATTAGTAACATTTTATTAAACGTTTTTAGGTATATAAATTAAAAAAAAAAGACTATTAAATAAACACTAATTATATAGAATGAAAATATTATTTTGAATTAAAACTAAAGATTTTTAAATCATTTCCATTACTTTAGTACAAATCTTTTAAACTGGAAAGGATAGAATTTCATCATAATTATCTGAGTCTTATATTATAATTTTTGTTAACAATGGAACTCGTTTTCTGACTCAGTTTCAAGGCTTACTTTTTCTTTTGCGACTTTCTTTTTCTTTTTCAAAATTTTCATGTTTTCTCTTTCTTTTTTAGTTTTTTCATTTAATAAATTTTTGTCCATAGCCATTTGTTTCTTTCTTAATCTTTCTTCCTCTTTTTTTGACTTTTTATCTGCAGCTAATTGTCTCTTTTTTAATTTTTCATCATTTAGTTGTGACTTTTCTTGCAATTTTGTCTTTTGAATTTTCCTGCCACGTTTTAAATGTTACAACCGATGGTAAACGTTCTATTTTGCGCTTGGACGTTTTGACTGGTTGTTTTGGCCATATTAAAACACTTTTAATTGGATTTATGATTTCTGCTGCTATTTTTAAACTAGAACAAGCTGGTTTTGGTTCTATTACCGCTGCAATATTGCAATCAGGCATTTCCATACCGGTTTTAACTTGCACATTTTCTAAATTACAAGTTGTTGATAGATTTTTATTACCCTGTTGTATTTCATCAGGTAAAATTGTGGTCTTATATGTTTCAGATGAGGCTTTTTTCCAAAAATGATACAGCTGGAGTAATTCAAGATCACCTTTCCAACCTAAATGTTCGTCAGCTATTTTAAACTGCTCTAAAATACTTGGATCAATGCAGGTTTCAAAAAAGTTTATGGGAGAGGAAGCGGATAAAGTCACACTTGATTGATTCTCTTCTAAATAAGGAGTCGTAGCCACAGTTGACTCAGATAATCTTTGAACAATTTTTGTGTAGTCCACACTATTAGCATCAAATGGAAATATTCCGGTATTTTTAAAAGCACTTTTAACATTATTTGCCATAGAGTACATTTTCATTGTTTATTTCTTGTCTTTAATGGTCAATGCGCCATTGTCGGCAAAAAGATTTCCACTTTGCTTTCATTGGCCCAAAAACTGCCACATTGAGCGGCTACAAAACATGTGTTGCATTTGGAAACAAAGCAACAAAAATTATTCCATTTTTTGAGCAAAACTCACTAAGTTCGATAGAAAAATGTGACGCATGATATAAAAAAAAAATAATAACTGGTAAAGGAATTTCTTCTTTTATCAAAATTGGATGAAAAATGTTTGTAATATACTTAAAAAAACATTCTGCGGTCATGCAACCATTTTCACTTTTTCCAATAACCCATCCTGATGGAGTATTTATAATTCTATTTGGAAGAAATTTTTAATGATGGAGCAAAGGTTCCGCTGGCATTTACTGCAAATAAAGTGATGCTTTTTTTATTTATCGAGCACTTTCTTCATATGTATTTTTTCCTCGTTCACCAATTAATAAATTAGTTTTTGGTGACAACTGAAAACCACTCTCATCCATATTTAAAAACGCGCATCGAATCATTTAAATATTAAGCGTTTTCTCCTAAAAGCTTTGGAACTTCAATAAACCAATCTTTTATGGCTTTTTAAGTTATTCCTCCTCTAGCTCGGTTTAAGTATTCACCTCGTTTTTGAGATATCTATTTGTGACGGCGAAGAAATGCATAATGTGTTCACCTAGTACTGATTCATAACCGCAGTGTTGTATCTTCAGAGAAGTTTTTCCAGATATTTTATCACAAAGCGTCTGATAAGGAATTCCAAACGTCTTGCTTGCTTTGTACAGAACCATACCTTTTTTAACAGCGTCAATAGCATCTCTTAATTGGCTATATTGTATATTGAAGTATTCGTTTTGAGCTACAAACTTTTGTCTTATGTTTTTGTCTTGCCATTGTAAAAGAATCTAAGTAAAATATTTTTTTTTTAATCTAAAAAAAAACCAAGTTGATTATTTATTGGACATACGATATGTATGAAATGACATTTTTTTTGTTCATACTTATCGTACGTTCAAAAATACTACATTGATGCTATAACGATGAGTGGTTTTAATAATATTAATAATGATCCATGTTTTATTCACCTTATTAAATCAATTTAGAAATAAAATTTTATCTTATCTTCTTAAATTATCTTGTTTTATTTGAATCGCTTCTAACAGCTGGTACTTAAAAAAAGTATTTTCATAGGCTGACGTAATAAACCCACTGAGTTTATATAAGTAACTATGTATTGCAGTTTCTATGTATTGTAATAGAAGTGCATGACGAAGTTGTTTATAAACAAAAAATATATATAAAAAATAATTACTACTTATTGCAAAATTTATGTTAGTATTTAAAACCTACGATAAGTGTCGACTCACCCTAGGTGTGGAAACGACCCTATATGTTATGCACTATTAAAAATTGAAAAAAAAGTTAAAATTCAAGATTTTTTCAAATGGTATACTACCACCTTAAAAAAAAACTTTTTATATATATTAAGGAATGCAAAGCATGAAACTTTAAAAATTTTAACTTATCGCATGATGCAAATTTTTTTGGCTTGGAAACAAAAAAAATTACAAAAATGATTTTAAAAACACTTTTAAGTGCACTTGTTATGTTACTTGACTTGTTGTCTGTTCCCTAAATCTACATTTTTAATCCTTTCAGATTAACTCAGGTTCATAAGACCAGATTAACTGGGAAACTTATAGAGTTTGGTAAGATTATTCATAAAAAAATAATCAAGATTAAAAAATATTCAAGATAAATTTTTGTCAGGCTTTCGCCTAGAGAGTTTATAGAAAACAGTTAAAAAAAAAATCTGAAAAATAAGTACAATTATAGAGAATAAGAATCTTTGTTTTAAATTATTTCTTTAGAACGAAAATCAAAAATACATTGCACACATCGTAGCTTCAAAAATTGAAGGTTTTGAGCGCGTTACGTTTGCGGCGAATAAAAATAAAAAGCATGGTTGGGATACATATAACCTTGTGAAATGAATTGCATATTGTGGTGTGGCGAGTGTTCTAAACTTATTTGTTGTGAAAATTCTTCGCCTGTAGCTGTATAAACCGGCAGATTTTGGGTGTGAGTAGGGTGCATAAAATGCTGATTTGAAGGTAGCATTGTATTATACCCTGGTGGGATTTGTGGCGGAAAGGTTGGACCGTAAGGTAAGAACTCAGGATATTGAAAATTGCCATTCGTATAAATTGGTTGATACGGTTTCATATCACTTTTATCGGGAAGCTGTTGGCTATATTGGGATTTCACGATTGTGTTCGGGGTATAAGAAGACTGAAACGAAGCTATACTTGGTGTAATCATCGGAGAAACACCACTTGCCAAGCGCCTTTGATCTATTAAAAAAATAAATATGATTTAAGAATGTATAAATGTATAATTAAATTATGAAATAAAAACTAATTATGAAATTTGACAACAAATATAAGAAGAAATAATAGTGTTTTTATGACAACCGTTCATGTTAGGTCTGAACCGATAAAGATAAGAGATTTTTTCTTGTTTTTTTTAAAAAAAAAAAAAAAAAAAAGATTTAAAGAAAAAAGAACAAAAAAAAAAGAGTTTCAATTTAATATAGTTAAACGTTATATATGTAAATGTTCATGCAACACTAATGTTTAACTTTCTTACTTTACCCACAGAATTTAATTTGGTTTAAAATAAATAACAAATAATCAAAAAAACAAAATTTAAAAACTAACCTTGTATCACATTTCGAGCTTTTAGAATTTTCAACCTTGGACCCTAAATAAAAAACAATTAAACTATGTTGAAGAAGAATAGTTGAAAAGAATAATTGAAAACTTGAAATAAAATTCAAATGTTTTAAAAACTCACTTTCGGTACCGATAAATTTGCCAATTCTTTTTCAGATAGCGTTAAAAGCGTTTCAAATGTGATGCCATGAGACTTAAGTAAAAATTTGAATTTCAAATTAAAAAATTGAAATAAAATTATAAATATTTCTAAAATTTTATTCCAAATTTAAAATTTAAAATAGAAAAATTGCATACCTCAAATTTCGTCGTATATTTTTCTAGAGAAAGGTGAACTAACAACTCGTTTAAAGAATGTATATTTTGAAGACGTTCTGCAGACCACGGCGCAGTTATAAGAGAAGAACTCTGATCTTCGTTTGGTTGAGTGTTTTCAAGAGTTAAAATTTTGTCATTTAAGATAGTATTATCCATACTCTGTTGGATCGAGTTTGAACAATGCATTGGATTTGATAAATCTGTATTCCAAGTATTGCATTCTGGATTGACTTTATCCAACCAAGGTCGATTTAATTCTTCCACAGAGGTATGAAAACGAGTTGCTTGTTTAGGAATACAGTTACGCAAGTTTCCGTCACAAGAGGTATGCAAGAGAGATGGAGACGAAGGAGCACTGTAAGCGCCACGTGATTGTAGCCATGGTGTATTATCAAAAACCTTTCCAATGCTAACAGACGCTGTTACAAAATCAAGAGATCGAGCTGAACTGTTCTCATTATCTAATATACTGGTCAGTTCCATTTTGCTGCTACTCACACTGCTTTGTGGAGAAGAGACTTCCCAACGATCTTGAATGTCGTCTTTGCGTTTGGTAAACATCCATGTTTGCTCATCAGAAAAACCATCTGATAGCTGTTGGATATTGTTGAGGGGCGAAATAATACACTGTTCTTTAACAGATTCACTTGAAATATTATGATTTGATTCTTGTGTTGCAACTGACAAAGGAGAAGACATAAGCTAAAAAACATGAGCAAGAAGATAATACATCTATATATAAACACATTTATACCTACATACATAATGTGTGAGTGCATGTGTGTGAAGAGTCTAGGGGAGTCTGAAGAGCCTAGGGGAGTCTGAAGAGTCTAGGGGAGTCTGAAGAGTCTAGGGGAGTCACATTTTTATTTTTTTAAACTATTCTTTAATTTAAAAAAAAAGATCAGTTACCATATAATGTTACTTATATACAAAAGTACAATGGAAATATATATATAAATATAAATAAATATAACATATATGTTACTTATATCAGTTGCCATATATATGTTACTTATATACAAAAGTACAATGGAAAATATGACATAAATACTGTTTGGTATTAAATAATAATATTAATAATAATAATAATAATAATAATAATAATAATAATAATAATAATAATAATATGTCCACATAGTCTTAAAATATACATGGCCACATGATTTTGGCAATGAATAAGTTCCTTCGACAAGTTAAAATAACTTGATTAAGATGGCATGATGATTGTGATGAACCTGTTTATTAATGGTCTGAAAAAAAACTTGAGTAGGAGGAAAAAGACTACTATCAAATATATTATTTATTATAAATAACATTTAAATAAATAAAATTGTCGAAGCTTCTAAATTAAAAAATGAAGTTAAATGTCATCATAAATTCTGAAAAAAAAACGAAACCTGCTTGTAAAATAGGGTAGACTGAAACTGCATCAGATTTGAATGACTTGAAGGGTTATAAATGAAGAAAACAAAAGTTAATTACTAAAATCATTTCAATAGCAAGCGAAGAAAGAGAAAGAAGAGTAAGAAAGCGATCTTAGATTCTCAAAAAAACAAACAAAAAAAAACTAGACACTTATTTAATTAAAGAACTGAATATAAGTAAAATGTTTATGATTCTTCAAACAAATGTAAAAATTTGTTATAAATCATATAAATAAAATGCTTAAACATTTCTTTTGATTTGATTCTTCAAACAAATGAAGTGTCATGTGATGTATAGATCAAAATATAAATTATACAGTCTTTAGGTTTCTGCATTATATGATACAGCATTAGAGGTCAACAGGTCATTCCAACACAGAGTGTAATGCAGTTAATGAAATCGATTTCATTAACTGCAAAGCTCAAATTAATGTACCTTCAAATTTGGTTAAAAATTTTCAAAGATATTTGCAAGAAATCAACATTTTTCAATGTATTTGAACCAAAAAAAAAGTTAATTTCATAAATTCTTGTACATAGCTGGACTCCTGTTACAGCGGATCTTTAAACATGCCCATTAGTAGAAATGTAGAAGTAAAAGAAAACTAGCATTATTAGAAAACCCTTTTAATTTATATAATGAGATAAAACTTAAAGATCTTAATATAATTGAAAAGTTTATAAACCAACCTGATTTTTGTAAATGATAAGAAAGATGAATGCTTTTGAATAAAATTTTTTTTTTCAACAGTTTCAAAACTTCTAAATTGAATATTTTAAAAATAAAATATTGCTGGTTTTTCACATAGATCATATATCTATAGATATCTACATATAGATAGAAATACAAAAAGATACAAAAAAAAAAAATGTTACTTTCAAAAAAAAAATCTAATAAATAAACATTTTTTTCATTTTCAGTAAAAATGAAAAAAGTATTTTTTTATAAAATTTCAAAACTGTCATTTTTATGCAGTAAAATCTATAATATTATTTTAAACTATAAAACACAAAAAACCATTGTCATCACCAAGTTCTCTAAATCTATCATTCACTAACATTCGTGGTCTATGAAGTAATTTTTCTTCTGTTGAGTCTTATCTCTTGTAAAGTTCACCAGACTTACTTGCTCTTTGTAAGACTTGAGTTGTGATGTAAGAATTTGAGATGTGGGAATTGAGACGTGAGAATTTGAGTTCAGCTGTCTCACCTTGTGATCTTAGTGTTGATGGTTATCTTTCTTTAATTCGTAAAGAATCCAATAGTCACATGCTTGGCCTGGGCATTTAAATTCGTAAAAACCCATTTGTCAGAAAAGGTTTGAATCTAGAGACTATTCTTTTATGTGCTTCTTTTATGTTTCATTTGTTAAAAAATAATGAAAATTGTTAAAATTGTTAATTTTTTAAATTTTTTTATCATCTCATTGTTTAACTGCTGGCTTTCATTTAGCACCACTTCACTCGATTGCCTTTCTCTTAGATTTTACTCTAGGGTAGAAATCTTTCGTCTTCCTGCAGACAAATGTGAGTCTTACAAGAGTTTTTGGATTCAGACTGGCATGGAATCGACAATTCCTTTACAAACTCCAGCCTCACTCTTTTCCATGGTTTTCCTCTCATTGTGCAGTTGCAATTTCCAATTGTAACCATTACTTTCATATTTATCAGCAAAACAGTTCTCCAGAAAATAGACATCTGTTAGCAACTGATAGAAACCATTTTAAAAAGGTTTTGTCTAACACCAAAACCCACTATTCTCAGGTCACAACATCTTGTATTTCATCTCAAAAATAAGGCTCTCATGACTTCTGGAGAATCTTTAACAGTGTCTATAACAAAAGCAAATCTGTTATTCCACCTCTCTTGTATAGTTAAGATTTTGTCATCTCACCTAAAGACAAGGTTGAATTGTTTGCTAAGAACTTATCATCAATCTCATCTCTTCATTCCACTAATCACATTCTACCTGATACAACAAACAGATTAATCCATTGCTTGACATTCAAATTACTCCAGCTTCTGCACCTAAAGTGATTTCCTGTTTAGACTCTTCTACAGCTTGTGGTCTGGACAACATAGTCTTGCAGAAGTGTTCTTGTTTATACTTTCAAAACTATTTAACAAGTGCTTATCAGAGTCTTTTTTCTAGCCTGCTGGAAAACGGCATCTTTTATCCCTATTTTCAAAAAACCTGGACAGCAATCTGACTTATTATACATTTCTTACTTATACATTTGAGCTAGAAAAGAATCCCACCTCTGCTTCAGCATGGGGCTCTCAGTGGCTGGTGAACTTTAACTCACATAAAACTCAATTTTTTTCAGCTAATTGTTATTGCAATAATCAAGATCTTCCTATATTTATGAACAGTAATGTACTTGACAAGTCAACTACCCTTCATCATCTAGGATTAACCTTTACTTCCAATCTTTCTTGGAAAATCATATATCAAATCCATTGCAAAATTAGTATCTGCAAAGCTTGCATCACTTTATATGTCCTTGTATGGAGTAATGTTGCCACATCTGGGATAAATTTTCCAATAATGCCCTTTCTCTTTTAGACAAGGTGCAAAAATGCATTGTAAACATAGTTGGACCTGCTCTTGCAGCCAACATTTAACCATTATCACACCATCATAATGCTGCCTTCTCTTCGCTTTCCTATAAATACTATAATGGGCACTGCTGAAAGGAGCTAGCGTCTCTTGTACTATCTACTAAAATTTATTCTAGTGTTACTCGCCATTCAATTAAATCTCATCCTTTTAATGTGACTATTCCTAAGTGCTCCAAAAATTCTTATTCATCTAGTTTTTTTCCTAGAAAACTTTAGAATTAAAAAAAAAAAAAAATTAATTTTTTTTATCTTTTTTAAAATATTATTTTGAGACATTATAACATTTTAAAAAAGTTTTAAAAATTTTTATACAATTCTGCTACCTGTTTTTAATTAAACTGAAATAATAAAAAAAAGTAGCATTGGCAATTGCCATCTGACCTGATCTAATGATTTTAATTTATTTTGTAAAAATTTAATTATAAAATAGTAGACACATTTTACACCTTTCCATTCCAAGTGATGCTTCGCATCCGATTGTCTTCCTCACTTTTAGCAGCAGTTGAATGCCATGTAGATCCAAAGCTAAAACAAAATCTCAGTATAAAAAAATCAATAAAAACTATTATATAAAGTCACAGAATAAATGAAAAAAAAAATAAAATAAAATAAAACAAATTATAACCTTAGTTTGGAATCGCTAAATGTAGAAACACTTTGGGGTATCTATGAAAAAACATAAATTTATAATTACTACTTCATAAAAACTAAAACATACATAACATATATATATATATATATATATATATATATATATATATATATATATATATATATATATATATATATATATATATATATATATATATATATATATATATATATAAAGAGAGAGAGAGAGGCCACAACTTTCACAAAGTTCACTATTTTCAGATTGCTAAATATTGTTTTTTTATTTCTATAGTTAAGTTTTAGAGACTTTTAGTAAACAATCTTTGTTAAGCTTTTCAGATGACACTATTTCAGCGTGTAAAATATTTTTGCCTCGGCACTTTTAAACTATGGCACAGTTTTCCATGGCAAAACTTTAAGGAAAAAAATTACAAAATAAATAAAATAATTACAAAATTTTTTTTTACTATGAAGCATTGAAAAAGATCTGTTCAGAAATGTGGGTTATATGGGTTTATATATTTGTCGAGAAATATTAAAGAGCTACATATAACTGCCTAGAATGATTTTTTTTTAAATGTCAAAAGTTCTTTTATATTTGCTAAATCTGGAGTGAAGTTATTATAACTATTTTGTCCATTTCGTATCAATTTTCATTGATATGGTAATACAAGTCAAGCACAGTTTAATTTAACAATAAACAAATATTAAACTCAATGATACCTTTTGGTCAGTTTCACTATTTTCATTTACTTTGTTCACTATATAAGAAATATAAAAATTATATGTACATGTAACTATATACACAATTAATATCTTATTTAAAAACAATAGAAAAAAAACCTTGCGAAAAATACGAAAACTCCATTGAAGCAAAGTTAGAAGATTTTCTTGTTGGTTCGAGCTCTAAAAATTGCAATCATTCACAATTATTGCAAACAGTTGCAATAATTGACTACCAAACATAATACATTTTGAATACAAAATTGCAAACAATGGTAAATCATATAATAAATTTATAACTAATTATATTAAATACCTTTAGATGATTGTGAACATTCTTGGTGTGAATTTAGGTTTCCGTTAACAACCGAATTTACAGTCTACAAAAATTCAAGGCACACACACACACACACACACAATATATATATATATATATATATATATATATATATATATATATATATACACATATATACATATTTGTTTTATTAAAGATAAAAAAAAATCAAAACATTCAAAAAATTCACTAAAACCCATTTAATATTTGGGGACTCATACACCCAGTATGTGAAATAAACATGGTAGTTGAAAACCTTAAACCTTCATAGTTTTATAGTGTTTTCTCTATATATGGAGGTATTTATATTGAGGTCCCAGTAACTACCTATTTCAGCACAATAAAGCTGATTAAATGTGTGTGTGTGTGTGTGTGTGTGTGTGTGTGTGTGCGTGTGTGTGTAGAAAACACATTTAGATTAGCAATCTGATGTCATACTGATTTAGGGATCTGTGAGGGAATACACTTCTTAAGAGTCTTTTGAAGCATCATCTAATCTTTGAAGAACATTGAGCACTTATTTTATAAAGTACATTTAAAATCATTTGTGTGTATATACACAAACATCTATCTAAACTAGGGTAAACTAGGAAATTTTAAAAATAATTTTTTATAAAGTTTTACCGATGTTTGGGTTTCCGAAGTGTCTTTTATTTCAGAATAAATGGTTTTTGTAGCAACTTTACTATATGTAGGTCCAGAAGCAGAAACTTTTGCAAAGCAAGTAAGAGATGCTGTAGAGGTATCAGAAACAGATGTTGGTCTTTCAGAGCTTGACAATCTAGGTCTTGCCTCTTTAATTTTTTTTTCCTTTACTGGTTCTCTAGATAATATCATGGATGGTGTAGGCTTGATATCTGTTTTCTTTGAGTAGGTAGAATCATACATGACTACACCCCTTGCTGCTAGGCTAGGTGTATTGAGTGCCCTAGTAACTAAATATCTTGCTTTGTCAGAGCTAGTATGGTTTCCTTTAATTGTTATAATTCGATCAGCCGGCACATTATTAACAGTAGGTTTGTCTATAGTAATTTGTGCACCAGACTCTTCCTAAATATAGAATCAATAAAATTAATATAAACTAAACAAACCAATAATTGAATAATATATTTGAATAATAATAAAGAGCAAAACTAAAGAAAGTAACAAAGCAAAAAAAAAAGTATCAAGAATATTTCCATAATGATTTTTTTCTCATCACGAAGCTATTCAAAGACTTTTAAAATATTTTGCAAAAACAATTTTTATTTTAAAAATCAAAGGAAAACTTAATCTTTAAAAAAAAAAAAAAAAAAAAAAAAAGAAAAAAACAAACAGGGTGCATGTTTGTGTAAACAAAGATATTTAATGTTATGCTGCAGTCAAGTCTATTGAGTGACAAATAGCATAACTTATGTGACAATATTTGTTCTGATGATGTTTCTTTGACATAGTTGAACACTTGGACCCTTTGTTTATACATTAATTACTTACTGTAATTAGATTTATTTTCTTTCCGCCTTTTCCAATCACCCTGCCACAGTAACCATTAGGAACAGTAAGATCATATATGAGTAACCTAAATAAACAAAAGTAAACTTTTGAAACAGATAGAATATGTAACAACTGACATCAAAACATAAAACATTAATGTAATCTTGTTGTAATTGATGTGATACATTATTGTTAAAATTTTGCAAAAACAAATATTATTGTTGTAAAATTTTGCAAAAACAAATATTATTGGTGTAAAATAGAGTTTACTTCCTTTTTTAAAAAACAAACCTATTTATAAAATTAAACAAACATTTTAACTATACAATTATATTTTTAACAATATTTAAACAAAATACTCAAGAAAATTATAGTAACAAAAAAATGTACCAGTGACACATTACATAAAAATCTAATATATATATATATATATATATATATATATATATATATATATATATATATATATATATATATATATATATATATATATATATATATATATATATATATATATATATATATATATATATATACATACATACATACATACCATTAGCCATAAAAATGAGCTCACTTTTTTATATTTGTAAAATCCTGATAATCAGGGGGTACTGAAAAGTTTGACAATAATTGACAATGGTGAGAGGGAATTGAGACCAAAATGATGTCAATTCGAAAAAAAATATATTTAAGTTTATATGAGCAGATTTTAAAAGTATTTACATCTACAATGTGGTATAGAAATGGTATATTTGCTTTGTTGGGAATTAATATAAGATTTCCAGAGACATTAAATAAATTAAAAATTTACCAATGTTTTATTAATGTATTACCGTTTAACTGCAAATCTAATTATTTACAAATATAAAATATTTGTATAAAATATTAACAATCATTATTTGCTCCCTAGCAAATCATAAAATGTGCTTCAAAGCAAACACATTAAGTCATTTGTCAGTATTTTAAATGCAATTGTCATCATTTCAAATACGAAACTCAAATTGCTCTATAGCAGATAGTAAAACGTGATGCAATGCAAACACATAAAGTCATTATTGCATATAAGAAATGCAAAGAAATCAAAGAGAAACTGAAAGTCAGAAAGAAACCTGGTCAACAGTCATTAGAAGTAGATCAACCTCTTCTTTTGAAGGCGATTATTAACATTGCTGTCCATGGTTTGCCCACTGATGAAAGACGTTGATCAGAGGTTCTCCAGGTAATATAATTTATAAAAAAAATCACATTTTCTGTTAAGTAGTTCATTATATCCAAATATATTCCTTTATTATTTAGAGCATTAAAACACTTGACAAGTTGATATTTGAGATGATCAAAATTGGATTTGTAATCAGCAAGAGCGCCCTATATACTGGTTTACTTTCGAGAAGTTATGGAACAACAGAAGGCAAAAGACACATCAAAACAGTCTCAGTTAGATTGATCAGAGCTCAGAATGAAATTCATCTAAAATATGTTAATGGACTCTTCTGCAGTTCAACTATAAATTATGCTCAAGAAATTTGTTGTACTTTGAAACCAGATGAAGTGTGTTTCATTACCTAAGATGACAAGACCAGAGTACTGATTGGAATCACAGCAACCAAAAACAGGTGCTACTTATGATGCATTTGAAGTACCGGGTAACTCTCCCGGACCATGATTGGGTTGTGGCTGCTTAACACAAGCTTATACCATCTGTATACGCTGGAATTACTATCAAAAGAGATGGTCTCAGAACAGATGCTGTTACTTATTCTGGACCTATCTACATATCTGTTTAATCAGGAAAACACACACCTTTAACCACTTTTGCATGCATTAGAATTTCAGCAACTCTTGGATATCAAAGAATTCGATTCTATTACCAGATATTTTCAAACTAATATGGTTAGGCCTATCATTGTGTTCAGTGTCAGTGGTGGAGCCAACGAAAATCCCAGATACCAGAAAGTAATTGAAATAAGAATTCACCATTTCTTAAAGAATAACATCCATGCTCTTTTCATCATGACAAATGTTCTTGGATGCAGTGCATTCAACAGAGCTTAGAGACGAATGGCACCTCTAAGTAGAGAATTATCTGAGGCGATTCTTCCACAGGAGCATTACAGAACTCATCTTGATTCTCAAGATAATTACAAATAATAATTGACTAAAGTTCATTTGTAATATAAAAAATAATTTTTAACCTATAATAAACAATATATCTTTTTAAATCAGGTAGGACAATATATAACGATTCAGAAAAAAAGAACTTTGGTTTTGCCGGACAGGCTTTAGCAAATATTTGGTCTGACCTAAAAGTTGACAGTTTTCCACCAGTTGCAGAGTATATTATAATATTACCAGAGATATATATTACCAGGATATATTATAATATTATATTTAATTTATATTATAATATATCCTGAGCAATCAGAGCTAACCCTTTATTACAAGATCAATGTTGGATTGTCATCACATTCATATAAGTCAATATTTTACTTAAATTGTTCTTGTTGTCAGACTATAAGAAGCTCTTACTTTACCCTATTAGAACACAATATCTTCTTCCACCTGACCTGGTCAGCCAGACAAGAAATGGACTCAAAGCAGTAAATATCTCAGAAGGAGCTAAAGAGGTGTTTCTATCATCCCAGTTTATGTAAATGCATCTAACATTGAAAGTATTCTTCCTCTACCTGCCAAAGAATTTATAATTCTTTTGTTTGATGTGTTTTTTCCATCAATTCAGTCTAGCCTAGCTGATAGAATCTGTAAAAAGTTTAATATCTACTTTGCTTCTCAAGCTAAGCTGAAAGAGCATGTTTATATTCATTCTTCCGCTTTAACACTCCCTCCTATCAAAAAGGTCTGGCAAGTTCGCATCGCTGTCAAGCGTCAGACAAAATTTATGACAGTTAATGCCCTGCAGAAGAATTCAGAAACTGCTGGATAGTTAGATGAATATAAAGTTGACGCAACGGATCTTATTATACCTCAAGAAGACGATAACCTTTTAGTTCACAGAGAGCATTCACTACCTATTGTTTCAATCGAAGATCACTTCAACAACTTGTTGAAAGATGATGAGTGAGTGAATTTATATTATAAATATATAATAAAATTTGCTTAGTTTAATTAGTTTGTTTATTATTTGATGAGATATCTGTTCTATAATGTAATTTGCTAAGATCTACTACTATAACTTAACCATAAAAAATCAATGTTGTTTACACATATTTTTATTGTAAATTTAGGGGGATGGGGGATACAAAAACTGACATCATATATACAGGGGGTTGGCCAAAAATTGATAGTTTAACAAAGAGGGGAGGGGTTCCAAAAATCGAGAAAAATCACTGACATCATTTATGGACACCCCCTAACACAATTTACATATACATGTTATATATGTAAAATACCTACTTATGAGTTCGAGAAACCTCTCTCCAATCTGACTCTCTGTATTCATCAAAGGAATTGTTCCGTGAAAGTGAAGCTGAATCAGAACCTGAATTTACAGAGTAAACAATTGAATTCGAACAATACAGAGAAAATAATTATTTACCAAAACACAGTATATTATTGTTTATAGATTATATCGCGTTTCAAGAAATGCACAGGCTAAATAACATACCAGATCGAGATTTGTATTCCTTTTCATTGCTATGCTCAATAGACTCTGAATCCCAAGACTCAAGTTTAGGAAAGGGCGTTATGTTGTAGACATGTGTACGAGGATCTGATTGTGTAGTGATACTTTGTGTGCATGTTGACATAGCTACACTAGAAACAATAGGAAAATGCGATAGTAATTTTGATGGTGTTCCAATAGCAGTAGTTACACTCTTTTTTTCAGTCTGACATGAAACAGCAGAACGACTTGGACCAAGTGTAGATGTACTTTGCGTGCAAACTCCAGAAGTTTTGGGACGCTGTCGATTAATATCTAAACTACATTTTTGAACAGTTAATGTCTCTGACATTATCCGTGCATCTTCTGACAGTTGATTAGCTAATACATGAACATCAATAACAGAAGATGAACAAAGTGGCGTTTTAGACGATTCTGAATTTTCAGATAATTTTTCATAGTTTTCAACTTTTGCTTCATGGTTCAACAAACACGGAAGAACAGCTTTTTTTAATGTCGATTTTCGTCTACTCTTTTTACGTGATGTTTTCATTTCAACTTTTAAAGTAGAAATTGATACTTCAGAAGTTTTCTGAACAGTTGAAACGCTTGAAAAATCTTCCTCAGGTGAATTAAAACGATTTTCAGTTGGCATAATGTTGTCTATAACAAAAAAAATTTTTTTTTCCTTAAATCTTGTTTATTTTAAACTGTTATGTAGAGGTAATAATACCTCTATCTCAATAATAAAAAAACCTACCTCCTCATTTATTATGGAGATAAGTGTAGTAAAAACAGACTATTTGAATCATTTATGTTTAAAATTTTAAAATAGCTGACCTTTGATTTCTTCATCATCATTTTCATCATCATCATCATGGTTAATCAATCCATTGACTTTTGGTACCTGATCTTCTATTTCTCGATTTTTTTTACGCTTGTTGCGTTTGTCTCTTCTTTTTGCTGCAATTTTTTCTTTCTTTTTTTCTTCTCTTGTTCTTTCTTCGTCTAGTTCCTTAATTTTTGGAAATATTTCATTATAATATACAATCATTTATAGCAAAAAAAAAAAAAAAATCTTTAATATATTAAAAAAAAAAAAAAAAACTATATTTTTTTAATTATTAGTATGGTGATATAGTATTAGTAATCTATTTATTTTTAAGTGTGTATCAAACTTATAGAAAACAAATAAAAAAAACATTTTCTTCTTGCTGAAATTTGTTCTTTTAATTATGATTGAATCATTTTCTAGTTTTGTTCCCTATAGAACCTCACAATAGCTGATCTCGCCTTTGCGGATGATTAAATTTACAAAACTTATATTATACTTGTAAACTAAATCTTCAATTATTCTCAAATAAACATCAACATGTCTAGCTTCAAATATATTACAAATAAACCTCAACATGTCTTAAAGTATATTGCTAAGTTCCTCTCATTTTGACAATCATATATTTATTAAAAATAGCATGTCTATGAAAGCTAGATTTGGCAAGAATATGAATCAGCTGTTCATTAAGCCATTTTTTGATTCATTAAAACTTACAAAATATTTATTTATGCAATCTTCTAAATTCATGGACTGCATAACCTATTGCAAAATCTAATTTTAACCTATGTATAATATTTGAGGCTAAACGGACACTAAATTTAATCTTTTGTCACTTCGAAAGCTTTTCTTTTTAACAGAACCAGGCTTACCATTACTAGCTCAATCTTGACTATTTTATCAAATTATTTCAAAAATGACTACAATGGAGTATTCATAGTAAATACACTAGTTACGATAAAGAATATAAGAAAATGTTTAGTTAATTTAGAAAAAAAGCCTACTGAAAAGATTTTTTAAAAGAACATAGTTAAAGAAATTCCTAAGTTTTACAAATATTCTTTTATTTTAAAAGCATTAGAAATAAAAAAAAAGTTCAATATATATTTTAAAAACCATACACACGAGCAATCAAAGCATAGATAATTTTTAAATACAAAATTTATAAGAACACTTTTTTCTCACCAAAGTATAATAAATGCCATCAAATTAACAACAATCACAAAATAAAAACCTATACAATTTTGATCATACTTTTTGAAGCACACAAAAACTCAATTATTTGTAAGTTATTGTCACAAATTCTTTTTAATTTCGTTTTTTTACTGATTAAAAATATCTACTGTGATCTTTCTTTATTGCTAAAAAATGTCTACTATGATCTTTCTATATTACTTTAAATAGTAATGATGAGTAAAAGTTTGAAACTTTGATTAGTTTAGAAATTTTAAACATATAAATAAATGAAGAAAATGTATAAGAATTTCAATCAAGTGGTTAAAAAATAAATTAATTTAAGTAATGGTAAAATAAAATAAAAAATAAAAATTTTGTTAAAACTTAAAGAAAAATCTTAATTTTTAATATCTAACAAAATTTAAACATCAGTTTGAGCTAAAAAACAGTTGCATGGAAAACAACAACAACAAATCAAAAGTATCATCAAAACTAAAAAACAAAAAAATTTTAATTTTTTAATTTTTTAATTTTTAATTTTTTAATTTTAATTTTTTAAATTTTTAATTTAATTTTTAAGTATCCTTTGTTAAAATTCACCTGAAAAATGTCACTCTTAAGAACTATTAAAGATGACAACAAATAAATAAAACAAATAATTACCAGCAACAAATAAATGACTTCTTGAAATAACTATAAATTAAATGTATGAACTATAGCTTATGTGGTTAAATTTGGAACTTTACAATCTTTAAATATATATGTTTTTAAGATTAATAAAACATTTATTTAAAGTAAAATTGAAATAATACATTAAGTATGTACATTATTTATGAACAAACTTTTTGTCAGTAAATGAACAAATTTTTTTTAAGGAAAAATTTAAAAGTTGTAACTCAAAACTCTTAAAGTTGTAACTCAAAACTGAAAAAACCATTCTAAAAATTCATGTTTAAATTAATTGTTACATTTAAACAGCAAAATTTGTAACAAACATTTACTAACAAATCATTGACATGGTTTAGAAGCACTGTTTTAAAGAAACGTATCATACGTAGCAGTTTAAACCACATAACATAATGAACAAAAATATTGGATCAAAATTATTAAAAATTTTTTTTTTTGCAAGTTAACTAAATTAACTTTATATCATTAATTTAAGTATACTTTTTTAAATATGATTGTCCTTCAGACCTCAAATCATAAAAAAAAAACAAAGAAAAAACATCAAATATAATTAAATCAAATATTTATTAGTATACTAACTTGAAATTTATTGCAAAATTATTAACTAATGTTTGCAATTGTGACATTTTGCCACTTTGTTTTTTAAGAAGTATAAATTTACAAATTTTGAGGTAACCAGTAAATAAACTTTTCGAAAAAAAACACATTTTTCAGTTGTCAAAGCAAGGATAATTTTTCAATACAAAATTGTTAATCAGTATACTTTTATGAAACTTTGGTTAGAACACTAAGTTATGTTATTTTAAAGCAGAGATGAAGGTCTCGAGATTAAAGTCTTGGTCTTGTGAGGTCTTGAGACTCATATTCAACTGTCTTGGTCTTGACCTGACAGTTAACCTGAAGTATTGGTCTTGGTCATTTACTGTCTTGTATTGATCTCTCCAAAAAATATCACAATGTTCACACCCCTTAATTCTGAAGTGCAAGAAAGCATAAATTTAGTAGTCGACTTGTACAAAATATGAAAAATTAATCTTGACGATAATGTATAAAATATAGGGCAAAAAAAAAAAAAAACAACCAACATGACAAATATGTTGAATAATTTTATTTATATAATTAAAAATATATTTTATATATTTTTGCTTAAATAGGATTTCTCTAGTTTCCTTACAATGTATGGAAAGGTATGAAATGAATTATATTTTGTTTTGTTTTGTAAAAAGAATACAAAACAATAAATATTGCCATCAATTGTCAAACTAAATTTACAAGAGGAGATAAGGATTCAATTTCAAAAGGATATGTAGATTTATTTTCAAGAACATACAAACAACCTTCAAGAGGATACAAGGAGGACTCGATTTCAAGAGAATGACGAGAAGACACAAGTAATTAGTTATTTAATATTTATTTAACTTTTTTCAAAATATTTAAAAATAATAATTTTTCAAAGTTTCTTTAGCAATATTTTGAAAAGTAACTTTATTATTTTTAAATTTCATTAAGTATTTTTAAAATAATTTTTTAAAATGTTTTTTGCTTAATTAATTTTCCCAAATTTAAGAAAAAAAAACAACAAACTTTCAACACAAAAAATCTAATCAAAATCTTACCTGAACAAGATTTTGGGCATTTTTTAAAGCAAGCAGTTCTCTTTTTCTTTTTGTCTGAAAGATTAAATTAATAGTTATGCTATACAATAATATTTATTTATAGATAAAAACAGTACTCACACACTTGAATTTACTTTAAAATAAATATTGGAGTAAAAAGAAAAATAATCTTTATAATTAAAAAAAAAAATACTTATAATGTTTATAAGTATTTTTTTATGTCCATATTTACAATATAATTCTACTTAGAACACACATCTAAAGGTTAGAGTGTTTATTACCATTACATGTCTAATTAGATAATAATTAGTAATGAGCATTAGAAAAATTTTGTTTTGCACTCAAAAAAAGCTTAACAATGGCTACTGACTCCAGTAAACCTAAACTATATTATTTCTTATTTAAATTTTTTTTATTTTATCAAGAAGGTACAGAAATTAATTTATTTTCTTGTCAAATAAAAGCAATAATTTAATGAACTTTTTAACGAACAAAAAATAATTAAAAAATCCACAAAGGTGTATAAATTTTAAAAATTTGTCACAGTGTTTTTTTATTTTTACTTAAACTTTTATGTCACACTGTTGTTTTTTTTACAGCTTTTCAGTTTATTATTATTTCAAATTTATTTCAAACTGCTCTTTTGCAGATTTTCAGTTAAATTTACTTAATACAACATAATACAACATACATTACAGGCATTTGAATGCATACTATATGTCATTAATTACCTTTCTTTAAGATTAAAGAAAGGTCTTTAAGATGCCATGACACTATGATCCTTTTTTTTCTACTCCTGTTTAATATACAAAAAAAAAACTTTTGGTCATTAACCGAGTAAATCATCTAGAGAGTAAGAACTCAAAAGAACTAATTTCAAAATATGAATTAGGTATGTAATCATAGATCATCCAGGTCATATTTAAAAAATCCGGAAATTTGTTTGGGTAAAATATCCGGAAAATATTTTCCCTTATATTCCTCCTAATTTTGATTTTAGTGGAATTGTTTCTAATTTTTTTTTTCAAACTTAATTTTTCTATGAGTGATGAGTAAAAAAGCTTAAAAAACAAAAAAAACAAAAATAATATTACAAAAACTTATGCCTAAACTTATATGCATACAATATATTTGGATATCCAGAAAAACTATAATTTGAAAAAAATATCTGGAATTCCGGAAATATCCTGAAAAGGATAATTCCTGTGTAATGGTGGTTATTTCTGGCTCCTGGAACAGTTTTGTCAATATAAAATTATTTTTTTTAGTAGTTATAATCTTATTGTTGTTGTTTCCTATTTGTAATTATCTGTTTTATCACCAACGTTACTCACCAAAACATTTTTTTTTTTTTGTGATTTTTTTTTTTTTAATTTAGCTTGGAACAACAGCAATTCAAAACAAATTTTTTTTTTTGATAGATTTTTCTGAAGTTCTTTAAAAAATTAAATTTTTGTATAAATTCACCTTTTTGTGTATATTCAGCTAATATGCATTTTTTAACATGAATTAATTTAATATGAATATAAGTTAATATGAATATCTTAATATTTTTGTATATATTTACTAAATGAGCATTAATCTAATACTTACCTGTCTTATTTTATAACATGTGATTGTGTTTATATTGTCAATACAAAACTCAAACATACCATTTGTTATCAATACTTGGTTTTGTCTTTGTAAACTTGCTCTGGCTGTTAATCTTAACATTTATATGTGTTTATATGAAGAGACAACAACAATAAAATTGTTACAAGAACGTGTAGAACTATGATTTGACATGTTCTTTTAACAACTTATGTCATTAGTTTTTGACAGCAAATTTATTTTGAAATGTTTTAAGTTGTTTTATTAGATTATTTGATTCAAAATAAAAAATAAAAAAGTAAAAGCACATATTTTCAGCTTTTTTTATTGTATGAAGAACAGAAACAAGGGCCACAACCATTTTATAAAATGGCAAAATTTTGTAGGTTTTTGGCAAAATAATTTAAGCAGCCATGACTGCATCAAAGCTGCCTAAATTATTTTCATTTTACTTATCAATAGTTAATATTTTGATACAAAATTTATAACTTTAAAGTTAAATTTTAGATAAAAAATGTATATATATTGTCCAAATGACACTTGCAACTTATTCTTTCTTTATTTCCTATTTTTCTTTAGTATGAATTTTAAATAGACTTTATTATATCTTGTAATTATATTATTATTACTTTTTAAGTGGGTTCTTAAACCAGTGCAACTATATTGCATAGCGAGTATAATTTCTTCAAAAAAAAAAAAAAAACCTTATTGGTTTTTCAAAAAATTAAAAAAAACCACAAGTAAAAAAATAGTTAATCAATAATCATATAGTTATTACACATATTAAAATCATTGCAGCCTTGTTGGAAGCGAAGATGTTTAAAAAATTCACTGAATCTATTGGCAACCAATGATGCTAAGAAGGCATGTGATACAGACAGTATATTTAAGCCTACCTACAGTGCAAGACTGGCAAAATGCACTTCAATATGGAATGCAATTTGACGAATCAGTAAAGCATTAAATGCTGTGTCAAATATTACAAACAAAGCAATACTCTGCACTGTGGCAAAATGTTGGATCGCTATCAAGCGATTACTAGAATTATGTGACAAACTTAATGATATATGTAATGCTTTGAATGCGGCAAAGTTTAAAAAGCAAGAATTAAAATGTCTGCAAGAATATGCCTTGGTCATGAAACCTGTTGCTACAACATCGGATAGTTTGCAAAGGAATAATGTGTATTATGGCCTTGTGTTTCACATTTGAATAGCTTACAGGTGAAATTGGAAGCATCTCAAAGTTGCCAGTTAAAATATGGTAAATTACTTGCTGCAGCATTGTTAGCAAGTATGAAAATTCGTTTTGAAAAGAAGCTGAGATTTGATGTGAGTAATTATACAGGATTGTTGCAGCAGTTTAAACAAGCTATCTGCAGAACAATATTTGAAAATGCAATACTAGCTGCCTGTGAACCATTGATAACGACCAATTTCAATGTGAACACTGACAGCACAACTGAAATTTTGTTGTACATAATGATGACATTCAGCAAGAATGCATGTTGTATCCGAATGATAAAGATACAATTTTGAATGCACTGAATAAGTATAAGACTTCATGCGGTAGTGGTAGAGTGCTCGCTTCATAAACGAGTGGTTTCGAGTTCGATCCCCACCACGTCCCTGGTAGTACCGTGCTCAAATCGTTTCTCTGCGCAGCGGCCTTGTTCATCAAGGTTCGTGTTTCGGAGTTATAGAGTTGAGAGAGGGTTATAGCCACAAAATAAGTAGCCTCCTCGTCTGTAGTGGCCTTTTCGGCCTTGAGGAGGTGAATTAAAATTAAAAAAAAAAAAAAGACGATTCGGTCACTATTTGTCAAATTCAATACCACTGTACCACCGTCGGCTCCAGTTGAACGACTAGTTAGCACTGGGGGACAAATACAAACACCTAGGCATAATTGTCTAAGTGGTATAATGTTTGAACGACTGCTGCTTCTAAAAACAAATGTGAATGACTGAATGAATGATATTTAAATATAAATGTAGTATAAATGACTAATAACTACTTTTGAGCAATAAGAGTTCGTAAAAATAAATTTTTTAAAATGGCGTATTTTTTCGTTGCAAGTTTTAAAAGTAGTAAAGTATTTTGTATTTAGTATATAAAATACTTTTTTAAAAGAATTTTTAGTTTAAATACTTTTGAAGTATTTAAACTTGATTTATATTTTTATTTAAAATACTATTTTGTTCCCGTATTTGTATTTGTATTTTAAGAACTTTTATAAAGTATTTTACCCAGTACTGAGTATATTCATCTACTCATTGTTCTGCAATAAAATATAGTATTTTACCATTCATTTTTTCCTTTTAATTGTTTGATTTATGCAATATTACATATTTCTTCTGTGGCACTTCAGATAATTCATTAAATAGTTTTATAAAAAATATAAAATATAAAAAATAAAATATCAAACATAAATTAAATATAATAAATAAAACATAACAAGTAAATATAAAATATATAAAATATACACTGCAAATACTAAGGCGGGGTGAATTTGTCACGGAGCGAATTTGTCACTTATGCGACTCAGCTTTAACATATTAATGCATAAAAACTATTTACTAAGTTTTTTTGAAACTTTTTTAACTGATATTTGTCGAATATTATTAAATAAGTGTTTTATATATTTTCCTTTGATTATTTTTTAAATATTGAAGTTGAAAAAATATTTTTCTGATTAAATGCTTATCGTCAAAAAAAATATATACCACAAAATATTTTTTTTTTGGATAAATCAATGTCGATATTTTTAAAATAACAATTTAAGTTGCTATGTTTTTTCTTTTGGAATCTTCACGCAATGATTGTTATCACATGCTCAAATGAGGGGCAACTTTGTCGTTAAAGAAAAGATAATACTTAACATAAATTAGGTTCTTTAATCACGCTAACTTTTAAACTATGGAGCGCCGTTTGAAAGAAAATAAAGTTGTGCTAAAATTGTACTTTAAAGCTTCAGATTTTATCTATAAGAGACTTTTCAGAATATATTAGTTTAAAGTTAGTTTTTAAAACTTTTTAAAGTTTTAATTATAAATGCGACTCTAATGTAAACACATGTAAAGATACATGTAAATAAGCTTATTATAATGTTTAGGGTAAAATGTATATATAGTAAATAATAAGTATGTAAAATTTGATTCATAATTGTGATGAAAGCGGCCTTTCATCTGTAC